>OY720348.1:10347372-10724432 GCA_963082975.1 Labia minor
CTCGTTTTCCCTGAATTGTTAACGGCTTTGTTTTTAGGAGATGTCATGTCCAAGTGACACCCTCCTGCAACCTCTTCACCATAAAATTTGGTGTTTTCATAGATAGATTAATGCGAATGTTCACCAACAACAATGGATTTAATCTTGCATTTTATATTTTTGTAATGGAATTTTTAAAAACATGCCAACATCATCCCTGAAAAAAAAAATATACCCTTCCCCTTTCACGACAAGTTTTATTATTTAGTACCTTATTCGTTCTCATATACTTCTATTTATTGAAGTGTTAAAAATTGTCATGTTCTGCATCCCGTGAATTTGGAACAATAAATAAATAAATAAATAAAAAAAATAAATAAAAATATTTACTCATTTCACAGGAATGAAATTACTATATGCAAATTATATTCATCCCCCAATGAAATTATTTATATTTTATTATAATTTGTATTCCATTATTATTATTATTAATATTATTTTGTTTATTAATAAAAAAAAAAAAAAAAAAAAATCCCCGAGACAGACACTTCTAATTTGGTTTTGAAATCCCAGACCATTTTATATTCCTCATAAATTATCATTAATTAAATAGTTGATATAAATTTTTCTTCTTGAGCGTTTATTTTTAGATCCTCATGGAAATATGAAATTAGACTTGCATTATTTTAAAGTAGCGCGCTGAAATCCCTGTAAAGGAGCTACAAAAAATCTTTTACATACCCAAGAAATCTGCTTGATATAAAGTTAGATAGTCATAAATATTTAAATGGATTTGATTACAACTGCATTTATTGTAATTTATTAATAGGGGAATATATATTTAGTGTATGGGAGAGGAGTATAAAATTGTAAAAACAAGGGAGTGGAGAAACATTAAAAAAAAATTTAAAATGTTTTATTTCAGAATTATTTAAAAAAAAAAAAAAGAATTTTATTAATTCGATCAAAAGAAAGAATTATGATAAAGTTGTATTTTTTACAATAAAGTATAATATTTTATATTTCTGTTAAAAATAATTTGATCCTTTCACATGAAAACACGAAACGATGGCACGAGAAGACTTAACTACCTCTTATTTATTCAGAATCTAAACTAGGTTAAAGCAATTATGAATTCAATGATGATTTTATTATTATTATTATTATTATTATTATAAAAAAAACATGACAAATCCTAAGAGTGAGTTAAATAAAATATCAAGATAGACGAGATTATTTTCTATTTTTTACCGACCGACGATAGTAAGAGAGATATTGTTTTCACAACAAATTTCATATGTAGAGATTTTTAAATATCTCCACGAATCATACATTTTCTTAACAGAAAAAAGTATTTTTAGCATCATGTCTGTCCGTCTGTCCATCCATATAGATGTGTACAGCTTGAACGGCTCAACAGATTTTGATAAAATTTGGTATATTTACTAATGAATTGATGAACTTTTGGTGAATATCCGGAAACCGGAAGTGGTAGTATTAGCGATCGACTATTATGTTATTTTCACTCCAAATTTCATATAAGGAGATTTTTTACATATCTCCACGAATCATCCACTTTGTATTGGTTTTATCCTCGGGAAAAATCATCTTCATTAGTTTTTTCTTAATTTAAAATTATATGACGTCACGCAGCCCTTCAAGACGTCACAGCCAGCGCCTCCTTATATATTATAAATAAAATATGTATGTTATATCTATATCTGTTTTTTATTGCATTAATAGATATATTAAAATTATTTCTGTAGCTGGAAATTAATTTATTTCAAACTGTCGGTCAGTTCTGTTGCCTGGCCACAGGTCAACTTATTTATTTCGTCTTAAACAATTTTTATAAAACGTTAACTTGTTGGGTATAGTCCTGACACCTGGCTTACAAATTTTGCGGATATACGATTGAATCTTGCTCTTTTCATTTATTTAAAAAATAATAATATTCTAAATAAATGAAATGGTTTATAAATAATAAAAAAATCAAATAATGTTGAGTTTTTCAGTATAGAGATTTGAATGCTTGAACAGAGGAAATTCTAAAAATTGTTTATTTGTTAGATATATGTATGTATAATATTTGTATAGACAAAATAATATTATAATCAAACACACACAATTTTTGAAAAAAAATAATTCAGTTCAAAAATATAAATAAAAATTTTATTTATGGTTCTGATATTTTTCAATATACCTAAAACTTAGATCTATTAATTAGATTTCAAACAAAAAGTGAAAATCAAATGAAATTTACAAGTTAAATAAAAATTAAAACTAAGAATGAAACTTCGAGTATAAGTATATAGTACCTGGTTCACCGAGCCGCCGGTCGGTCATTAAAAAAATAATTCCTTTTTATCGTATATGGCTGGTAATATTAAAAAAATAGCCATAAAACATTCAGCCCTTACGTACGTATTAATGCACTGAAAGACAGATAGGGATATTACATAAATATTTTTAATTTTATTTTATTTTAAATGTTTTGCATTTATTGAAGCGGTTCTGACATAGTTGTTGACGTCATTTAAATTTCATATTTCAAATTAAGAAAAAACTAATAAAGATGATTTTACACGAGGCTGAATCCAATACAGATCGATTTTTCTTTATAAAAATGATCTTTGCTGTGAATTTCAAAGAAATCCTTCGAGCGCTTTAATATTTCAAAAATACAAATATATATATATATATACAATTTTTGTTAGTATAATTAGATAAGATTTGTTATTTATTTTTATTTGTTTAATAATTATAGACATAAATTTTGATGTCTTCAATAAACATTTCAGAGATTGTGAGACGGAGTACAATGCAATCAGCTTGTTTCGCTGTGCCCCATTGAATATGGTTTTATATTTCCTTGGAAGAGAACAGGTAAAGGAAAGAAGTAAAATAAAATTGAATATTGATGAGATACCATTGGATTTAGCTACTGAGGTGCCTTGAATTTCTTATAATAATAATAATAATAATAATAATAAACATGATATTATATGAAACATGATATAATAACATAATATATAAGAGTAATTTTCTTTGGTTTGTGTAAAAAGAATTATTATTATATTATAAAATGAGAATAGGGATAGAATAAATTTAAGGTAAAATGAATCGTGACATTTTTTTTTAAAATTTTTAAAACAAATAAGTTGACTTGTGGCCAGGCACAGAACCGACCGACGTTTTGAAATAAATTAATTTCCAGCTAGCTTTAGCTTTAGTGTGAAAATAACTATTCCCTTTCTATCGTCGATCGGTAATACTACCACTTCCAGTTTCCGGATATTCACCAAAAGTTGATCAATTCATCATACTGATGCATTAAGTAAATATACCAAATTTTAACAAAATCTGTCGAGCCGTACAAGATGTACACATCTATACGGACGGACAGATATGTTGCTAAAAATACGTTTTTCTGTTAAGAAAATACATGATTCGTGGAGATATGTAAAAATCTCCACATGTGAAATTTGATGTGAAAACAATATCTCCCTTACTATCGTCGGTCGGTAAAAATTATTAAAAAATCGAAAAAATATTTAATTTATCAAATATAGAACAGATATGAATAATATGAAAGATCATGGAGAAATGATTTTGCCTTTCAAAATAGATTATGGATAAAATCTAAATTTGGTTTTATTAAGATATGAAGCTGCATTTAGTGGTTCCGCCTCGACGGCTGTACCGCAGTGGCCTTATTCTATTGAGGGTTGAGAGCTTTAAGCCAAGGAAAGGTCGACTTCAACGATACAGGGAGAGGGGGGGGTAAAGGTGGGGTGGGGGAGAAGAGGACCCAGTGCCCCGGGTAGACCCTCGTTAAAACTCCAAGACTAAAATGCCAAGATTAATCGCTTTTCTGATCACGGTTAATATGGCGTCGTCAAAAAATGATTGTATTTCGAAAAGGGCCCCACCAAGAAAATAGCCACATGGAAAATATGCGATTAATCTTGTTCTGGGACTTAGATTTTCAGATATATATATATATATATATATATATATATATAGACTGGAGAGGGGTGAAGGAAACGAGGTACATTAAAATCGAGGCTTATAAAAGAAAGAGGAGGGGTGGGGGTGGGGGAAGTATTCTCTCCACCCCTCTTAAAGGCGAAGAATTGGAGACATGACACCAGATCTTGGATAATTCTAAAATATTGTTTGAAAAACTAAACATAACCAAATATCAGATAATTAATTTTTTTTTATTCATGCATGTCATAAACAAATCGTTAATCGAAAAATAAAGAGAAAAAAATTGAATTTTAGAAGTATGCTAGAAATTATTTAGAGTAAATGAAGATAAAAAAAAAATAAATGAAAAAAATGGTAAAAAAAATATGGATAATATTCAATCTAATTTCATGAACCACAATATTGTATATAAATCTATAAAAATATCTCAAAAAAATTAACAATAGTTTTGAAATTCGATAATTGGAGGGTGTTAAGCTGAAAAATTCTATGTACAGATAATAATTTTAATTGTTTTTTACTATCATGACAGTATTGAGATCACGAAAATTTTCGATGTCGAGATTTTGATGTGTTAATACGTTTTGAAGGTTCTTAAGTCATTTTCACTATGGTTGAGAAAAATGTCTGTGTGTGTGGGTATATATGTTTGTGTATGTGTATGTAGACAAAATTACGCAAAAACGGTTTGAGGTAGAATCATGAAATTTGGTATACGGGAATTATTCAAAATTCGTAGTTTTCTATCAAGTTTTGAGAAATGTAGCTCAACCGGAAGCGGGTCATTACCTACAACGTTTTGATTTTTTTTCCTCTAAAGTGACCGTAAAAATAAAGATATATGTTTGATAGTTTTTCACATGATTAAAAATTGTATAAAACTGCTATATATAGAATTTCAGCTTGATTGAATCGCTGAAAGTACCGGAATTAATTTTTTAACACTGCAAATCATGCGCCAACACGTGACGTGGTGCCATCAACAAAGAGCCAAACAAGCTCTGGTTTAATAAATATTATTTATTAATTTTAATTTATAATTAATTAAATTTAATTTAAATATAATATATGTTAATTAATCTAATTCAAATTTGCGAGATAATAGAGTGGAGACACTCCAGCTTATTTTTTTTTTATTTTTGTAATTTGTCACTACGTTTTATTTAAGATCATATAATCGAAAAAAGATAAGTTGACCTGTGGCCAGGTCCGAACCGACCGACGGTTTGAAATAAATTAATTTCCAGCTACAGAAACAATTTCAAATAATTTTAATATATCTATTAATGTAATAAAAAACAGATATGGATACATAAATAATAAATATAAACATTTTTAATTTTATTTTATTTATAATATATATGCAAGACCAGGCTGTGACGTCATGAATGGCTGGATGACGTCATATAATTTTAAATCAAGAAAAAACTAATAAATATGATTTTTCTCGAGGATAAAACCAATACAAAGTGCATGATTCGTGGTGTGATATATATAAAAATCTCCTTTGGTGTGAAAATAACCCTTTCCTTCCTATCGTCGATCGCTAATACTACCACTTCCGGTTTCCGGAATTGCACCAAAAGTTGATCAATTCATCCCACTGATGCATTAAGTAAATATACCAAATTTCATCAAAATCGGTTGAGCCGTTCAGGCTGTACACATCTATACAGACGGACGGACAGACATCATGCTAAAAATACTTTTTTACCGACCGACGATAGTAAGGGAGGTATTGTTTTCACACCAAATTTCACATGTGGAGATTTTTACATATCTCCACGAATCATGCATTTTCTAAACAGAAAAAAGTATTTTTAGCATGATGTCTGTCCGTCCGTCTGTCCGTCCGTCTGTCCGTCCGTCTGTCCGTCCGTATAGATGTGTACATCCTGAACGGCTCAACCGATTTTTATGAAATTTGGTATATTTACTTAATGCATCAGTGGGATGAATTGATCAACTTTTGGTGCAAATCCGTGAACCGGAAGTGGTAGTATTAGCGATCGACGATAGAAAGGGAAGGGTTATTTTCACACCAAATTTCACATGAGGAGATTTTTTACATATCACCACGAATGTATTGGTTTTATCCTCGGGAAAAATCATCTTCATTATGTTTTTCTTAATTTAAAATTATGTGACGTCACCCTGCCCTTCATGACGTCACAGTCTCCTTATTATGATCACGGGCATCGCCGGCTACTTCAGCTATATATTAAAAATAAAATAAAATTAAAAATATTTATGTTATATGCCTATCTGTTTTTTATAAGATTAATAGATATATTAAAATTATTTGAAATTGTTTCTGTAGTTGGAAATTAATTTATTTCAAACCGTCGGTCGGTTCGGACCTGGCCACAGGTCAACTTATTCTGTTTAGAAAATGCATGATTCGTGGAGATATGTAAAAATCTCCACATGTGAAATTTGGTGTGAAAACAATACCTCCCTTACTATCGTCGGTCGGTAAAAAAAGAAAAATATTGCAATGATTCAAGTGGTTTTTTTTAATCTGTCTAGGAAGAGAGAAGAAGAAGAGTAAAAAGATAATATTATTATATTTTAGAAATAAATGTAATATTAATTTTTTTATGTTAATTGTTATATTTAATTGTAGATCTACACTTAACGATTCACATGATAATATTATAAAAAATAATAAGTTCATTGAAATTATAAGATTATATTACATTAAATTAGGTAAACGAAATAAATAATTTAAAAATTGTGTATAAGCAATTCAAAATTAATTACTGATATAATGAAATAATTATTTGTATTATTATACTACAATTTAATCAATCAGCCATCTAAAAAAATAGATTATTTCTGTTGTTTTATAAAATTTGAATTGTACTATTGTTCAATTAATACAAAGAATGGGATAGAAAGTCCATCAACCGTTAATCTATGGGTAACCTATGCCAGGAATATATCTACATATTTATGAAACTGACATGAATAAACTCTCTTTTGGTTTTCTGCTTCAACGAACTTGATAGAAAAATTCATTGGTTGCACATTAGATAATTTAAAAAGAGAAAAATAAAAATAAATATTATTATATATCTAACCCAAATATAGACATAAAAAACTTATAGTACTAAAAATTAAATATTAAAAGGATTTTTTAATTTTAAAAAATAGTTAGAGGGACAAGTAAAAGTTTATTCTATATTAAATTGAATAAAAAGTACATATTATAAAATTTGAATGAAATTCGAGTAGAAAGTGTGTAAAGCAATGTGCACTCTTTTAAACTTACGAGCACCCAAAAATTGAGCAGCAATTATAAAGTCATTACTATCTCACCAGGGATAGTATTGCGATCACGCAAATTTTCGATGTCGAGTTTTTGATGTGTTAATACGTTTTGAAGGTTCCTAAGTCATTTTCACTAAGGTTGAGAAAAATGTCTGTGTGTGTATATATATGTTTGTGTATGTGTATGTAGACAAGATTACGCAAAAACGGTTTGAATTAGAATAATGAAATTTGGTATACGGGTATTATTCAAAATTCGTAGTTTTCTATCAAGTTTTGAGAAATGTAGCTCAACCGGAAGAGGGTCATTACCTACAACGTTTTGATATTTTTTCCTCTAAAGTGACCGTAAAAATAAAGATATATGTTTGATAGTTTTTCACATGATTAAAAATTGTATAAAACTGCTAGATATAGAATTTCAGTTTTATTGAATGGCTGAAAGTACCGAAATTAATTTTTTAACACGACTGCAAACACGCACCAGCACGTGACGTGGGGCCAACAACAAAGAGCAAAAAACGCGCTGGTTTAATAAATATTATCTATTAATTTTAATTTATAATATATAAAATTTAATTTAAATATATATATCCACTTCAAATTTGCGAGATAGTCGAGTGGAAACACTCCAGCTTATTTTTGTTTAGTCACCTAACAGACAACAGCGCCCGCTCTTGTGCATCTACGTTGTCCGGTCAATAGAATAAGTGTAAAAGTTTGCCATATTGAAAAAAGTGGTCCCTAAAACGCGGTTTACCTTTTTTTTAGAACCAAATAGAAAAAATTTAGAAAAAAGTCGGAAATGTTTAAGATCCTCATAATCTCGCGGCACACTAAAGTGCCGCAGGCACAGTGGTTGAGAATCACTGTGCTAGATACTAATTTCTATGTGGGTGTATCAACCACTCAGGGATGAAATAAAATTTTTCAAAATTATCAATTAAAATCATATGAAAAATTAAAATAAACATTTTTATGTTATGTTAAAATATCATTTAAATAATTCAGTCAATAAATTTCTTTATATAAATAATATTCTGAATTATTAGTATATATCTTAAATATTTACACAAAAAAATCATTTTATTCCTTTCCTCTCTCTCTTTCTCCCTATATATATATATATATATTAAAATAAATATACATTTAGTTAATTATAGTAGTTCAATATTATTATACTTTTATATTTAAAATAGATATTCCAATATAACATGACAAACATTTTTCATTAAAATTGGAAAAGAGAAGTTCATATTTATTCTTATGATTTTAATGTTTATTGTTTTTTCAAAAAAAACCTTTCGAACAGTTTTAATTAATATTTTATGAAAATTTTTTCATAGAGTTTTATTTTACCTCTATAATTTTCATGCAAATTAAACCACAAGTTAGTAAAAGTTTTTTAAAATTATATTTTTGTAATTAAAAAAAAAAAAAAAAAAAAAAAAAAAAATAAACAAGTACTTGGATTTTTAACTTGTTTTTAAAGTGACTTGAGCGTCAAGCTACCAATTCTATAATAGTAAAAAGATACTTAATCAAATCTAAAAAAAAAAAATATATTAATACTTATAGAATTATAATTCTATTAGGTTTTTATTTGTCTTTGTTTGGTAATTAATTAAATTAATTAATAATATAAATTAATAAAAAAAAAAAAATAGAAAGTTTCGAATAATCATTATATATTCCACACTTTTCAATTAATACTTATTGCTTGTTTTTATAAACTTTATTTTCCAACAAAAAATTGAAATATTGAGTGAAAACTAAGAAAGGAAAAAAAAAAGTTTAAGATTCGAAAAGATTTCTCGTGAAATTTTCCTTTAACAGCGTATAACGATTAAGGAACGATGGAATGGGTGGGAGTTGTTCATACCTCTCGGTGGGTCGATTTTGACTGTTGCCTGATTTAGAGAGTGAATGCGTCCTATCTTGAGATATGTTCCGGCTTGTGATTACTTGTTACTTGTTTGTCTGCTATTGTTGTTGTTTAGTTATCATTTAGGCCAAGTTGTGGGATTTTAGAAACGATAGAGATGATTTTGATTAAATTTTGTATTTATACATACAAAATTGATAATATATAAATGTCAGTTATTTTTTTCGAGATATAAAATACAAAATATTAGAAAAAATCATCTTATCATTTCTAAAATCCCACAAAGTAACCTAAATGGCAATTAAACACCATTAATAGCAAATAAACAAGTTGGAGCAAAGTAAAGTAATAAAAATTTTATTTATATTTTGTATTTATTTTCCATTATCATGCAATAAAGGGGCTTATCGCATAAAATTATTATCAAAGGGGATAAAAGTTAAAATATATAAAACAATTATTTTACCGGTTGTATTATATGGGTGTGAGGCATGGTGTATGACCTTAGGTGACGAGAGTAGATTTAGAATATTTGAGAATAGGATTCTGCGAAGCATTTATGGGCCAAAGAAAGATGAGGTGCATGACCTCTATGCATCTCCAGATATAGTTAGAATTATAAAATCGAGAAGGCTAAGGTGGGCAGGACACGTGGCTAGAATGGGAGAAGATAGAATGGCAAAAAATATATTGGTATGGAGACCGAGTGGGAAACGTCCTCTTGGAAGACCAAGGACACGGTGGGTGGATAATGTGGGATGGGAGAGGGTAGGGACTGGAAGGTTGTGGCTCAAAATAGGAATACTTGGAGGGATGTGGTTGCTGCGGCCAAGAACTTTCGTGTTCCGTAGTCACAGAATATATATATATACTACTAGGGTCAAAAAGTTCGCGGAATGGTCGCTTATAGTCAAGTATTTCTTAGCTGAAAGGGAAATTTTTGTTTGTGAGGTTGGCATAACTGGTAGTGAATGTGCTTTTGAGGTTAGCAGGCAGTTGTAGTTGGTTCCGTGCGTTCGGTGTTTAATATTGTAGATCGTAGTTTCTTTCTTTCGTCGGATTGTGCAATGTCGTCATTAGAGCAGCGTGGCAATATTAAATTCTGTGTGTTGCTGGAGAAATCACCCTCAGAGACTCTTGAGATGCTAAAAAAAGCATACTGAAATTCTGCGATGAAGAAAACAGCAGTTTACGAGTGGCATAAGCGTTTTCGCGACGGTCGCACTCGTCAGAGGTGATTGAAAATGCGACGGAGCGGCTGAAGGAACTTTCAAAAAACGGCTTTCAAGAGTGTTTCCAACAATTATATGAACGGTGGAATAAATGTGTAGATGCAGGAGGAGAGTATTTTGAAGGGAAATAATGTAAGAATGTTATAAATATTTTTAATAAATTTTTAATAACCAATTCCGCGAACTTTTTGACCCTAGTAGTATATTTATATTTTCCATTCACACCAATAAATAAATAAATAAACAAACAAACAAATAAATAAATAAATAAATAAACAAACAAATAAATAAATTTTTAGTTATATGTTCAGTAAAGATTATTCTTTCTTCAAAATTATAATTTATAATATTTATCAATCTTATTGTAAACATGTTATTAAAGAAGAAAATTTAAAG
The DNA here is from genome assembly GCA_963082975.1 of Labia minor. NCBI lineage: Eukaryota > Metazoa > Arthropoda > Insecta > Dermaptera > Spongiphoridae > Labia > Labia minor. The sequence continues at coordinate 10,358,131 of OY720348.1, forward strand.
TTAATTCCTGTTTAGGACAACAACGAAAACTTTTACATTACTTACTTTTCTTACAAAAAAATAAAATCTTATGTCTCGACCTTTGAGATTCATTCTATTTTAGAAGGCAGGAAGATATTAAGCCAACGCTCTACCAACTTTGCCCACATATTTCTGCTAAATATCTTATATAAGATATTTTTTTTTCTCCCAAATAAAACTAGAATTAATTAATTAATTAATTAATATTTGAAAAAACTATTAATATCAAGTACATCCAGTACAAGTTTAAAAAAATGTATTTGTACTTGAGTGATGGAATAAAAAATATTTTTATTTTTACGATTGAAAATTTGTTCAAGATATATATATATATATATATATATATATATATATAAACATTTATAGGGAGAGTGTGAACTAATAGTAGGCATTTACAAAGTCTATATAGAATATGTCTTGTAGTTTAAGATGCAAACAAACTGGAAAATTGAAAGGTATTTAGAAACAGCTAAAAGTGGATGAATTAACTGAGACCTCAATTCAACTGGATGGCATTTAAGGTTCAACCTTATTATAGAAGTATATTCTTTTATATGTCTTACGGATTTTCTGAATATGCCAGAATTTGACAGAGTTTCCGAGAAACGACAAGGAGAGTGAACATTAAAGAAGAGACATTTTAAATGAAAAATGGCTCAAAGGATGAAAGTGAAAGATAAAAATGTAATAACTTTGAATGCATAATAGACTATAACAATGGTTATTATTTTTCTCAGATATTTTAATTTAATTTGAGATTCTATTACAGAATGTCAAAAATGTTAGAGAAAAGATATAAAAAGAAAAATGACGGAAAATAACGCGTAGGAACAAAAAAAAAAAATTTTTTTTCCTATCATGAAATTTCGAATCATTTATTCTTCTTCTTGGTCCACATATCAAATCTTATTTTTATTAATTTTTTTAAGTTTTTCATTGATAGTATATCAGGACTTCGAGTTGTCTTTATAATGGACTTCGATTTAGATGCGCGCGCATTTTAAAGAACAAAATGCTGGACATGAAATTTATTTTTCATTGTTTTAATGAGATGGAGAAGAGTTTAAATTATAAGTAAAATATCAAATAAATTTTAAATAAATATATATAAGAAATTAAATAAAGAAAAAATTCGGATTATAATTTATTATCAATTTGTAATTATTTTTTTAATGAATATATACTATTTCAATACTCATGATATTTATTCTATAAAAGAATATGAAATTCATTTTTTTAAGTTGAAATAAAAATATGTCAATATATAGAAAAACAAATTTGAGATTTAAGTATAAAATTTTTTACTATTTCCCCTCTGAATTCAATAATAATCTACTCTCTATTGTAAAAAAAAACCCACCGTCAATCACCTTGTGCAGACCGTGACAGACAGGTGGATTTCTTCTGAAGAAGGGAAGTGTAAAATAAATGAAGCCCTTCATTCTTCAACTGTATTATCAATGAAAAAAAAAAATACTTATTTAAATTTTATTTTTTATCAAATGAAATTTTAAATTATAAAAGTGATAAAATAAAATTATTTATTTTCATAATTTATTTTTCAATTTTAACTAAAAAAATATCTTGTAATTATATATTTAAATAATATTATTAAGATTGTTAGTGTAGATAAAAATCAATAATTTTTATTTATATTATGTATTTTATAAGTAGATTGATTTTATTAAATTTCATAAATTTATTTTTAATTATAATTTTGTTTGAATTATGTAAATTCAATATTCAATACCACCTCCATTCTCTCTCCCTTCCTCAGACTAAATTGATTTAAACATTTTATTTATGTTAAATTAAATATTTTATATGTAAACTCATATTAATAATTATATATATATACAAGATATAGAATTTGAAAATGTAGAAAAATTTAAATACTTAGGTTCTGTAATAACGAAAGATAATAAAATTCGAGAAGAGTTTAAAGCGAGGATATAATTGGGAAACGCCTGTTTTCATGCAGTAAAGAGGCTTATCGCGTCAAAACTATTATCAAAGGGGATAAAAATCAAAATATATAAAACAATTATTTTATCGTGTCTATTTTATGTGTGAGGCATGGTCTATGACCTTAGGTAACGAGAGTAGGTTTAGAGTATTTGAGAATAGGATTCTGCGAAGCATTTATGGGCCAAAGAAAGATGAGGTCACCGGAGAACGGCGGAAATTGCATGATCTCTATGCATCTCCAGATATAGAAAATCGAGAAGGCTGCGGTAGGCAGGACACGTGACTAGAATTGGAGAAGATAGAATGGTGAAAACTATATTGGTGGGGAGACTGAGTGGGAAACGTCCGCTTGGAAGACCAAGGACGCGCTAGGTAGATAACGTGGGAAGGGATTTGAGAGAGATTGGGGAGGGTAATGATGGAAGGGTGGTGGCTCAGAATAGGGAAGTGTGGTTGTTCCGGCCAAGAACTTTCGAGTTCCGTAGAGCCACAGAGATAGATAGATATATTTTAGTATAAAAATATGTATGTATGTGAGGTATATATTAAATAATTAATTTAAGAAAAGAAAACAGAACTATTGGACCATTTCTTAGAATAAATTATACATTTACAGATGAAAATCGAATTTAAAAATATTATTTAGTCAGACGATTGATGGGAAATAGAAAAAATATCAACTTGATTCGATTATAAAGAGAAAAAAAAATATCCAGAGTGATGAACTAATTCTCTAGTGTCATTAGAACAGTCGAGAACATCCTATGTTTCATCACCTGATCACACTTCTCGGATATCAAGGGCTGACTGGGCCCTTAACCCAAAGAACTTTTCTTATTAATGTAAAATAAAAAAAAACTCAAGAGTCAAACTACATGAATCTGAGGTTAGAACTTTGTGAAAGTTCAGTAAACTATGTTCGTTTTTGGAATGTGTGTGTCCAATTCATTAAACCACCCTATCTCTCTTTACTTTCGTTTATTTACTTTATCCTAAATCGGTGATTATTTTTTTTTAAATATAGTGTTATACAATTCTTAATAATATACCTACATATATTTATTATGTGGTCGTTACACGTTCTGATTTTTAGCTTAAAAAAATGACAAACGGGAAAAACATCAAAAAACTAAACTATAATAAAGTCGAAGACGTATAAGATAAGAAACTAATATTATATATATTGTTAAGGGGCTATATATTATTAAAACCCCACTCATGCCTTGTAGATGATATCTAACCTTTATTATTTGTTAATACTAACTTTGAAATATTTTTATTTACAGTCAAACAAACATATTAAATGTCGATGAATAAAATTATATTGTTTGTTCATGTAAGGAGATAATTGAAAAAAGTCATGACTCTTCACCTGAAGTAGATCTCTTTAATAAGTACCATAGTAAATAATTTTATTTATATTAAAATGATAATTATTCAAAACAGTTTTTCTGTCATGGATTTGGATAAAACTTTACCAGAGGATTCTTTTTTTAATTGCAAATAAACTTTCTTATGTAATTTTTGCAGGTCGCTTCTAGTTTACGGGATAAAAATTATTATTATTTGCATATAAATCCATTGATATTCTATTTAGCTACCATGTTTTATTAATTTGATCAGCAGAGGGCTCCACTAATTTTCACGTTTTTTTTTCAGTTCGGATTGGATATATAAAAATTAAAAAATTAATTAATTAAATAATATATTCAAACCGAACCGAAAAAAAAACCCGAAAATTTGTTCATAACCAGCTAATCTGTCAAACTTAAAAAAATCTTTATTTATCTCATAAACTAGAAGCGACCCGCAAAAAAATTGCATAAGAAAAGTTTATTTGGAATTAAAAAAGGAATCCACTGGTAAAATTGTATCCAACAAATCCATGACATAAAAACTATTTTGAATAATTCCCCAAAATATTGTTATTATTTTTCATGTTATTATTATTATCATTATTATTGTTTTATTTCAAATAATATTATTACTTTAACCGGGATAAAAATATGCTTTTATCTATCGTTGGCTCTAATCAACTCGAAAGTTCTTGCTCGAAGCAATCACATCCCCCAAACATCCAATTCCTATTCTTTTTACATTATTATTTTGGGACGCTACACACTCAATAGATTATAAAATCCTGAAACATATATATATATATATATATATATATATATATATATTTTATATATTTCGGATAAAAAATAATGACTTAAACGAAAAAATAAGAATTAATATTAAAAAAAATAAATAAATAAATTGTCACACAAATATTGATTAATTTTAGGGGTACAATTACAATAATTCATATATATATATATATATATATATATACATAGAGAGGGAGAGATTCATATCTATCTCTTGCTATGATCAATAACATAGATAAATTTCATAAAAAAAAAATCGGAAATTTTAAATGCATCATTACTTTAGGATCGTAATATTTACATGGGCATGTCCATGAATGAATGTGATAAATGAACATTACTAGAAGTCCGTATACATAATATTTCTCCCGTTCATTAATATTCTTGTTATTTTCATTTGAAATTGTCCATAAAGTTAGACTTTTTAAAAAAAAGAAATCTTTCAGAGGTGAGGTGAAGTAAATGAGAGGATGATGGGTTATGGGTGAGCGATGATGAGAGGGAGTGTTGGTGTTGGTGGGGACAGGGGGGCGGGGGAGGGGTGGGGGTGGAGTTCTAATTTCCAAATAAAGATAAGAGAGGTGGACAGTGGAATCCAACGCGACGCATTTATTCACTCTTTAATTAACTAGCTGGGAAAATTCAGGCCATCTAATGAAAATAATACCGGATATAAAATATTTTATTTAAACAGTAAAGTATTTTATTTCATACTATCCTGTAGGAAAATAAATAGAAGAATCTAAACAATATTTCCATGCATATTATATTATTTTTGCATTAGATTGTCATAAAAATTTTATTTAAAGTGGCTAAGGTTAATTATAAGATTCGTATTGAAATAAAAAATAAACTTTCTGTATATATGCTTACTAGCTGCTCAGACGCCCTTTGCATCTAGACAGGAATCTCTGCCCCTTATACCTCCCAAGTGATACATAGTATTTGGTTGAAAGTCTGTATACAATAGGTTTTCATTGATTTGAATCAGTATATTATAAGATTCATTTTCTCTTGGTGTTCTTAATTAATTTTTAATTCAATTAGTAAATTAATTAAATATTTTATTGTATATGTTATAATGGATTATAATATTCATTTTTTCAACTATTTAATAAATTATTTTAAATAATTTAAATGGCATTTGATTATTTTGAATAAAAAGAAAAAAAAATTATATATGAAGAATTTTGTTTGTCAATTGCTAAGAGTAATATTAATCATTTTGTATTCATTGTGTTGAACATGTATGAATAAATGAAGAGGAAATAGTCTAAAATGAACAGCGCACAGCTTTTAGTAAATTCTTATAAAATATTTTATACCTCAATTAAAACAAAGAAATTGATTGATAGTTTCTAAGTATAAATATTGACAAAAGTGAGATTATAAGATAAGAATAGTAGAAAAGAGGATTGTGATTATAACCGCCCCAATGAATTTATTAATATTACCAGCCAAAATAAGGAGTAATTTTTACCGACCAACGATAGTAATAGAGGTGTTGTTTTCACACCAAATTTCACATGTGGAAATTTTTACAATCTGCACGAATCATGCATTTTGTTAAAAGTATTTTTAGCATGGGGCCTGTCCGTTCGTCCGTCCGTCTGTATAGATGTGTACAGCTTGAACGGTTCAACGGATTTTGATAAAATTTGGTATATTTACTAAATGCATCAGTATAATGAATTGATCAACTTTTGGTATATATCCGGAAACCGGAAGTGGGAAGGGTTATTTTCACACCAAATTTCACATAAGGAGATTTTTTACATATATCCACTTTGTATTGGTTTTACCCTCGGGAAAAATCATCTTTATTAGTTTTTTCTTAATTTAAAATTATATGACGTCACCCAGCCCTTCATGACGTCACAGCCAGCGCCTATATATTATAAATAAAATAAAATTAAAAATATTTATGTTATATCGATATCTGTTTTTTATTGTATTAATAGATATATTAAAATTATTTGAAATTGTTTCTGTAGCTGGAAATTAATTTATTTCAAACTGTCGGTCAGTTCTGTGCCTGGCAACAGGTCAATTTATTTTTAATGTCCGAGTGGCCGCTCGGTGAACCAGGTACTATATATATATATTGTGAATAGATATATATATGTATTTTGATATCTATAAATAATATTTCAATATTCTAGTACTAATATTCTAAATATATAATTAATTGTTCTCTAAATGTATGTAGTGTTTTTTTGAAACTAGGTTTATTCAGTGGTATATAATTTTAAAAAATATAAACACTTCAAAAAGAAAAATCCTAAAGAGCTGAAATAATGAATTTTATATCAGTTTAATATTTTTACCGACCGACGATAGTAAGGGAGATATTGTTTTCACACCAAATTTCACATGAGGAGATTTTTACATATCTCCACGAATCATGCACTTTGTATTGGTTTTATCCTCGAGAAAAATCATCTTTATTAGTTTTTTCTTAATTTAAAATTATATGACGTCATCCAGCCACTCATGACGTCACAGCCTGGTCTTACATATATATTATAAATAAAATAATATTAAAAATATTTATGTTATATCCATATCTGTTTTTGATTAGATTAATAGATATCTTAATATTATTTGAAATTGTTTCTGTAGCTGGAAATTAATTTCGGTCGGTTCGGTCTTGGCCACAGGTCAACCTATTTTAAAATATTTTTAAATTTATTAAAATGTTTAATTAATTTTTTTACTTATTCAAATTAAAATAGAATTAACCACATCTATCATTTTATTTTCAATTTACACACCTCCGATCAAGCAAAAATTAAATCTAAACATTTTTGTTTATATAAAATTGTCTAAAAAAAAATTCATGAATTATTAGTATATAATAATAATAAATTATAAATTGGAATTATGTATAATTTATTTTTTTGTAAATATCCTTTCATTTTAGTTTATTTTTAGATACTTAAACCTTAATAATAATTTAACTTCGTTTATTTTAAAATAAAACAAAAAAAAATAAAATAAAACGATTTTCAAGTCCTTACTTTTAAATCTATTTAACTTCATAATGAAATGATTTTGATATAAAAAAAAAAAGAGAAAAAAAAAAAACAAATTTCACGAGCCATTCTATTTTAATCAAAATCTTCTATATTCTAATGAGAATTGCTTATCAATAACATGCAATTTAGCTGTTTGTATTTGAAATGAAAAGATTCAACTTGAAAACATTCTAGAGAGGACACGAAAGCCTCAAATTTAACATATTTATTTTTCATTTGGAAAATTGAGATTTGCTGACAAATCGAATTCTATCCAGTGAAAATCCATTTGCTTTGTTGATATAGCAACTTTGTGAGTTGTTAAATTTATTTTCGTTTTGGTTAATTCAAAGTGGGGGTTTTCGAGCAACAGTCATGATCGTCAAAGTTGCTAACTGGTTGTTAGCATAACCACGTCTCGGGAAGAGAGAGAGAAACCAATCTGTAGAGTCTTCCCAATTTCTAACCTCGTTTCAGCCCTTTTCCATTGCAAATTATTAGATTAGAAAAGAATTTCCATCTTAGAGAGAGAGAGAAAGGAAGGGGCAAGTAGATTTATGTTCGCTTTCCCATAAAGACACTCACTTAAAAAAATATACTCGGGAAAAAGAATCAATTGTGGTTTTAGAATCTCCATAGCATTATATTATACTTCGGTTCACCTTGATTCGTTCGAACTAATTTTTTAATATATATATATATAGGGTAAAGTATACAGTCGTTGGCCCCGAGGCAGTCATTGGCCCCCTATTATTAAAACACAAATAATAAGAGAATTTTATTTTAAAAATTGCGATATTAACTATGGTTATGTAATCGTTGGTTGTATGGTTGTATAATCACTATAGAATACCTATGCCATTAACTATAGCAGGGGGCCAATAACTGTATTTTTTAGGATTTTTTTTTAAATGTGGTTATTGAAAATGTCATGAGAAAATGATTTTTTTTTATTCATCAAAATTCTCATAGTATCTATGTTCCGCAAACCTAATTTTACACAGATTGTTCCGCAATTTGCCCAGATATGCATTAAAGACTGCTAGGAATTGCTTAAGGGGGCCAACGACTGTATGCTTTACCCTATATATAATATCATGCATACATACATCTGACTTTTGTACATCCTAGGTAAGGATAGCGCCTATTAAGTCGGATATATAAATTAGGTGCTCTACGATTACTAGAACCTGTCCTATCAAACTTTATCTTGATTTCCTTGTTCCGAGGCGCTACTTTTTATCAAGTGGCTTCCAATTTTTGATCCCGGAAGAGTTGACATCGTCCCATGGATCCCACCTAAAGAAATCTCCTTACCTTACCCGGAATTTCAACCTGGGATCAAGAGAATGTATGTTCACACCTTTAACCCCTAAGCTGCGTAGTGTCTCATGCATACATACATGTAATATATTTTTTTAATTACACGTAACATCCTGCAACCAAACATACACTTCTACTCCTTTCTATTTTCAATTCAAAATTAATGAAATGTTAATTCTAACGTAAATAAATTTACTCTAAAGCGTTATATTACTTTTATTCATGACATTCAATACCTCCCTCTGAGCTGAATCAAAATTCACCGAAACTGGATTAGAGTAGATTTAAAATAGATTATAATAAAATAATTTTAATAATATAAGCTTCTGTGTCTATTTTAAAAAATATAATCTTTTTTTAAAATATATTTCAAACGATAATGAAATTTTAGTTTTATAGTTCATTATAAAATTAGCCCTAACAAACATTCTTAATATAAAGAATATACATTCATAAATTAATTATTTCTTAAATTATTTATTAAATTAGTACAAGAAAAGTAAAATATTTTTTTTTCTTTTTTTTCGGTCTAAATGATAAATATAAATTTATAATATAGTAAATAACTTTTTACTATTTCGCCAGAGATAGTATTGCGATCACGAAAATTTTCGATGTCGAGATTTTGATGTTTTTATACGTTTTGAAGGTCCCTGAATCATTTTCACTAAGATTGATAAAAATGTCTGTGTGTATGTATGTAGACAAGATTACGCAAATACGGTTTGAGCTAGTATAATGAAATTTGGTATACGGGCATTATTCAAAATTCGTAGTTTTCTATCAACTTTTGAGAAATGTAGCTCAAACGGAAGAGGGTCATTACCTACAACGTTTTGAATTTTTTTCCTCTAAAGTGACCGTAAAATTAAAGATATATGTTTGATAATTTTTCCCATGATTAATAATTGTATAAAACTGCTATATATAGAATTTCAGCTTGATTGAATCGTTGAAAGTACCGGAATTAAATTTTTAACACTGCAAATCTCACGCGCCAACACGTGACGTGGTGCCATCAACAAAGAGCCAAACATGCGCTGGTTTAATATTTATTATTTATAATTTATAATTAATTAAATTTAATTTAAATATAATATATTATGTTATTTAATCCAATTCAAATTGCGAGATAGTCGAGTGGAGACACTCCAGCTTATTTTGAGTTGTACTCCCGTTTTTTTTTTTTTGAGATGCACTCTCGTTTAATTTTTTTTACAACTGCTAATTCGGTGTCGATGTATTATATAATAAATAATTCTGTTTTCAAATTATCAAGTTTACTTTGTATATTATATTTCTACGGTATTAATTAAATAATGATAGAGGGAGTCGTTTTAAATTATATCGATCGTATAATTATCCATTATTTAATTACTTAATTTCCTATATTCATAATTATATAGAGAGTCTGGCAGTTCAATGAAAATATCTGGTATTAGTTGAGTTATTAGTAATACTCATTGATTCATGTCAACAATGGTACATATGTTGACGATCACTTGTGTGTGTTTAAGGAATAAATAATTAATTCTGTGAAAGCAAAAGGGAATTGAAGGGGGAGAATTGGTTTATTTATTTTATATACTTGTATAAAATTAAGTAAAACAATTAAGAGATTAAAATGGAGATTTTATCAAAGTCACATGTTTTGAAGTTTCGGAGAGTGAACAAAAGTCTATTTATTTTACAACCTAAACAACAAAATTGTTTTTTTATAAGTAAATATCTTAAAAAATAAAATAAAAATCGTCAAATTGTTCCTTTAAATATAGGGTGACCATATTTCGAAAACACCAAACCAGGATATTTGAAAAAAAAATTTACCTTTTTTTTTTTGAGCCATATTGAATGAAAAATCGAAAATAAAAGCCAAACTGATTGTGAGAAAACGTTCGTCGGACATAAATATTTAAAAACCGGGACAATAGACTGTCCCGATGACATTTTTTGGAACGACGGGACAGAGCACCTAAATTCAAGACAATCCCGGAAAACCGGGACGTTTGGTCACGCTATTTAAATAGGAACAAATTTTTTTTTTATTTTTTTTTAAAACTACAAAATAAATTTATTTATAAGAATTTGTAAAAGATTATTAGTTCTATCAGCAATACTTGTTCAGTTATGAATCTATGTAGTTTATTTTATAACTATTATACAGGGTGTCCCAAAATGAAAGAGCAGATTTCATTGGATATCCCAAAATAAAAGAGCAGATTTCAATTTCGTATTACAGACAATCTAGGAAAGATAGAAACACAAGGAAGGTTTGCATACACAACCAACTTCCACAAATTGTGTATGCCAATCATAAATCTGCTTGTGCCGAGGCCGCTGTTTTTTGAATCGACTGCGAAACACAGGTTACACTTGAATAATGGATTGAGATCTCGAGAATTCCAACACACAAAATGACTTTTCTGGTGGTGTAGTCGCCATGTTGCTATAAACAAACAACAGCGCTGCTGTCTCAAAACTTTAAACCTTCCTCTATCCAATGACATGCGCAATGTGTTTCTATCTTTCATTGTTTGTCTGTAATGCGAAATTGAAATCTGCTCTTTCATTTTGGGACATCCATTGAAATCTGCTCTTTCATTTTGGGACATCCTGTATAACAAGTACATATTTTATTTATTTATTTATTTTAAATTGAAGGATAATTTTCATGAGAATTTTTTTTATAAAGTTATTGTATATCTCATATTTATTATTTGAATAGAAAAAATAACAAATAAATAAATACTAACTAAAATATAAATAAAAAATTAATATTCTTTTGTCAATTCAGAGTAATCTAGAAAAGTAAATAAATATAATTTTAATGCTGCGAGTAGTAGAATAATGTATCATTCGCGGATGACTATTTCAACAAACTATATATTTATTCGCCCAGATATTTTTGATTTAAAAAAAATAAATAAATAAATAAAATAGACAAACTAACCATTTAACAAAATTTGTAAAAAATTTAATATATATTTTTTAAATAGCTTTCATTAATTTTAATAGTCGGCGGTTAAGTACCCTTTAGGAAAGTTACAATCAAAAATTGAATTTTTAATTAAACGTTGGCTACTGTCATTGAATGTAATTAAGAATTGGCGGGACACCCTTTTAGAGGTCAACGTTTAATGGACTAACCTTTACTTTTATATTCATCTATTATTAAAAAGAGAAAAAAGTGTTTAAATGATCCTTTCGTTCGTTTGATAACAAAAGTCTTTGCAAAGACAGTTAATTTTAAACTGTTGTAATTTTCAAGCACACAAGCAAGGAAAAGGAATCTCTCGTTTGATTCGAAATCAGACTCATGGGAACCTTCATCTACAAACTTACACAATACAACCAGCAAATGGTAGAAGGAAACGTGAATTTTTTTTTCTTACTCCAAAATTTATAAATTTACTAGCTACTCTCAAATCTGGAAATCTACTTGAGAACTTAATACAAAATTTATTATTATTATTTTAAGTTATTCATTATACATTTTGTATATTATTTCTTTTTTATTTTACAAAAATCAATTTTATTCATAGTTTTATTTTACTAGAATATATATATACAGGCCTGAAAAGTTCATTGATGTTTTGTTTGTCGCTTATTGACCAAATTTTAGGGGGCTTGTTACCTTATTAAGTCAATTTATTATAATACAAAATTTGAAAAATTAATTTTCAAAAGTATATTACCTACAAGCGGTACGGACGTTTTAATTCAATTATTTTTTAAATAGGGATTTAATCATTTCAAACTTTTATTGATAAAAACCTACATAGTAGGTATTATATCAATGAACACTACTCTAGAGTATATATTTTAAATAAAAGAATATATAAACTTCATATATTGCTGTTATAGGCTATAATAAAAAATCTAATCATTTTATCTAAAATAATATTTTATTTTTAATTACATATTAAAATTAGGGAAGTTATTGCTGAAACTTGTATTGTACTGTTATCATTTATTGCAAATAAAATAAACAAACGTGTATAGTTCAACCTGGAAAATTACATATACTGCAATATCTCTGATTTGTTATAGATTATTTCGATAATTTTTAATTACTCCTAACTTTAGGCAACCAACCAAACACTTATCCTCTTTATCTTAACTTATATTCTTTTATTAAACAAAATTCTTATCCATAGAACATCTACATTTAAATTTCAAAATATTTCATAATAACTTTATTCGATGTATTACACAAACTTAAATTTTCTTTTCTTTTTTTTTTTTCTTTTAGTTAACTAAATCGCTTTATCTAACCGCTTAAGAAGTTAACAACGACTAGCATCAGTCCTCCCGGTTTCTTATTTAATTAACAGCTAACTTTTTTCTAACAAAGGTAATTCATTTTTTATGCAAAAATGTAAACGCATTGCGTCGAAAACCACTTCATTTGAATTCGGATTGGGTGATTATTAAAAAAAAAAATTCATTTAAAATGCATACAACACTCATTTTCCAAAGATAAGAATTGTAAAAAAATATATACTAAATAATATAATAATATAAAAATATATAAGTTATTTAAAACAAAAAAAAAAAAAGAGAATTTAAGTTTGTGTAATACATCGAATAAAGTTATTATGAAATATTTTGAAATTTAAATGTAGATGTTCTATGGATAAAAATTTTGTTTAATAAAAGAATATAAGTTAAGATAAAGAGGATAAGTGTTTGGTTGGTTGCCTAAAGTTAGGAGTAATTAAAAATTATTAAAAACAAAAAAAAAAAAAGAGAATGTGTGTTCCAATATTTTATTTATTTCTATTACATTGAAACATTTAATTTAATTTGTTTCTCCCCCTCGTCAAATGTTAATGTATTTATTTAATTTTTATAATTAATTTGTTGTTTGCGTTTTTTTTATCATTAAACATATAAGAACGTTTAAATCTAATTACATAATTTACTATACACATACACTAGACCATTTAAGTAGCATTGTCTACAATATTTTTATTTATTTATTATTGTTATTATTATTATTATTATTATTATTTGATGTAATGTTATAATTTAATTATTTATTAATATTAAAGTTAAAAAATCGATTCGTGAACAATTTAAATCATCTACAATTGGAATGTTATGTCAGTTTCGCTCTCGGCAGATGATTTTTAATTAATTTCAAGTTGTGCTATAATATCAGTGAACGAAAATGTCAATCATATTCGAGCCCGGTGAGCAATGGAGCAGTAAAACGACTTGTTGACATATTTCCTTTCTGCAGACATTTAATGGCCATACGAGTCTAGGTTTTTGTTTCGATTGACATTCTATTTTGAAAGAATATTGGTATTTATATATAACAAAAAGACCATTTGTAATAATAGTCATAATAAAATAAAGGTCGACAGAAACAAGAAGCAGCAACATTGAAAAAAAATAATAATAATTAAATTATTAGAAAAATCAATAAAAGTAATAGCTTATTTATTTGTTGTAGCATTGACACTTATATATATATACTAGCTGCTCCGAGCGCCTTCGGCGCTCTCCACACATAGACGGGGGCTCCGCCCCCTGTACCCCCCCGAGTGTCCCTATTCTGAGCTATAACCAACTAACTCCTACCCTGTCCCATCTCTATAGTTTTTTATATATGTTTATTTATGCAGAAAAAATTAATTGACATAATTATTAATTTAATTAAATAAAATTTAATTTAATAAAATAAAATTTAATTTAATAAAATAAAATTTAATTTAATAAAATAAAATTTAATTTAATAAAATAAAATTTAATTTAATAAAATAAAATTTAATTTAATAAAATAAAATTATTTAATAAATTATTAAAATATATATCGATATATATATATATATATATATAAAGATTTTTATCTGCACATTGCTCAGAATTTATATTACCGCCAAATTTTCGCCACCAGCGCCTCTATGATCTAGTATGGTAACTAAACTATTTTTAATTAATTAGCACCCCCTGGACACACCTTACCAATTAGCGGTTTTATAAAGGAAGTCTGACATGCCCTGAGACCTACTGAATATACATAAAAAATTTCATAAGAATCGGTCCAGCCGTTTCGGAGGAGTATTTTTTCAAAGTTTTGTGACACGAGAATTTTATATATAAGATATACGAGGGTGGGGTGAAAAGTTTCTGGCCTGACCAAGATAAACGATGTTTTAAAATTGTTTTTTGCTATATTTTTCAACATAACCTCCATCAACACAGATACATTTCTCATAACGGTGTTCTAATTAATTTAATTAATTCGTTTGGATTACACCTACAGCGCCAAATTGTCGGTAGAAATGGTTTTTCGAAGCAATTTTTGGTCTAACGTTAGCAAACGCGGCACACACGTTGCACACAGCTTTCCATATTCAAATGGTTGTGCAAAATATTTCGCACACGTTCAGCTGACATCGTACAGCTCTCAGCTATCTTAAATGTTGAAAAATAAAGCAAAAAAAAAATTTAAAAACATCGTTTTTCTTGGTCAGGTCGGAAACTTTTCACCCCACCCTCGTATATATAGTATATATAATTAAAAAAATTGTAAGGTTTCATTGGTTTAATTGAATTAGCACAATTTAAGTGATTCATTATTATCTATCAGCTGGAAAAAGAATCAATAGTATTTTGGTATGTTCTGTGTGATTTTTAATTTATACAAATAATCAATTTAAAAATTTGCATAAAATCTTGTTTTAAGAAAAAAATAAAGAGCATTGAGAATATGTTAAGAGTTAGTTGTAATGAATTGGTGATTAATAATATAAGAGTTTACGAGTGGTAAATTCTTTCTAAAAAGTTAATCCAGTAAGAATTATAAATTATGATAAATGCAAAAACCATATACCTTTTTTGAAATATTGATCAATAACGTAGTGTAGTCATATTTCTCTAGCATCCTCCATATTCACCAGACATGTCTCCGTGTGAGTGTTTATTAGTTCTCAAAAATAAAACAAACCTTTTTTTTATATTTTTTTTTTATCAAAAATACTATGTGTGTATTTGTCATTAAAATTATAAAAAAACTATATTCATATTTTGTTTTGGATTAATAAAATTAATAATTGTTTTTTATTTTATTTTTTAAAACTAAAAATGAATATAAAAAAGAAATTAAAATAAAAAAAAATTAAGAGGTTTAATAGAATATTAAACAATCAGTGTAGTTTCAATTTATTTATTTCCTTTATAAACATGTTTTTTTAATGTTTAATTTAAGGTTTATGAAATGAAATAAAACGTTTCAACAAAAGTACTTATTCAACAGTCTCTTATTGTAGAATGGTTTTATTTAGGTGAAAATTATCGAAGGGTAAAATAAAGTTATATCCGGAGGATTTTCGTAAAATTTAATCAAAATTGTTTGTGCTGTTTTTAAGAAAATATCAAAAATAATCCAAACTTAAATTTATTAATAATTCATTCAATTTGTATGTATAAATTTTAAATAGAGCCAATGAGAAATATTTTGTAACTCCGTATATGAACATATAGTCACAAATGCACATATATTTTTTAAAACTTATATTTTTGAATTTGTGGTAGCTTCAATCATTTATTCTTATTGTAATTTCAAATTAAATTAAGACTATCACTATATTAACATTGGAGTGTTTTCACTCGGCTATCTCGCAAATTTGAATTCGATTAATTCACATATATTATATTTAAAATAAATTTAATTAATTAAATTATAAATTAAAATTAATAAATAATACTTATTAAACCAGCGCGTTTTTGGCTCTTTGTTGATGACACGTGATAGCGCGTGATTGACAGTCAACGTGTAAAAAACTTTAATACTACATACTTAAAATTATTATTTATTATTTATTTGTGTTTATTTATTATTTACATTTAATAAACCAGCGCGTGTTTGGCTCTTTGTTGATGGCACCACGTCACGTGTTAGCGCGTTAGATTTGCAGTGTTAAAAAATTAATTCAGGTATTTTCAACGATTAAATCAAGCTGAAATTCTATATATAGCAGTTTTATACAAAAGGAAAAAAAAATGAAAACGTGGTAGGTAATGGTCCACTTCCGAATGAGCTACATTTCTCAAAAGTTGATAGAAAACTACGAATTTTGAATAATGCCCGAGTACCAAATTTCATTATTCGAGTACAAACCGTTTTTGCGTAATCTTGTCCACATACACATACACCCTCACACCCACCCACCCACCCACACACACACAGACAGACATTTTTCTTAGTGAAAATGGCTCTGGGACCTTCAAAACGTATAAAAACATCAAAATCTCGACATTGAAAATTTTCGTGATCTCTGGTGAGATAGTAAAAATTTTATATACTCATAGAAAATAGATAATATATGAAATATAATATAACTAGCAACATAATCAAGAGTAAGTATAATGAGAGCGAATTTGCAGGTGTATTGATCGATTAATTCAATTATTTAAATAAAAAAAAAGTTATATGATAATAACGATAATTAAAACTCATTAGATTCCAGAACTGATATATATATATATATATATATATATTATAAGTTTTAAACATTTATTTGGTGGCAAATGAATCCACATGATCTGGCATAACAAATTATCCAACCTTTAAATTAAAACTCAACAGTGAAAATTCACATCAGCTCAACACCTAGCAGATTATTTGTTTAATTTAGGGTGGTGAAAAGGTGCGTGATAATTCATAAATAAATCCACAGTGGGGTGGGTTTCTATATATAGGTATATATATACATATATATATTAAGAGGATGATATGGTAGGATAGTATTTTGGCATTTTGGAAATAGCGATTTGTAAGATTATTGTACTCTATAGTGAGTGAGTGTGTGCGTGTGTGAGAGAGAGTTTCTAATTCCACTTCAATCCCCTTAAATTAGAAATTTTCCGGTAAATCGATGATTCATGAAAGGATTAATATTTCATAATAAACATTATATTAATATAGATAGATTGGGGAGATGAGTACTAGTAAGATCGTTAAGAGTTCTAATCCAGGTAAAGATAATAAAATAACAGAATCGGTGTTGTAGACCTGATAGGTTCTTTAGTTTTTTTTTATTTTAAATGAATAATGGATAGAGAGACTTTTGTAAGGAAAGAGTTTACTTTTGATTAAGAGGGAATTTCAGTGGGTGGAAGAAATGGGAACTAAGCTTTTATATAAGACCCAAAACACGAGATTTTATTATAATTTAAAAATTTATATATATAATCTTTCAAAATAAATTATATAATGCACGGATTGTCAATATTACATTGAAAGGGAAATTAAGCTCCTCCCCTGTTTAAGAAAATTTGTTTTTAATAAAAATTCAATATTTGAAAATAAATATAATATTCGATTGAGTGTTGATGTGAATACCGTTTGGTAGACCAAGGTCGAGGTAGACAGACAATGTACCATGAGGGAATTGGGAGAGAATCGAAGAGGCTTTGGATTGGGATGTTTGGAGGAATGTGATGATGAACTTTCGTGTTCGGGTACAGTCACAGCTAATAGCTTGATCAATTCATTTTTATTGAGAAATTCTTATATTTTAGTTTGTTCTATTATTCCAACTTTTGAGTATATAAGGTTTGTTCAATAGAAAGGACTGTGTACAATCGATTATCGAAATTTTGGCCAAAAACAACACCGTAATCATGCCTCAACCACCGTATTTACCAGATTTGGCTCCCTGCGACTTTTTTCTATTGCTAAAACTGAAGAGACCAATGAAAGGAAAGCGTTTTGCCTCAATGAATGAGATAAAGTCGGAATCGAAGAACGAGCGGATGACCATACCGAAAAGCGTATTTAAGAAGTGATTAATTCAATCATAGAATTATAAACAATTATTAAAAGAATAAGAGTTATCAAGCAAATTGGCGTATATTAGAACTATGGTAAATAGAATAATTGTAACAATACTAAGGCCATTGTTGAAATATAAAGCAAAACTCATTAGAATAAAATTATATTTATTATTATTATTAATTATTAATATTGATAAATCTAAATGAACTTGGTGAGGTTCGATCCCTCAAACTCAAGTTTTACGGACCAGGAATATAACCACGCAACTACCTTGCTGGTCTATAAGACTTTTAATTCTAATTAAAAAAAATAATAGATAGTAAATGCTAAGGTAATTTTAAATTATACAGTCATTAAAGGAAATTGTAGAATCTATTCTATTTTTTAATTCATCAGCAGATTAGATTGTTAATGATTACAGAAATAAATCAAAAATATCAATTAAAAGGAATTTTCCATGAAGCACCTTGTGTGCTTGAGGTAAAACAGGAAGAAAAATAGGATGATGAGGTAGTAGGGAGGAAGGGAGGGGAGGTAGAAAAAAATACTCATAGATTAATTTCACTAAACAGGAAGGGAAAGTGCAAGGAGTGACAATATTGGGATTGAATAATAATTAGTTAGTTGACACCCCTGGAAATTATGGAAGGCTATTGAGGAAGTGAGGATCGAGGGAGGGAGGTTCCAAGGGTGTTTGATTAACATGGCTATGCCAATTAGACCCGATCAATGGTCGTCAACTAAGCCTGACACTTTGGACCCTTCCTGTTTGGGGACGCTACACTTCAAACTGGGGTGCGGGATGGATCTCGGGTTTTTTTTTCCTCAAGGAAATTGATCATGGATCACGCACATTGTCACATTTCTCTGCAAATATTTTCAAAACCATCAAATAAAATAAATAAACTGTTATGGTCTTGAATTAATTTTTACGGATTGCTGATGATGATCACAAGGCATGTTTTGATTAAGTAAATAAATTTTAGGAAAAGAAAAAACAAGGCAAGGGTGAATAATTAAAATATTAGTGAAGATTCGAAACCCTCTTTTTACTATCAATTTTTTCCTCCTATTTAAATGGCATCAGAGAGGTTTGAGCTTTTTTATCTCGCCAGAGATAGTATTGCGATCACGCAAATTTTCGATGTTGAGATTTTGATGTTTTTATACGTTTTGAAGGTTCCTGAATCATTTTCACTAAAGTTGAGAAAAATGTCTCTCTCTGTGTGTGTGTATGTATGTAAACAAGATTACGCAAAAACGGTTGGAGCTAGAATCATGAAATTTGGTACACGGGGATTATTCAAAATTCGTAGTTTTCTATCAACTTTTGAGAAATGTAGCTCAACCGGAAGAGGGTCATTACCTACAACGTTTTGATTTTTTTTTCTCTAAAGTGACCGTAAAAATAAAGATATCTGTTTGATAGTTTTCCACATGTTTAAAAATTGTATAAAACTGCTATATATAGAATTTCAGCTTGATTGAGCTTGATTGAATCACTGAAAGTACCAGAATTAATTTTTTAACACTGTAAATCTCACGCGCTAACACGTGACGTGGTACCATCAACAAAGAGCCAAACATGCGCTGGTTTAATAAATATTATTTATATTACGTTATTATTTTTATCACGTTGATAGTCAATCACGCGCCAGCAAGTGATGTGGTGTCATCGACAAAGAGCCAAAGACGCGCTGTATACGATTATAATAACATCCCTGTTTAATATATATTCAAATTGCACTCTATCCATATAAATATATGTAATTATATACTCAGTGACCATCCCATATAAGAGATATAATGGGTTATGCGTACATCAATTGTTACGTACCTGGTAATGTATTTCATTTTTATCAAAACTACGATAGAAGTTAAATGCAGCTAAAAGCAGTTGAAAACAAATGCTATTTCATAAATTTGCGTAATTTACAAATATATAGTATTACACCACAATTTTCTTATTTCAATAAAATGTAATCAATAAAAATTATGTTAAAAACCTTTAATCCCCTATGATCGGATAGAATAAAATTTTAATTAATTTACAAATATAGAAAAAAGTTTGATTATCTAATTCAAATTTGCGAGATAGTCGAGTGGAGACACTCCAGATTTTTTAAAGAATTTATACCTCTATCTCTCTCACTCTCTCTCTTACATATATATATATATATCGTATGTAATTATTATTAAACAAACTTGATTCATTAATTACTTACACCTCTTTAAATTATTAAATTGAATTATAACTGCTATCTTGGGGATCATAAAATTAATTTATCCAAGTTTTATAAAAAAAAAAAAGAAACTTTTTTATAAGATAAGCGATTGCTCTAGTTATTATAAATTAATTGTATTCACCTTCAATTAATTTAAATATTTAATTTATAAATTTTAAGAGTTAAAATAATTTTTGAATATAAATAAATAAATAATAAAAATTTAATTTAATTATGTAATTAAGGTCTACTCGAAATGACCTGACTAATTATAATTATTATTTAAGTATAATAATAATAATAAATAATTTTTATGAAAATATTGTTTCCAATTATCAATGAACAAAGAAAAATGATTGTTATTGTACTAAATAAAATGATAATAATAAAAAAAACCTATACAATAGATTCACTAATTGACGTCGAACTCTGCAGGTAGAATCATAATAAGGTTATAAAACTAATAGAACTAATAGAACTAATAGGAGTAGAAAATTAAGTGTGGAACTTAAAGAGGCTAGAACAATAATATTTATTGAACTTTCAGTCGATTGGAGAGTTAGAAAGAGAGAAAGAGAAAGGGAGAAGGAGAGAGAGAAAGAAGATAGGGAACAACAGAACAGTCGTTTAATCAAGGAGGTCAAAAGATAACAAATACTAAAACAAATATTTAACTGGGTAAGAAATATTCATAAGGGATAAATAAACAAAAGGGTGTATTTTCTTCGGAATCAAAATAATTAAATTGAGAGTATTGTCTATTACTCAATAAAAATAAGTATTTAAATTAAAAAATAAAAAAAATAAAAGTTTTAATATATTATTTTTATAGAATTAAATAATAAATTATATAATACCTACTAAATAAAAACTAAATCATTGAAAACGTCACATTTCTCATAGATTGATTTATTTTTGGTAGAAAATTATTGTTCTGCCGGTTGTATTTTATGGGTGTGGGGGCGTGATCTATGATTTTGAGGGACGCGAAGAGATTCTGGGAAATTGAAAATAGAATTCTTCGTAGCATTTATGACACGAAAGAGGATGTCATGAATGGAACGTGGGAAAATTTTCAGGATATTTGAAAATAAAATTATTCAAAAGAAGATTAGAGTACAGTAGAATAGTGGAAATTCAATAATAAAGAAATTCTGGACTGTTATGCATGAGCAAACATAAAACGTGGCTGGAAAAGGTAAAAAGAGGTTAGTGAGAAGTGGGAAATACTATATGTGGTCCAAGGAAATTGTTTTTTTTTTTATTATTTTTACTATCTTGCCAGAGATGAAAATTTTCGATGTCGAGATTTTGATGTTTTTATACGTTTTCAAGGTCCCTAAGTAATTTTCACTAAGTTTGAGAAAAATGTCTCTCTCTCGCTCTATCTCTGTGTGTGTGTGTATGCATGTAGACAAGATTACCCAAAAATGGTTTGATCTAGAATAATGAAATTTAGTAAACGGGCATTATTCAAAATTTGAGGTTTTCTATCAACTTTTGAGAAGCGGAAGAGGGTTATTACCTACAACATTTTGATTTTTTTTCCTCTAAAGTCAAATTAATTTGAATATAATATATGCTATTTAATCTAATTCAAATTGCGAGATAGTCGAGTGGAGACACTCCAGCTTATTTATTTTATTGAATTTTAGAATCAGGATAGCCACCCTTCACTATTATTTCAAATAAATTTTGAATAAATGACAATTTTACGGGAATGGATCTCAAGGATTGTAACTACTAATCTATCATCCTGGTTATAGTGAAATTTTAAGAAAATATATATCTTTTTTTTTAATTTTTTCCCATGAACTGTTTTAGTTGATGATCAATAATATTGAGTTGAAATGAAAAGTGAACAATATAGCGTACTCTATTAATAAAAGTGAACAATATAGCGTACATTATTAGAAGAAGGTGATAATATGTTGCACCCACCCACCCACCAACCATCCACCAACCCACACTTATTGAACCTATGGTGTTTCCTATATGATAAGATGATAAATGACAGTTCTTTTGAATGATGAGAAACGGAATAGGTTTTGACAGATGAGTGGACAGTGAAAATAGTTTCCTGACAGGCGGTTCCTCATCTTGCAGGGTCAGGTTTCCCGAATGCAGGTGTAAGGTACCCTACCCACCTATGAGCTTCATGATTAAATAATGAGACCAACGATTGGATACAAAGACCGCGGAAGCCTATTGACTGAACACAAGCCCCGCTTCCGGCGGCTACAAACAACTACTGCTAATGGCTTCTATTAATTAATTCAGTCATTCATTGGGACAGTAAGGATGGGGCACAAGTGGGATGATTCCGAAAACTATACTCTACTTTTTTTTCGTTTTTTACTATCTCACCAGAGAGATAGTATTGCGATCATCACGAACATTTTCGATGTTGAGATTTTGATGTTTTTATACGTTTTGATGGTTCCTGAATCATTTTCACCAAGGTTGAGAAAAATGTCTGTCTCTCTCTCTCTCTCTCTGTGTGTGTGTGTAGACAAGATTACGCAAAAAGGGTTTGAGCTAGAATCATGAAATTTGGTATACGGGCATTATTCAAAATTCGAAGTTTTCTATCAACTTATGAGAAATGTAGCGCAAACGGAAGAGGGTCATTACCTACAACGTTTTGATTTGTTTTCCTCTAAAGTGACCGTAAAATTAAAGATATATGTTTCATAGTTTTTCACATGTTAAAAATTGTATAAAACTGCTATATATAGAATTTCAGCTTGATTGAATTGCTGAAAGTACCGGAATTAATTTTTTAACACTGCAAATCACTAGCCAACACGGGTCGTGGTGCCATCAACAAAGAGCCAAACATGCCCTGATTTAATAAATACTATTTATTAATTTTAATTTATAATTAATTAAATTTAATTTAAATATAATATATGTGTTAATTTTAATCCAATTCAAATCGCGAGATAGTCGAATGGAGACACTCCAGCTTATTTTCCAATTTATCACACCCCAACCTCACCTTAGACATGTTTTAATATTTGATCTGTATTTAATTATAAATTACATATATATAATTTATTTATTTATCTCACTTCAAAAGACCTAATAGATATTTATATTTTTATTTCTTTTTTTTTTAACATATTCATTATTTATACTAAAATTTTCTAAATAATTCATACAAAGAAAAAAAAAATACGAATGTAATATAAAGAGTTGAAACAAAAGAAAAAATATATTCAAACAAAACTTGTTGTAAAAATAGACTTATAACCATCGATTTAACAGGTAGAAAGACATGCTCTTATTTGATTATTTATTATTCAGTAGATTCAAGTGACATTACAGAATATCTTCAAGAGAAAGATAAGAAAGGGGCGCAGAGAGAAGGAGAGTAAGGGAAAGAGAGAGCAATTTAAATTTTTTATCTGGAAATAAAATACATAAACCGAGTAGAAAAATCAAATTTATATATATATATATAATAAATTTCATATTTTTAAATAATAAAAATAATTACTTAACAAAAAATGAATTTTTATATTTTGTAAATAAGTTAAGATATTTAAAATTATGAACAAATAATATTTAGTATTCATTTTGATAAATTTATATAATAATAGGACCCCTTGTCATTAGATATATGCATTACTTCCACTACTTATCCTTAATGCTAATAAATAAAAAACTACAACCAAGTAGTTTTTCATTGTTTTATTTACTATCTCGCCAGAGATAGTATTGCGATCGCGAAATTTTTCGATATCAGGATTTTGATGTTTTTATACGTTTTGAAGGTTTCTGAGTCATTTTCACTAAGGTTGAGAAAAATGTCTGTGTGTGTGTGTGTGTATGTATGTATGTATATAGACAAGATTACGTAAAAACGGTTTGAGCTAGAATTATGAAATTTGGTAGACGGGTATTATTCAAAATTCGTAGTTTTTTATCAACTCTTGAGAAATGTAGCTCAACCGGAAGTAGGTCATTACCTACCACATTTTGATTTTTTATCATCTAAATTGACCGTAAAAATAAAGATATATGTTCGATAGTTCTTCACATGATTAAAAATTATATAAAACTGCTATATATAGAATTTCAGCATGATTGAATCGCTGAAAGTACCAGAATTAATTTTTTAACACTGCAAATCTCACGCGCTAACACGTGACGTGGTGCCATCAACAAAGAGCCAAACACGCGCTGGTTTATTAAATGTAAATAATAAATAAACAAATAAATAATAAATAATAATTTGAATAAATGTATCTAGTATGTAAACTATGTAATTATTTTTTTCAGATGTAGTTGATTAAAATATACATATTTTGATTGATAATGAAATCAAAATATTAAAAAAGAATTTAAATTGAAAATACCGAAAAAAAATTTGATGTATGATATTAGAAATTTTCATTGTGCCCCTGGAAGTTCGGTGACCGGCAGTACGGCTATCAGTGCACGCGTCGTCAGTGGGTGGTGATCCTCCTCTTTTGAATAAAAATCAACATAACTCGGTTATTATTAATCCGAATTGAATGAAATTTTGTAATTTATATATTATATACAATTCTTCAATTGATTAACATATAACAATTTTAATAAGATATTTAATTTGTTAAAAAAATGATAAAAAAAATTGTTTAATTAATTATATTTAATATTTTATTTTATTCTGATTTTTTTTATATTGGAATTTAATATATATATATAATACTATTTATAAAATAATAAAATATATTAGATGATTTTTTAAATATTTCTATATTACTATTAAAAGATTCATATCTATGATTGATAAAAAAATATTATGTATGATTAATTAATTAGAAATTGCTTTTACGACTTAACTAATATATATATATATATATATATAGTTATTATATGTTCGTTTAAATTTCCTTGAAAGTTTTTATTATTAAAATATATTTCCGGGTTATTTTCACATGTCATTGAAAGATTTGTGCCACAACGTTTAGGCGCCCATTTTAAGCCCATTTTCAAGAGAGTATTTAAGAAAAAATTTTCGAGATTCTGGCTCTTAGTGTGATGCAACAGTCAATGTTTTTGACATACAGAATGAGAATCGCAAAAATAATCTCCTCAACATTTTCTTAAAAATGATCGCCGAAACGACAAAACTCAAATCTCTTAATACAACGGGAAAATAACTCGGAAATAACTTTTCATAATATATATATATATATTTAATATCAGTTCATTTGGGAGAGGAATTGTATATAAAAAATTATTTTCGGAATATATCGTACAATAAACCTACCAAAATAAAATAAAAAATGTGTAAACAAAAGATTTAAAGAACAAACAAAAGTTGACCTGTTTTGCACAAAATCAATAATATAGATATATATATAAGGATTCATATTTTTGTATATATCAAAAATTTAGATGCAAAAGAAGAATATTATAAAATTTTACGATAAATGAATATATATGTGGGCGTGGAAAGATGAATTCGTATAAATAGTTCGTTCGCCAGTCAATTTTCAATTGTGTCGAATTGCAAGGTGTAAGCAGATTTGCAACCAGCCAGTCTCAACAAGAACACCTGTCTGATTTTCGACACCACTAAAAAGGGTAACGGGGGATTATATTTCATTCAATCCATCTTCATTTGAATAAGTACATTTTTTTTTATTATTATTCTCTTTCAAGGTGGGAATTCTTTTTGTTATCAAAACGGAACATCCGAACGCCATTAAAAAATATTAAAATTTCCAAGAAATTAATTTTCATTTGACTTTCATATATATATATATATATATATATATGTAGAAATATTTTTCATTTTTTTGTAATACATAGATATATACATCGTCTATATATATATATATATTTAAAGAGGGTTATCATACACCAAGATGAATATATTGACAATTTATATAAAACCTGAGAATTTTAAAAATATGTCAAATAATTAATCTAAAATCGTATATACTAATGAAAAATTACAATAAACTCATTTATGCTATTCGAAATAAAAATCAATAAACACAAACTTCTGATTGGAATGAATGCACAAAAATTAATAAGTTGACCAGTGGCCAGGCACAGAACCGACCGACGGTTTGAAATAAATTAATTTCCAGCTACAAAAACAATTTCAAATAATTTAAATGTATCTATTAATGCAATAAAAAACAAATATGGATATAAGATAAATATTTTTAATTTTATTTTATTTATAATATATAAGGAGGCGCTGGCTGTGACATCATGAAGGGCTACATGACGTCATATAATTTTAAATTAAGAAAAAACTAATAAAGATGATTTTTCCCGAGGATAAAACCAATACAAAGTGCATGATTCTTGGAGATATGTAAAAAATCTCCTCATGTGGAATTTGGTGTGAAAATAACCCTTTTCTTCCTATCGTCGATCGCTAATACCACCACTTTCGGTTTCCGGATTATACACCAAAAGTTGATCAATTCATCATACTGATGCATTAAGTAAATATTCCAAATCTCATCAAAATCCGTTGAGTCGTTCAAGCTGTACACGTCTATACGGACGGACAGACGGACAGACATGATGCTAAAAATACTTTTTTCTGTTAACAAAATGCATGATTCGTGGAGATATGTAAAAATCTCCACATGGGAAATTTGGTGTGAAAACAATACCTCCCTTACTATCGTCGGTCGGTAAAAATTATTAAAATATAATGTATTAATTGAAAATATATTTTTGGCTATGATAACATTCCAATGGTAAAAAAATAATAATCATCATGATCATAGTGAATATCAACTATTTCATTAAATTTTGATATAAAATGAAAATATATTAGTAATATATATATATTATATACAAATTATCAAGTAAAACCTTTATATTTTAAAATCCGGGTTAGGAACAAGAAAAATTTCAATAAATTTTCTACGTTGTAATTGTTCAGAAAAAATGTGGATTGAATTAAAACTTTCATTAACTTTCGTGCTCTATTATTTCTGAGTTAAGCCCGAACCCCTTCCACCACCTCATTATAAATTCCGAAATTGTCTGATAATTGGTTTAAACCATCTTCCCCTCCCATTTAGGCATACTTGATAGACCGATTTAATGTTTTTGGTATTATAGGCCTAACTAAAATGGAGAATAACTTTTCATTCAACTATTTCATAAACATAGGGTACAAATCTCATCTGAATAATGTTTAACAGGATCACTCACAAATGATTGATCGCAAAGTGATCTTTCAATAATTTGATAAATAATTGAATAAATTGTTTTAAGCTGAGAGAGTGGTAGAATTATTGAATGAGTAAATTGAGATTGGTATAACATTGTAATATCATGTAAAAAGAATGAATTTAAAAAATTTATATATATATATAAACAAATCTGATTTTTTCTTTAAAATATAAATATTTTCAAATTAAATATATAAATAAAAATATACAAAAAGGAACACTCAAGCAGCATGAGGCATTGGCTGGGCCTCAATGAAATAAGCTGGAGTGTCTCCACTCGACTATCTCGCAATTTGAATTGGATTAAATAGCATATATTATATTTAAATTAAATTAAATAAATTATAAATTATAAATTAAAATTAATAAATATTATTTATTCAATCAGGGCATGTTTGACTCTTTGTTGACGTCACGTGTTGGCGCGTGATTTGCAGTGTTAAAAATTTAATTCTGGTACTTTTAGCGATTCAATCAAGCTGAAATTCTATATATAGCAGTTTTATACAATTTTTAATCATGTGAAAAACTATCAAACATATATCTTTATTTTTACGGTCACTTTAGAGGAAAAAAATCAAAACGTTGTAGGTAATAACCCTCTTCCGTTTGCGCTACATTTCTCAAAAGTTGATAGAAAATTTCGAATTTCGAATAATGCCCATATACCAAATATCATGATTCAAGCTCAAACCTTTTTTGCGTATTCTTTTCTACATATATACACACACACTTACACACATACATTTTTCTCAACCTTAGTGAAAATAACTCAGGAACCTTCAAAACGTATAAAAACATCAAAATTTCGACATCAATAATTTTCGTGATCACAATACTATCTGTGGCGAGATAATAAAAGGTCAAACCTCTCTGATGCCATTATTTAAGTAGGAAGAAAAAATTGATCAATTGCAATATAAACTGGATCGATTGTATTAATGGTCCACTGATGTGTCTTTTAACACGTTCCCGCTGGCATGTAGCTTATGCAGCCACATAAAATATAAATAGACAAATTTTGGTTTCTTAATAAATAAATACTTAAAAAATAAATAAAAATAAAATTCTAGTAAATATTTATTTTTTCAATTCAAAATTGAATATTTTTTAAAAGAGAGAAAGATAGAAGCGTAAGAGAATGATTTCTTTTTTAGAAGGATTATAGAGAAATCATGATCACAGGTGAGGGCAGGAGATCTACTCCCTGATGAAAAATCGTTATCCCATGATGAATGTATTTCTACCCGTTATCTAATATTAAAATGTTTTTTTTTTTAATGCACTTTGCATTTATAAAATAGTAAATTTAAATTCTTAAAAATTGTTTTAGGTTAGGTTCGATCTCTGGCTCTCGAGTTCGCAAGGCAACTATAATAAATACATCCTCATAAATACTCATTATATAATAAATGTTGTGGTTATAAAAATATATATTTATAATTTATAAGTTCTATAAGTAAGTACTCTGATAAAAAATTAACAAATGAATATTTTATGTTGACTTAGCTGTTCAAAATTTCCTAAATCACTCAATATATTTTTTTTTTATTAATTTTTATTTATCTAATCAATTTAAAAAAAAATCAATATTAAAATTATCGAACTTTTTAATATATATATGTAATATTACTCTATTATTTTGAATATTCCCCGCGCACCGATGGTGGCGCTCTGATTGGATAGAAAGAGAGGAGTTAAAATTTTTATATTTGACAGATGCATTTGAGTTTGATTTGTGATATGATATTCCTAAAAGAATCTTGAAGAGGCAATATTTGGGTAAACAAAATATAATAAAAGGCTTTAAATGTTGTTTCTTCTGATTTTGCAGGTAATATTGTAATAAACTTTATATATTTTTTGTACCTTAATTATAATAATAAAAAGAACTTCTGATTTTGCAGATTGAAAACGCAATTAAGTCTTTTATTTCATATAAAAAACCCACTAAAATAGATAGATCATTATTATAAAACAACATTTTTGCCAAGATAAAATATAAATAAATAAAAATAATGGAAAAGCTAAGATCTAAAAAAAAAAAAAAAAAAAAAAAAAAAGAATGACTGAATATATATAAATCAAAATAATTAATAATTAAGGTAAATAAAATAAATAATAAATAAAATTGAAATAAATCAAAGTGGAATTAAAATAAATAATAAATAAAATTAAAACTAAATAAATAAAAATACAAATAGAATCAAGCATATTTCATTAAAAGAAGATAATAAATGTTTAAAAGATGAAATAATTTCATTAAAAGAAGACATGAAAAAGGAATATAATAAAAGAAAAACGAGTGAATATAAATCATTAAACCAAGTAATCAATTTGCTGGTTTAAAAATACAAATAGTGGGAATCTCAATAGAGATCAACTACATACTGCCAACCACACAGAAGAAAGAAGAAAGTATCCTAATAGACAATATTAAACAAATAAATTTTAATGAACATCTAAATACAAGTAATTTTGAAATTACGTTAGATCACCTAAATATTAATCAACAATCAGAAATAAAAAAAAAAAAAAAAAAAAAAAATTTTTTAATTGATACATATAAATCAATCTTTGCTAAAGACAAATACGATATTGGAACTGTAAAAGATTACGAGGCACATATCGATCTAATGGTAGACGAATATTGTTCTAAACGTCCATACGGATGCACAATCGAAGATAAAAGAGAAAGAAGAAAATAATCATAAATTAAAGTATGAAGAATTGCTTCACCAACACAATATAATTCAAGAAAATATTCAATTACTTCAAAAAAAAAAAAAAAAAAAAAAAAAAAAACAACAACTTATTAATTAGATTAGAAGATGTGAATGGTAAGTGTGAAATAATAAATATAAATAATAAAGAACTTTCTGATTTCACAGAAAAAGTTGATGACCTTGAAAAGGAAAACACTTTATTAACTAATAAACTAGATGAATTTAAAGAATATAGTGATGAATTGGAAGAAAACTTTAAACAAAAAGTATATGATTTGCAAAGAAACCTTAAAGTGTTACAAGAAGAAAAATATTATCTAGAAGAAATTGAAAAATTACATGATGATTTGAACAAAATTACATTAGAAAAAATTGAATTAGAAAATAAATATATCAACTTAAATAATGAAAACACAAAACATTTAGAACAGATTTTAAAATTAGAAGAATTAAATACTGAATTAATGGAAGAAAAAAAATAATCATTCGCAAGGTATACATGAAAAGATTGTGGATTTAGAAATTACAAATAATAACCTGTTACGAGACATTGAAGAATTTCAATCATCTATTTCTAAAAAAAAAAAAAAAAAAAAAAAAAAAAAAAAGAAAATAAATAAATATAATAATAATAGAAGAATATGAAAATGTAAAACAAAAACTTATTGATAACAAGGCTTTGATGTTACTAACGTATCAACTTATAATTCATTGCCTAAAAATCTTGAAAATAATTTAATTTCCGAAGATTTAGAAATTTTTAATCAATCCGACTTAATTTTAAACAGTACTTTCAATGTTTTGATGAGATGAAATTAAAAATAAATCTATTAAACGAACTAAAGAATTTTAAATTGGATATAAATCAAATTGATGAAAACAATAAACTATCTATCAATCAATTTAGATTAATCTTAAACGATTTAAACGATAAAAAAGCTAATATTGTGAGAGACCTTGATACTATTAATCAACTTTACATGCAATTCAAAGAAGTGGAACAAAATGAAATCGAATATAAAGAAAAATATGATAATATTTTAATAGAAGAATTGAATATAGAAAAAAAAGAAGAGGTAGAAGTGCCAGAAAAAGAAGATAGATGTACCAGAAAAGAAAGAAGAGAAGATAGAAGAACCAGGAAAGAAGAAGAGAAGATAAAAGTACCAAAAAGGGAAGAAGAAAAAGAAGATGCTGAAGCTAAAGCAAGGAAAGGAAAAGAAGGAGCCGATTCTAAGGCAAAGAAAGAAAGAGAAGAAGCTGAAGCTAAAGCAAAGAAAGAAAAAGAAGATGCTGAAGCTAAAGCAAAGAAAGAAAAAGAAGATGCTGTAGCTAAAGCAAAGAAAGAAAAAGAAGAAGCCGAATTAAAGGCAAAGAAAGAAAAAGAAGAAGCTGAAGCTAAAGCAAGGAAAGGAAAAGAAGGAGCCGATTCTAAGGCAAAGAAAGAAAGAGAAGAAGCTGAAGCTAAAGCAAAGAAAGAAAAAGAAGATGCTGAAGCTAAAGCAAAGAAAGAAAAATAAGATGCTGTAGCTAAAGCAAAGAAAGAAAAAGAAGAAGCCGAATTAAAGGCAAAGAAAGAAAAAGAAGAAGCCGATTCTAAGGCAAAGAAAGAAAAAGAAGAAGCCGAATTTAAGGCAAAGAAAGAAAAAGAAGAAGCCGATTCTAAGGCAAAGAAAGAAAAAGAAGAAGCCGAATTTAAGGAAAAGAAAGAAAAAGAAGAAGCCGAAGCTAAAGCAAAGAAAGAAGAAGAAGATGCTGAAGCTAAAGGCAAAGAAAGAAAAAGAAGAAACAGAAACTGACCCCATTGTTAAATACACTTGATTCTTAATTCGAACTACGTTCTCCCTTAAGGGGGGAGATGTAATATTACTCTATTATTTTGAATATTCCCCGCGCACCGATGGTGGCGCTCTGATTGGATAGAAAGAGAGGAGTTAAAATTTTTATATTTGACAGATGCATTTGAGTTTGATTTGTGATATGATATTCCTAAAAGAATCTTGAAGAGGCAATATTTGGGTAAACAAAATATAATAAAAGGCTTTAAATGTTGTTTCTTCTGATTTTGCAGGTAATATTGTAATAAACTTTATATATTTTTTGTACCTTAATTATAATAATAAAAAGAACTTCTGATTTTGCAGATTGAAAACGCAATTAAGTCTTTTATTTCATATAAAAAACCCACTAAAATAGATAGATCATTATATATATATATATATATATATATATATATACAGGGCCGTTCCGACCCGGGTTGCAGGGGATGCGGGGCACCCGGGCGGCAAGCCTAGGTGGGCGGCGCGAGCCGCCTTGTACTTATTCATTTTATGTTTTTTTTTTTAATTTTTTTCAATATGGTCAAAAAAAGGTCAAATGATTTGGAGATCAGGATCTTAAATACTACCAATTTTTTTTTTCAATTTTTTAAAAAACTAAATTAACTTAAATTTACTTTATCTTTTTTATTTGTAAATTTTTAACAACTTAGGGGGAAGGGGCGGCAAAATTATTCTCGCACCCGGGCGGCATATTCCCTAGAAACGGCCCTATATATACATATATATATATATTTATATATTTTTCTACATTAAAATTTACTGACCTTCGCATATCGATGACAATATTTCAGGTTAGCTTTCACGTTATATTATTTTTTTTTCTTTTTATTGTATATATATATTAAAAAACGGAGATATTCTTTTTAAACAAAAATAATATAGAAAAAGAGTACAAATTTAATTCAATAATAAATCATATATAATATATGATATAGAAAAAAAAAATCCGGGATAGGAAATCGAATTTCTGTACATAATGGTACTTTGAATGGATAGCATTTGACATACTCTGTTCATAAATATATGAAGATTTATTAGTGGCACTATACCGAACGAACTAAATCCAATTCAACAATTCTAATTATAAATTTGATTACCTGGTAACGTTCCATAAACAATTAAATATAAATGATAATTGTCGGTCCGAAGTGTAGATTAGCCAAAGTAATTGGAAGCTTGAATACAAATCTGAACCATTAGGATTGATATAATCAGCACAAAAAAATAAATAAATAAATAAATATAGAATAAAATAAAAAAAATAAATATATAAATTCAGCACTAAAAGGGGTGACATGTTGACAACCTTGAGTTGGCATTGAAACCCTAATATATGAGTCATGACAAACAAATCAAAATTGGATGAACCTGTTGAAGGGTCCCTAATGGATATCACGAAAATTGGATCAATCATTTTTGGTTGAGTTTATCTTCAAAGATTAGATTCAAATATGCAATACGGTAACTAGTGAGGGTGTACAGTGATGGAGTTGGGGGGGGGGGGGAGTGAAGGGAGAAGAAGGGAAAGGGTGGCAATCAACACATGGATTTGTCATAAAATAGATCCAATGAAAATTAGATAATTGAAGAGCAGGACAATCCAACGAATCAAGGATCTTTATTAAAGGAATCGTGTTCGGTTGATAAAGACAAAATAATACTAATTTTCTATTGAAATAAAATACTTACTTCTTTGAAATTTTAAAAGAATAGTAGTATTTATCATTGGATTGTTGAATATAAAATATCAGGTTACTACAAGATTATTATCAGTAATCATAAACGAATTATTTAATTAGTTTTGTTTGTAGCTTATAGAAAGTAAAAAGTGACATAGGGCCATTGTCTGGCGAATATGGAGATTGTTATATTAATCGAATTCAAAATGTACAGGAATAATATAATAGTACCTGGAACACCGAGCGATTGCTCGACCCTTTAAAAAATATTGATATACAATTCTTTAATTATTTATTACAACTATTAAATGTTACATCATGGCATCAATCTGATTAAAATGAATGGAACTCAATAATAATAAATAATATTTTAATGAAAAAAATATTAAAAATTATAAAACTATCTAAAAATTAATTAATAAAAGAACAATAAATAAATAAATAAAAATTAGTAATTTAATAAAAAATAAACGCGAAAATAGATAAAAAAAAACATATAAAATTAACTAATAAAAATTTATAAGAATTAACAAAAAATTAAACGACAAAACAGATTAAAAAATTGTTTTTAAAATATCATAAATAAAAATATAATTTTTTTTGTGAAAAATTATTACATATATTTGGTAATTTGATTCTAAAATATTATTAAAATAAATATTTTCGAAATCATATGAAAAATTTTAAATATTTTAAATATGAAAAAAATATTAATACATTTTCAATTAAAAAAGAATGACAAAAGGCAAATATGGATGACGTATTTAAATTTAAATTAAGAAAAAACTAATGAAGATGATTTTTCTCCAGGCTGAAACCAATACAGATCGATTTGTCTTTATAAATATTATCTATGGTGTGAATTTCAAAAAAAATTTTTCGAGTGGTTAATTAATAAATTAATTCAAAAATATACAAATATATATATATATATACAATTTTTGCTAGTATAATAAGATAAGATTATATCAAGAGAATTGTAAATAAGAATTTTAGAAAATGTATGTATGGATAAGCTATATGAAGAATTGATGGAAAAATATATTTGATATACCTATATTCAGTATTCAATTTGTGATAAAACAAAAATTGTTGTTCTAGTTCAAACAATATTGATTAATTATTGGCGTGGTATTGTGAACTTAAAAAATTATTCAATAAAAAAAAAATCAATTAAAAAAAATGACAAACAACTCATCGGTCAATTATTTAATTAATAAATATTTAATATTGAACTATAAATATGATTGTGGGATTCAAAAGAAA
Organism: Labia minor; assembly: GCA_963082975.1. Taxonomy (NCBI): domain Eukaryota; kingdom Metazoa; phylum Arthropoda; class Insecta; order Dermaptera; family Spongiphoridae; genus Labia; species Labia minor. The sequence continues at coordinate 10,393,342 of OY720348.1, forward strand.
ACCATTTTAGATAACATCTCTTAAATAAATATCTCTCGCATTTTATTGTATTTTAAGTTTACGCATATTTAGCACCTTTACTAAACACCTAAATCAAATCCTCAAGTAGAGAATAAAAAAGAGAATAGAAGGGTGGGAAATGAGAAATTCCACAACCCGAGCTAAAATCATCCCTCACCAAGTGTGAATAACTTGAAATAAATTATTCATCTCATAGCTTTTGGTCATCTCATTATCATTTTATTACCATTTATATATCGTTCTAGAAATATTTATTTCTAAACGAAAGGTGAATTAAAATATACAAAAAGTAATATTCAAGTAGCATGAAGCATTGGCTGTGCCCCGGCAAAATTGGCTCAATCCATTTTGATGACGTTATTTCGATAGGAGGAAATAAGCTGGAGTGTCTCCACTCGACTATCTCGCAATTTGAATTGGATTAAATAGCATATATTATATTTAAATTAAATTTAATGAATTATAAATTATAAATTAAAATTAAATTTAATGAATTATAAATTATAAATTAAAATTAAATTTAATGAATTATAAATTATAAATTAAAATTAAATTTAATGAATTATAAATTATAAATTAAAATTAAAAATATTATTTATTAAACCAGCGCATGTTTGACTCTTTGTTGATGGCACCACGTCACGTGTTGGTGCGTGAGATTTGCAGTGTTAAAAAATTAATTCTGGTACTTTCAGCGATTCAATCAAGCTGAAATTCTATATATAGCAGTTTTATACAATTTTTTATCATGTGAAAAACTACTAAACATATATCTTTAACTTTACGGTCACTTTAGGGGTAAAAAAAATCAAAACGTTGTAGGTAATGACCCTCTTCCGGTTGAGTTACATTTCTCAAAACTTGATAGAAAACAACGAATTTTGAATAATGCCCGTATACCAAATTTCATGATTCTAGCTCAATCTTGCGTAATCTTGTCTACACACACACACACACATACATATATACATACACACACACAGACATTTTTCTCAACCTTAATGAAAATGACTCATGAATCTTCAAAACGTATAAAAACATCAAAATCACGACATCGAAAATTTTCCTGATCGCAATACTATCTCTAGCGAGATAGTAAAAATGGATCAAATGCATCATCATAAAGATCGATTGTCCTAATGACCCTTAAAATTGATTCAGATATTTAACTTTAATCTATCATTATTAAATTTTGATATTTTTGAGTGGGAGGAGTGGGTTAAAAGATACATCAGTTTTAAGAGCCATTAGCACAATCGATCTATTTTATTTTTCAATTGATCCATTTTTCCTCCTATAAAAATAATATATATATATATATATATATATATATATATAAGATATGTATATTCTTACACTTTGATATATGTATTATTTAATAAATATTATGAGATTAAAATAAAATAAATAAAGGATATAATGAATATATCATATATTCATATAAAAATATTAGAAGGGTGTTAGTCAAAAATTAATTTAACTTTTAATTGTTTTATAAAATAAAAAGTTTCAAAAATTATTAATATTATTACTTAAATATGATTTTAAATAAAGTTTTAATATTATTTCAACAACATAAAATGGATTATTTAAGCTTTTTGCTTTTTACTATCTCGCCAGAGATAGTATTGCGATCATGAAAATTTTCGATGTTGAGATTTTGATGTTTTTATACGTTTTGAAGGTTCCTGAATCATTTTCACTAAGGTTGAGAAAAATGTCTGTGTGTGTGTATGTGTGTATGTGTGTATGTGTGTGTGTATGTATGTAGGCAAGATTACGCAAAAACGGTTTGAGCTAGAATGATGAAATTTGGTACATGGACATTATTCAAAATTCATAGTTTTCTATCAACTTTTGAGAAATGTAGCTCAACCGGAAGAGGGTCATTACCTACAACGTTTTGATTTTTTTTCCTCTAAAGTGACCGTAAAAATAAAGATATATGTTTGATAATTTTTCACATGATTAATAATTATATAAAACTGCTATATATAGAATTTCAGCTTGATTGATTCGCTGAAATTACCAGAATTAATTTTTTAACACTGAAAATCTCACGCGTCAACACGTGACGTGGTGCCATCAACAAAAAGCCAAACATGCGCTGGTTTAATATTTATTATTTATTATTTATAATTTATAATTAATTAAATTTAATTTAAATATAATATATTATGTTATTTAATCCAATTCAAATTGCGAGATAGTCGAGTGGAGACACTCCAGCTAATTTTTTTTTTATTTACCTTCAAATTAGTGATATTGTAGTAGTACATGTCATCAATGATGAGGGTTAACAACATGGATGCTGCATACACGGGAATACACAATTATATATATAAATTATTTTTTAAAAAAAAAAACAAGGATGTGAAAGAGCATGACGAGGTTTCTATTAGAAAGGACGCGAAACAACTAAATTTTTACTTTATTTAAAATTATTATTAACATTATTATTATTAATATTAATAGTTAAATAGAAATTATTTATTAAAATTCTGGTTATTTTTATTATTTATATATATATATTTTTTTTTATCTTATTTTTATTTATTTTTATTTATATAAATTAATTTCTCAGAACATATATAATTTTCTTATCATATATATATATATATTATTTATTTTAAAATTTATTTTATAATATCGAGACAGAGAAAGAGAGAAGGGGGGGATTCTCCAATTCGACTTGTCCATTCTCTGAAATTCTTATTATAATAACGGGATCACATAATTGATTACTTTTTAAAGTATTTGTTGAGAAATGATAAAAAATAGTTGCTAAATATTTAAAGATTTCATATTAAAAATAAAATATACATAGATTTATTCGAAAATAACAAAATGAATGAATTAAGTACATATGAATCCGAATTTATGTTTGATTGGAAATTAAAATTATTGAATTTTTTTTTTTTTTTTTTTTTTGCATATGGACCGTCTTGGATCGCGCAAAGCTCCCATTCCCAAAATTATTGAATTATTATTATTATTATTATTTTTATATAATTTTATATTCATTTTTATTATATAATCTAATAATATTATATGATATTATTTTCAAACTGATATACACAAGTACAAGGAAAAATAATATAATATTTATTTTTTTTTTATATGTTTCTAAATTAGAAATTACAATTTAAAAGTGATATTTGTAAAATAATTAATATAATTAATAAATATTTTTTATTATATAGGGGGGGGAGTAGATCATATTCTCTATTATAAAATAAATAATAATAATAACAATTTTAATGAAATGTTATTTTGAATATACTATACTATACTTATTACTATTGTTACCAAAGTAAAATTTAAAAAAAAAACACTTGAATCATTTCAATGTTGTAATATTAATACTCTTTGACAATTTTGAAATCTGTTGACTAAATTATTAATTAAGAAAAAATTAATTAAAATTTTTTGTGTTTAAATATATATAGCGCTATAATTTTAGTAATATTTGCAAAGTATTTGTTTTTATACGTTTTGAAGGTTCCGGAATCATTTTCATTAAAGTTAAGAAAAATGTAGGTGTGTGTGTGTGTGTGTGTGTATGTATGTAGACAAGATTACGCAAAAATGGTTTGAGCTAGAATAATGAAATTTGGTATACGGGCATTATTCAAAATTTGTAGTTTTCTATCAACTTTTGAGAAATGTAACTCAACCGAAAGAGGGTCATTACCTACCACGTTTTGATTTTTTTTCCTCTAAAGTGACCGTAATAATAAAGATCTATTTTTGATAGTTTATCACATGATTAAAAATTGTATAAAACTGCTATATATAGAATTTCAGCTTGGTTGAATCGCTGAAAATACCAGAATTAATTTTTGAACACTGCAAATCTCACGCGCCAACACGTGACATGGTTCCATCAACAAAGAGCCAAACACGCGCTGGTTTAATAAATAGTATTTATTAATTTTAATTTATAATTAATTAAATTTAATTTAAATATATAATAGATGTTAATTAATCCAATTCAAATTTGTTAGATAGTCGAGTGGAGACACTCCAGTTTATTTTTTAAAGTGTCATTCCATTTTATTTTTTTAAAAATTTAAATATTCCAATGCCTTTATGGGATTTAAAAGCAATGCATTGGTTTGTCGACTGCGATGAGTGTTTTTTTTATTTTTTTAAATTGCAAACCAACCATTCAAAGGAATTATCGATATAATTTTCAACCCATCTAATCATGTATAATATTTTCTCATACATATATATATGTATATAGCTTATATATAGTTTATATATACTATATATATATATTAATAGGTCTTTGAAAAAGAAATTCAATCTTGGTACTCAACTAATGCTTGTATTCCAAGGAATCAAAGGGGCATGGCTCTAACCCTATTTATTGCCTTTCGGGTTTACGCCTTTCTCCAAATTATTAAATAAATATTTGGCAACATCTTAAGCTCAGTAGAAAGCTATTTTCTAAATTTAAGTTTTTTTTTTTTTTTTAAATAAGGTCAAGGGCACATCCATTAATTCTTACTTTTTTATTATTTTATTAATATTAATATTGATTATTATTTTTTAATCATCGAAAGTCATTTAAAAGTATTGAAAAAATGTATTTTTATATATATTTTTACCGAGACCGACGATAGTAAGGGAGGTATTGTTTTCAGACCAAATTTCACATGTGAAGATTTTTACATATCTCCACGAATCATGCATTTTCTTAACAGAAAAAAGTATTTTTAGCATGATGTCTGTCCGTCCGTCCGTCCGTATAGATGTGTACAGCCTGAACGGCTCAACCGATTTTGATGAAATTTGGTATATTTACTTAATGCATCAGTGGGATGAATTGATCAACTTTTGGTGCAAATCCGGAAACCGGAAGTGGTAGTATTAGCGATCGACGATAGGAAGGGAAGGGTTATTTTCACACCAAAGGAGATTTTTTTATATATCACCACGAATCATGCACTTTGTATTGGTTTTATCCTCGAGAAAAATCATATTTATTAGTTTTTTCTTGATTTAAAATTTTATGACATCATCCAGCCATTCATGACGTCACAGCCTGGTCTTGCATATATATTATAAATAAAATAAAATTAAAAATATTTATGTTATATTCATATCTGTTTTTTATTACATTAATAGATATATTAAAATTATTTGAAATTGTTTCTGTAGCTGGAAATTAATTTATTTCAAACCGTCGGTCGGTTCGGACCTGGCCACAGGTCAACTTATATTTTATATATTACGTATATTATTGTTTCATTCAGTATATAAATAAAAATAATATAATCAAGGAATATAAAAATTGTTCTCTATTGATTATTATTAATTTAAATATACCACATATATATAGGGTAAAACATACAGTCGTTGGCCCCCTTAAGCAACTACTAGCAGTCTTTAATGCATATCTGGGTAAATTGCGGAACAATCTCTTTCAAATTAGGTTTGCAGAATATCGATACTATGAGCATTTTGATGAATAAAAAAAAAATCATTTTCTCATGACATTTTCAATAAGCACATTTAAAAAAAAATCCTAAAAAATACAGTTATTGGCCCCCTGCTATATTTATTGGTATTCTATAGTGATTATACAACCATACATCAAACACATAAATTACATAACCATAGTTAATAGCACAATTTTTAAAATAAAAATCTCTTATTATTTGTGTTTTAATGATAGGGGGCCAATGACTGCCTCGGGGCCAACGACTGTATAAACCCTATTTGGCATGAAAAATTATTTATACTATTTAAATACATATTACATTCAGGGAGATTTAATTAAAACATTGATAGACATTAATAATAAAACAATTTTCAATTATATTATATCGAAAACATTTATCAATTTTAAAAATAAAATTTATTTTGCAATTTTTACAATAATTCTAAAATTTCAATATAATATTATTATGTCTTACATTGGTCGACCAACCAATTGTTTAAATGTAGACATAAAACCTGTACTATTTAGGATTGTTTTTGAAATAGCATGTTAACTATTAAGGTAGTATTACTCAACCTGAGGGGCGCGAACATATCCAAGAGAAAATTCCCGACGTTTTTTCAATATGGTTCTAAAAAAAAAGGTGAGATGATTTTGTCGGCAAACTTTTTCGATTATTTTTAATTTTTTTTAATATGGTTAAACAAAAAAAGGTCAGATGATTTTACGATGATCTGAAACATTTCCGATGGGTGGGGGAGGGGGGGGGGGCACAATGAAAATTATGATTGAAAATTGGGCCGTGAATACTAAAAGGTTGAGAAACACTGTATTAAGATTTTTAATCGTTTGAGTGTTCATCATCTTGAAATTCAAAGGTTTTGATTAAAATTAAATTTTTTATTAAAATACGCACTTCAATTTTATCCATTTTTAAAGAAAATACGTTTTAAAACAATGGCAACTTCTTTTGACCTCTTCAAATAAAATTAAATAAATAATTATAACTAATATAATAAACTGGAGTGTCTCCGCTCGACTATCTCACAATTTGAATTTAATTAATTATAAATAATAAATATTAAACCAGCGCATGTTTGGCTCTTTGTTAATGGCACCACGACCCGTGTTGGCTCGTGATTTGCAGTGTTAAAAAATTAATTCAATCAAGCTGAAATCTATATATAGCAGTTTTATACAATTATTAATCATGTGAAAAATTATCAAACATATATCTTTATTTTTACGGTCACTATAGAGGAAAAAAAATCAAAACGTTGTAGGTAGTGACTCTCTTCCGGTTGAGCTACATCTCTCAAAAGTTGATAGAAAACTATGAATTTTGAATAATGCCCGTGTACCAAATTTCATCATTCTAGCTCAAACCGTTTTTACGTAATCTTGTCTACATACACACACACACACACACAGACATTTTTCTCAACCTTAGTGAAAATGATTCAGGAACCTTCAAAACGTATAAAAACATCAAAATCTCAACATCGAAAATTTTCGTGACCGCAATACTATCTCTTACGAGATAGTAAAAATATGGTTCTAGAAAAAAAAGGTCAGATGATTTTGCGATGATCTGAAACATTTCCGATGGGGGGGGGGGGGGGGAGCGCAATGAAAAATGAAAATTGGGCCGTGAATACTAAAAGTTTGAAAAACACTGTATTAAGGGTTTTAATCGTTTGAGTGTTCATCATCTTGAAATTCAAAGGTTTTGATTAAAATTAAATTTTTTATTAAAATACGCACTTCAATTTTATCCATATTTAAAGAAAATACGTTTTAAAACAATGGCAACTTCTTTTGACCTCTTCAAATAAAATTAAATAAATAATTATAACTAATATAAAAAAAAAATAAAATAAAATAATAATAAATGTTTGAGTGGGAAAGTATTGAAATGAATTTATGGACCTGTAATCTCAACCGATTTTAACTGAAATGGAAGAAATAACTTTTTGAACTTGTCTTGATGAAAAGTGACAACTTTAGTTGAGATGACAACACTCCCCATCCTTTCTCACTCTGAGATAAAATATCTTTGAATGTTATATTTATCTCTCTCACTTGGAAATGAATGGTAGACGGGTGGAGAATATTTTGAACATTGGTATATATATAAGATATAGAACCAATCGTTTCCATAATGGTATTCATGAAAACAAAATGAAAATCCACGAATTCTAACATTTAGATATTTCGCTGATAATTTTCCCTAAAAAAGGTATTTGAAGTTGTATTTGTTAGTCACAATTCATATCCTCCTATTTCTCCCTCTCTTGAAAATCCATCAAACAACGATTAGATTTTATTTCTGATTAATTTAAAATCTCTCTAAAACACACATAAATAAATAGAGGACCAACTTTTGGAGGGCGGGATCTTAGAACAATAATTCAATGAGAATTTTTTGTTATTATTATTTATTTTTTATTTTTTTTTCTTATTTAATTTGAAATTTCAAAGTTGGAAACAATTTCCATTAAAAGGGTAAAATTATTGGCAAGAATAATAAAATTATATATATATATATATATATATAAAAGTTAATTATCTTTTCTAAAATTAAAAAAAACTTCAAAATATTCTCCATTGCAATTAATTTTCTATAATTGATATTCAATTTTTAATTCATTTTTAGTAGGTATTTTTTTTTTCTCTAATTTAATTAATAATAACGACCAGCTGTTGTTGGGTGCAATATAAAGTTTGCACTTATTATTATAATCAATCCCACATGAAACCCAATTGTATGTTGGAAATTATTAATATTATTTTTTTTAATTTTAACTTTAATAAATGAAATTTAGTTTGTTTTTATTATAATGAATTTTAAGACATAGAATCCTGTTGTTTATATAATATTTGTGATATAAAACTTTTAAGGGTGTAAAGGTTTTACGTGTCACAAATAAAAGGATAAGAGCGTCGAACACCACAAACATCAAAAGATCGGTATCAAGGCCATTTAGCACAATAAACAGAAGTACATTGCTTAAGTGACTCATTTGTTGTCAAATAAGTGCTACTATCAAAAGAAAATCGGATTGTAGGCTATTAAAAGTAAAGGATACAAGCAATAAGAGTATATACTAATACACACATATGAATCAAGATGAAGTATTCGATTTCAAGGTCATTTAGTATCAAAAATAAAGAAAAATCGGTTTTAAGTAATTGGCAAGGTTTCAAGTGGAGATAAAATGAATGTGGTAATTGAAAATAACAAACCAGTAAATATCATTTACGGCAACAAATAAGAGAGTACCGGTTTAAATAGACACAAAGGAAGGCCATTGAGCGCCCCAATCAAGGTGAGAATTAATGATATACTAGGCATCGCAAAAGTTTAATGATATACAGTACCTGGTTCACTGAGCCGCGACTCGGTACTTTAAAAAAAATTATTCTTTATTAACTGTAAATATTTAAGATTAAAATTATTATTTAAGAAGACGCCATTGGGTGAGAGGCTAGTCTCGCTATCTCACATTCACATGGTCCCGGGTTCAAGTCTCGGGACTGGCAAGGGAATAACTCTAGCTGGGGTCTGTGGGACGGAGTCAACCCAGCCTCCGGGATCAACATTGGGGAATAGCTACTTGATAAAAAGTAGCGCCTCCGATAAAGAAAATCAAGGTAAGGGTTGAGAGGACCCGTTCTACTGATCATAGGACACCTCATTGATATAACTTGAACTTAAATTGATTGACTTGATAGGCGTTGTCCTTGCGTAGGACGTACAAAAATCTGAGGTTTTTTTTTATTATGATTTATAAAATAAATAAACGACAAGATATATGAAACAATTTCAAATCATTTAAAAGAACATAAATTTAAAAAAAAATAATCATAAAACATACAGCATTTAAATGTACGTATCAATGCACTGAAAGATAGAAAAGTATGGCCTGTGGATATAACATAATAAATATTTTGAGTTTTATTTTATTTATAATATTGTGTCTTTAAAGAAGCATTGTTGCCCGGCGCAATTTTTTTAATTATTAAAATTCCTATTTTAAATTAAGAAAAAAATAACAAAGATATATATATATATATATATATTACAATTTTTGATAGTATAATAAAATAAGATAAATAAATTGAATAAATTAATAGATAATTGTTTCCATTAGCGGATAATTCTTCTAGAAATAAATTTGTTTTTTAAAATAAAAAAAAAAAAATAATAAAAATAATAATAATTAAATAGAGGTATTGATGCGTAAATTATTTGTGTATTAAGTTTCAAAGAGAGAAAAATATCAACTTAATCATCTCATGAAATTCTATTATAAATCGACACATTCTTTGTTGGCATGGTAATCAATCTTTAGTTTTTTGCTTTGATATTGTAAATAAAAATATTCGAATAAAGAGAATTGATTCAAATCGTGCAAGTTCAATTCTGGTTAGAATAGTTAGGGTAGAGGTAAAAAACTGGAGTGTCTCCACTCGACTATCTCGCAAATTTGAATTGGATTAAATAAAATATATTAATTTAAATTAAATTAAATTAATTAAATTATAAATTAAAATTAATAAATAATATTTATTAAACCAGAGCTTGTTTGGCTCTTTGTTGGCGCGTGATTTGCAGTGTTCAAAAATTAATTCTGGTATTTTCAGCGATTCAATCAAGCTGAAATTCTATATATAGCAGTTTTATACAATTTTTAACATGTGAAAAACTATGAAACATATATCTTTAATTTTACGGTCACTTTAGAGGTAAAAAAATATCAAAACGTAATGACCCTCTTCCGGTTGAGCTACATTTCTCAAAAGTTGATAGAAAACTATGAATTTTGAATAATGCCCATGTACCAAATTTCATCATTCTAGCTCAAACCGTTTTTGTGTAATCTTGGTTACACACACACAGAAACATATTTTTCTCAACTTTAGTGAAAATGATTCAGGAACCTTCAAAACGTATAGAAACATCAAAATCTCAACATCGAAAATTTGCGTGATCGCAATACTATCTCTGGCGAGATAGTAAAAAAGTAATTAAATATCAAAGAAATATATATTAAGAAGATATAAATATTAAAAAAGTGCTAATTTTCTTCAAGAAATACATAAACATTAGGAAATTAGGAAATGTTAGAAAAAGTATATTTTTTCATCTTTATTGCCTAATTCACACATGAAAATAACATAAAATTGTGTTCAACCTTAAAATAATAATCTTTTATCATTTATCAACTGAGTTTAAAGTTAGAATCTGACACCTGACATTGCCGGCGATCACAACGCTCTCAATCAGTACTTTTAGATGGAAAAAAATACAGACTCTAAAAAAAAGATTGAAAAGAGTAAGCATATTAAATTAGGAGAAATTTTATTTAGATATCAACGATGTCATTCTTGAATAACACGACTCCAGGTGAAATGTATTTAGACCGAAATATTTGGAGAGAACTCGAGGTAATGAAAGCTTTTACACTTATCATTTTCTTTTTAAACCGTTAAAAGTGTGCCGCGATAAAAAAAAGGTTAAGAAAAACTGCTTTAGAGGAATAGAAATCAAAATGTGGTAGGTAATGACCCACTTGTGGTTGAGTTACATTTCTCAAAAGTTGATAGAAAACTACAAATTTTGAATAATGACCATGTTTCAAATTTGATGATTCTACCTCAAACCTTTTTTTTCGTAATCTTGTCTACATACACACAAACACACACACACACACACACACAGACATTTTTCTAAATCTTTGTGTAAATGATTCAGGAACCTTCAAAACGTATAAAAACATCAAAATCTCGACATCGAAAACTTTCTGGCGAGATAGTAAAGAGTCAATAAATCCCAGAACTAGAACATGTTGACAACCTTATATATGGAATTTTTAAAACAATATCTAAACACATAATTAAAATCTATTTAAAGGTTTATATAATGGCATTTTATGATTATTATATAAATATTAATAACAACAGTAATGTGTTTAATTTCACTGAAAATTCAATATTTCCCCAAGTAAGTTTTCCATTTGTTTGCTATTTTATTATTGGACTGAAAGTTTATTTTTATTTATGTGACAGTGGAGATATGCCATTTTATTATTAGTTATCTACCTCACCTGGGACATTTAATGAATTAATGGTAAATGAACTTTTCATTTAGCATATGATCCCACGGCTAATTTCTACAAGAGAACTTTATAATTAATTTTGATCTCTCTATAAAAATTAATCAACTTTTCATTTGTCTTAAACGCATAAGAATGTGACATTTTTCTTATACATTCTCTGATTATTCAAAAAATTATAGAAATATTGGTTCGGATCAAGAAAATATAAGGTAAATTGTTGATATTAGTCAAATCCATTTATTGAACTGTTGTGTATTAAGAATTTCTTTTGCCATGCCAAATAAACTATTAACCAAACATATTATTTGTACGTTATACATCAAATGCATGTAACTATTCGTCAGAATCGACTCGAAGTATGGATAGACAATTCTTGTTTTTTACCACCAAGATAATGCGCCGTTCTATTATACATATATAGATTTTCGAGAATATTTCACTAAAAACTTGTATGCAACTACCATATTCACCTGATTTAGCACCATGGGACTTCTGGTGTTCAACAAAACAAACCGTTTCAACTTGAATGTTAAGATATTAGGAGAATAATAATAATAATCAAAGAACATATTAAATTACAATATTATTGTATACTTACACAAAGTGTAATGACAAAAATATAATTTTATTTAAAAAACAATTATTATTAGATTATAATTATTTATAATTTGATATTTTCTAGTTTATAAATTGATTGAAGCATATATGGAGGACAAAAATATTCGACACATGTGAAATAATGAAAAATCTTTATTAATAGGGGGTTGGATCACTCTTTGACTAAAATACAGAATTAATCCAACTGGGAATAGATGAATAAAGGTCATGGACAACATTTAATGGAATATTAAACCATTCCAGTATTTTTGCAGAGAGGTCTGGGTTTCACATTAAATCAGTGATTCTCAACCACTGTGCCGCGGTACTTTAGTGTGCCCCGAAATTACGAGGCTTTTAAACTTAAATTTTTCCAATTTGGTTCATTAAAAAAAAAGGTAAAACGTTTCTGGGACTAGGTTCTTAAACATTTCCGACTTTTTTTCTAAATTTTTTCAATTTGGTTCTAAAAAAAAAAGGTAAACCGTTTTTGGCATTACTTTTTTTCAATATGGTAAACTTTTACACTTATCTTTTTCTTTGTGTGCCGCCAAATTTTTAAACCATTAAAAGTGTGCCGCGGTAAAAAAAAAAAAGGTTTAGAATCACTGCATTAAATAAATAAAAAAAATAATTTTCTATATTTTATTAAAATAAAGAAATCTATTTTAAATTAATAGTATATATATATAATAGTAATTAACATAATAGTTAATTAATAGTAATTATAATTATTAGTATAATATTAGTTACTACATAGTTACTCAGTTCGCCTTTGGCGCTCTTCGAACCTTAATGATTACATATTGGTTCTATATAATTTATAGGCAATGTTCAAATAGGGGTATATAAGAACAATGCGGTTTACTTTGATAGTAATCGATCGACCAAACCAATTTTGAGTCTACTATGGACAGACAGACACACTTAAAAAATTCTAGTCATATTTATATTCTACTGGTCAGGAAATGTGAAGATATGCAAAAAAAATTTCAATTTTGAGCAATGTGCAAACAAAAACCTTTATTTATATAGAATTGAATTTTTTAGGTTCTGGTGGTGAATATATGGTATTCCCTTCGCCTGCTATGGGGTCAATCAAGTCGTCCAGAACGTCGCTAATGGCAATTTAAAGTTCTACAACCCATGAAAATGTATCTAAGTAACATTTTATTTAACAGTTTACATAGCTAATAGCTAATGTCCGTCTCAGGAAAGTCATGAAAATTCGGAACCTAAAACGGACAACATCTATAATTTTATAAAAATAAATCAACTTTGGCAACTGCACTTGATAATGTGATTCTTTCTGTCGATTTTAATTAATAATATAGAATTAAAAATATAAATCGACCATATAAAAGCTTAATTCTGATAACAATTCACCTAAAAACTTTGCTAAGAATTCTCAGTAAATCACTTGAAATTCTATATGAACGTTTGTCTTTCGTCAGAAAATTGTTAATTTATTCAGTCCAGTCAGCTGAACTACGCTAATATATTTTAAAAAAATTAAATTTTAAGAAATATCATGCAGAATGGATGTAAATTTAATATAATTGTTAACTTAAATAAAAGTTTTGCAATCATGTCCGCTTTAGGGTAAGACAGGTGTAGAAGAATGAAACCGGAATTTACCTATAGATGGTGCTCGCTATCTGTTTAAAGACCGTAAGACAGCTTCGAACAATACGTGAAAAACGACCGGAATATGCAAAAAGGCAACATAAAGTCTTTTTGCTTCATGATAATTCCCCCTCATACACAGCAAAACGGGTCACAGATATTCCATTGGGAATTACTAGCGCATGCGGCTTATTCTCCAGATTTGGCTCCATCTATTCGCATCATTGGGACATATACTCGCCGAACAACACTTTGATTCGTATGAAAATATACGTATGGCTCGAATGGCTTAAACGAAGAATTGTTTTTTTTGGCGTGGCATTCATAACCTGCCGAAGAGTTTGGAAAATGCATCAATTCCAATGGAGACTAATTTGAATAAAATATTTTTTATAATTTTCCAATAACAAATTTTTCCAAAATTTCCAGTTTCATACTTCTACACCTAGTATTATATATATATATAAGCAAACATACAATTTTTGCTAGTATAATAAGATAAGATATATGAATGTAGATAAAATAATAACCTTTGAAATAAATTGATTTCACATCATTTTTATATTAATAATAATTTTCCATTAAAAATTTGAATAGAAAACATTTTGAAAATCTATAATCATCAATATATATATATATATATATATAGAGAGAGAGAGAGAGAGAAATATTTTCAACCCCGTTGAATAATTATTATTCAGTTTCATAATCATATATCAGAACATAATTAAAAATAAATATAGGTACACACAATTAAATAACAATAGATAATACTATAATAATAAAAAAATGAAAAAAAAAAATAAAATAATCATCAAAATGGTGAAATAATAATAAAAAATCCTAAAGAAAAAAAAATGTATATTTATTGAAAATCTAGAATCAAACAATTTTCTATTAAATATTTTTGTTTATTCATTTCGTTTTTATACTTTAATCACAAATGTAAATTATTCCTTTAAGATATGTCTATTGGAATTTCTATTGATTAAATAGAAGTAATTAAGTATAATCAATAAAATTAACACACCTGTAGGAGACCCCAAAGACTAGAAAATAATATTAAATCAACCCAATATTACCTTAAAAAATTAGATAAAAGTAAATAAATAATATTATTTACATATTAAGTATTTATTAAAATATTTAGTTAGATTAAATCAGCTGATTTATTGGTGTATATATATATATATATATATATATATATATATAACAACAGGTGGTAGTTATTTTAAATATTCTTTTTGATTAAATGCATAGAGTAGTTTAAATAAATAAATAAATATGCATAATGAATGAACAAATTCAATTTAAAGAGAAAAATAAAAAAAGAATAATTAGTTAATATGAGCAACAAAAAAAGTGTGTCCAAGAATTTATAATACGTATCAAATTTTGAATTTATTTAAATTGGTCTGTAAATACAAAAAAGTAATAAAATTTAAAAACATTGCCCTTAGGCAAAAAGTATCAAATTACTCGATAACGACTTTAAAAAAAGTTTCTAATTATTTTATAAACTATTCAAGGATGGTTATTGAATCAGAATAATTATAAATTCGAATGAAATATGTCAAGATTCAAAATTTCAATTCATTCTTGTTTCATCAAAGCAAAAGTGAACTAGGTTGATTATCAAATAAAATTAAATAATTAAATAAAATTAGATATTATATAAAAGTTAATATTATTTAATTAATACAAAATTAAATACTATTGAATGTAAAAATTATTGTAAACCCTTTTTTGTTATGTTATGGGATAAAAAATTTTATCTATCAGAAATTGGCTAATAAACATACTTTTTTAAATTAAAAAAACTAAAAAGCCTCGCTGGCTTACATTCTTGTGGTCCCGGGTTCAAGTCTCAGGCCTGGTAAGGGATTTTCTCTAGCTAGGGTCTATGGGACGGAGTTAACCCACCCTCTGGGATTAAAATTGGAAAGGTACTTAATAGAAATAAGAAAATAAAGGTAAAGGTTGATAGGACCAGTTCTACTGATCATAGGACAAAATTGATATAACCAACTTGAAAGGCGATGTCCTTGCGTAGGACGTACCAAAGTCAGAGGATGGAAGGCAATGTTCGAAAATAGGAAGGAAGAATAGTATTCACGGCCCAATTTTCAATCATAATTTTCATCGCGCTCCCCCCCCCCCCCCATTGAAATGAAAACAGCTTACCTTTTTTTAGAACCATATTGAGAAAAATTGAAAAAAAATCGGAAATGTTCGAAAAGGTTAGGCACAAAATCATCTTAGCTTTTTTTTTTAGAACCATATAGAAAAAAAAATCGAAAATTTTCAAAAGTTTGCGGACACTTCTCGGGTACTTGATATGCTCGCGTCCCCCCGTTAGTGTGCTCGCGCCCCACAGGTTGAATACCGCTGGCGTATGTCATATATAATTTTTTCTTATTTTTTTTCTTTTTTGTTAGCTGAAAATGCCAAATTTTTAATAACATCATCATAAATAAAAAAAAATTTAATTCAATAAGCATCTTAGAATAATTCCTGAGGGATAAAATAAAGTAAAAAAAAAAAAAAATATTTAATGGAATTTGTCAATGGTGGTGGGAGGAAAAAGAGCATGGGGGATGAATCGATGAAGCGTTGTGAGTTTGAAAATGACTTATACACTCCATCCAATCAAATGTCATTCATTTATCTTCATTATAATTGCAACGGATGTCAATTTGAAGCATTAGATAGATACGCTCATTTGGAAGTTAATAAGCAATTAATTGCCATTAAGTTCAATTTTATAAGAAAATATATAGTAGGTATATATCAACAGCATCACATAACTTTAAATGTAAGGATATATAATTGGAAATTTTGAATATTATTGCGATTATAAAAATGTTAAATTAAAAAAATACATTTTTATAGTTTTGAATATTTTTATATACGTTTGTAATTTTAAAAGATATCGATAAAGTAATAAAAACTTGTTTTCAAGTAACTTTTTCAATATCATTTCCGATTAACGCATAATGGTGCAATTTTATATATTTTATGTATACTAAAAAATAATCAAAGTAAACGAATGAATTTCAATGTTATTTTTTAAAATTAATATATTTGTATAATATCCATAGTAGTACCTGGTTCATTGAGCCGCGGCTCGGTACATCAAAAAAATTATTCCTTAAGAACTCGGAATAATATTAAGATTATTAATTAAAATAAATAAACGAGAAAATATATGAAACAATTTGAAATCATTTAAAAGAACATAAATTAAAAAAATAATCATAAAACATACAGCCCTTAACGTATTATTGCACCGAAAGACAGAAAAGTATGGCCTGTTGATATAACATAATATATATTTCGTAATAAAAAAAAAAATAAAAATAAAAAAAACCTCTGACTTTTGTACGTCCTACGAAAGGACAACCCCTATCAAGTCGGTTATATCAACTAGGTATCCTTTAATCAGTAGAACGAATCCTATCAACCTTTACCTTGATTTTCTTGTATGGAAGCGCTACTTTTTATCAAGTAGCTTATCAATGTTGATCCCGGAGGCTGGGTTGACTCCGTCCCATAGACCCCAGCTAGAGAAATTCTCTTGCCAGGCCCGGGACTTGAACCCGGGACCACGTGAATGTGAGACAGCGACGCTAGCCTCTCACCCAGTGGCGCCTTATATATTTCGTAATTCGATTACAAAATATTATTAAAAAAAATATTTTTAATTTTATTTTATTTATAATATTTTATATTTAAGGAAGCGCTGTCCCACATTTTTATTAAAATTTCTATTTTACATGAAGAGAGAACTAACAAAGATAATTTTTCTCGAGGCTGAAACCAATACAGATCGATTTTTCTTTATAAATATTATCTATGGTGTGAATTTCAAAAAAATTATTCGAGCGGTTTAATATTTCAAAAATACAAATTTACAATTTTAGCTAATAATAAGATAAGATAAATAAAAAAGTATACATTTACATTGAAATTGGATAATCTTTTGAAATGTCAATGAAAGGGTTAAAACAACTATATACTTAGTAGAGATCTTTGATACAAATAAATAAAAATATAGAAAACAAAATTATTTAAAAAATAATAATAATTTTCACATTGATAGGACATTTTGTTTAGCCTGTAAAGTGAACACAATTAACCAATTAGCGTTGTGATATGGATAGTGCCAAGCCCTGAATACTAAGTGGTGAATTCCTATTGGATGAACTTCAATCGGCTTGAAGATGTATCCCGCATCTTAAAAAACTACTAATACCGAGCCAGCAACATTCCTATCTCTCAGGTCATCCCACCTCCTCCATGAAAATAATTATCGCCAACATAACAAAACAAAATTAACTGGTATGTGAACCACACACCACTTCACCGTATGAATTTATTACTCACAATTTATATAATACACATAATTGGAATGTAACCTGAAGATATATTATATACATATTATGTCATATATATATATATATTATTATATATATAAATATATTCGAATAAAAATCATTTCAATAAAACTTTTATTAAAAATGATTCATACAAATTTTGTATCCACTTGGATGTATTTTGAATTTATAATTTTTTTTTTTTTTTTTTTTTTTTTTTTTTTTAATAAATAAATAAAAATATTCATTGAGGGATAAATAAAAATTTCACCGTTCATTAAAAATGCTTCCATTTTCAAATTTTAATGAAATAATAATAATAAAAAAAGTTAATTAGTTTTAGAATAATATTTCTAGGGAATATTATAAGCTGTTATATTGCATTTTAAATTGATTAATTCATATTGATTACTGTAAAAAGAGGATGATATTACCGGATATAAAGGATATATGATAGCCTGTGGAGATATAAATAAATAAATAAATAAATAAATATTTATACATACATACATATATGTATATATATATATATATATCAACTTTATTACAGAGGAAATAATTATTTAATAATTCTATTATGAAAATCTCACCAGGATAATCGAATTATAAATAAATCATCTTGTTATGACAATATTTTAATTTGGAGTTTTGGCTTTTAATTAATGGTGCCAATCCTAGTAGCTTTGTTTGTTGGGGATTTTATTAATAGAGCTTTATTGATGATATTTCAACATCTCTTATTCATTAAAGATCGAAACTAGTGTGTTTTAATTATTATTATTAAATTGTTCTATTGAATAGAAGAACGAAATTCTGTTGTGTATTAATCATTTGAATTATTTATAGATTAACCCCTGTTTATCCGCAACATTCAACACACGGTCTTGATCTGGTGGAAACGGAGGAAGTACAATTTTGGTAAATATTAGAAAAAGTAGATTTTATTATTATTATTATTATTTTATTTTTTTTAAGAAAACGAGAAGAAGAAAAATGAGTCTAAACGGATGAACTTTTTATTACAAATTAATTTCTGTAATTTGTAAAATAAAGAAAAATAATATTTTGATACAAAAATTGGATACGATGTAACATATAAATAAATGATCTAAAATATTAATAATGATAAACATAATAACAATAAATTAGAGAAATAATAAATTTAATTTGTGAATGGATTAAAGTAAATTGTTTTATTTCTATGCATCTATAACGATCGTTAAATGAAGTTATGTAAATAAAATAAAAATAATGATTATTTATTTAATTAATCTCCTTTAGGATTTCCTCTAAGACTGATATTATTATTTTTGTTTTGAGATAAGTCTGATTCTTATTACTATTAGACATTCTAAACAAAATATCCTATTAATATGCAAAGTAATTTATAAAATAAATCATGCGTGGTTTTGATAAATATAAATTTTACAAGAAATTCATGTTACATAATTAAAATGAGTTTTTATTATATTAACATATAAACAAGATTCTAAATTCAACATAATATACGAGGGCAATTCACAAAGTAGGTTACGTTTTGGAATTAAGACAAAACTAGTACAGGAAAATGTTTTTTTATTATATACATTTGAAAGAGTAACTAAAATACTATTATTCTACATAATCGCCAAAAAAGTTGAGACATTTATCGTAGCTTCGAAATTCCTTCCTCATAAGAAATCCGCCGCCTCTGAGTGTTGAGCCAACACATATTCGCCCAAAAAATCACGAAAGTGTTTGCAAACGTTGTCTGACAGGAAGTTGATGGCAATAGTATTCTTGGACAGAAAAGGAGTGATTCTTGTCGATTTTCTGGAACGTGGTGCAACAATAATCTCTGATAGGTATTGTCAAACATTGAGAAACCTAGGAAGGGCAGTTCAAAACAAGCCAAGAGGGAAACTCAGCTCAAAAGTGTTGTTTTTGCACGACAATGCGCTACCTCACACGGCAAATGTCACACAGAATCTCCTTCAGACCTTCAAGTGGGAGGTTTTTTCTTCAACACTCAGGCGGCGGATTTCTATGAGGAAGGAATTTCGAAGGTCGTTCATAGCTACGATAAATGTCTCAACTTTTTTTGGCGCTTATGTAGAAAAATAGTATTTTAGTTACTCTTTCAAATGTATATAATAAAAAACATTTTCCTGTACTAATTTTGTCTTAATTCCAAAACGTAACTTACTTTGTGAATTACCCTCGTATGATAATAATGCTATTTAATTATAACAATTCAAAAATTGAATTCAAATTATTGATTATAAAATCTTACCTATAATATATAATTTAGGTATATATATACACACACACACACACAAGATAATTATGTTTTTGTTATTGTCGTTGTCTATCTTTCTATTTAATATAACTTCGGCCATGGATAATTATCTATACCCTTGTTAAGTGAATTTATTATTGTTAACATACATACGAGTTAAAAAAATATTATATGCATCGATAAATGAAACAAAAAGTTATAGATATTTTTTTTATTCATATACTATTAGTTATTTAAGTTTTATTTGTTTTGTTTTAAAAAGAATGAAGGCGCGGAGTACCAGCGCTGCCTCACATTCTCGTGGTCCCGGGTTTAAGTCCCGGCAAGGGAATTTCTCTAACTGGGGTCTATGGGACGGAGTCAACCCAGCCTCCTGGATCAACATTGGGGAAAAGCTACTTGATAGCGCCTCCGATCAAGAAAATCAAGATAAAGGTTGATAGGACCGGTTCTACTGATCATAGGACACCTCATTGATATAACCGACTTGATAGACGTTGTCCTTGCGTAGGACGTACAAAAGTCAGAGGTTTTTTTTTAAAAAAAAAGAATTTATTACGTAGTCAATTGTATATTAAGAATTTGTATAAGTATTGGAATACAATACAAAATATTATTATCGCTATGCATCTTCAAACATAGATTAAATTAAAAATTTAATTAATTAAAAATTGTTTTTTTTTTGGTTTCAAGTTTACACTCTTTATGTTATGAAAATATATTATTTATTACATTCTCATACCTCTCTAAATAACTCAACCATTGAAATTAGATAAAATAATACATACACACACATATAAAAAATATTTAATAAAAAACAAGTTTTACAATTTGTAGAATAAAAAAAAAATTACTTATTTTTTTTTTCAATTTTAGTATTATACTTACATATTTTTTTTAAATTATTAAACACATAGACACTTTTTGACTAGATTAGATAACCACCGGAAACTTTTTCAATTTTCCGTCACTTTTATTATTCGAGATATATATTTAAATTAAGATACGATATGATTTTTCACCAGACACAAGTTTTATGTATGGAGTGAAATTAAATTAAATATACATACCAATAACTCTCCTGTATTTTTATAATTTAAAATCGGACAAGAAAAATATGGTTAAAACTAAACTGTGCTATACTAACTTAGGTAACTTTATTATAAATGATAAATTATGTAAAAGTTATTAAGAATTATTATTTTCAAACTATTGAAAATGATTGTGCGCCCCTTTAGTATACGCCCTCCTAGTATATAGCGCCCCATATTTAACTCACTACTATCAAGT
The DNA here is from genome assembly GCA_963082975.1 of Labia minor. Taxonomy (NCBI): domain Eukaryota; kingdom Metazoa; phylum Arthropoda; class Insecta; order Dermaptera; family Spongiphoridae; genus Labia; species Labia minor. The sequence continues at coordinate 10,415,104 of OY720348.1, forward strand.
TTTATATTTCTAATAAATGACACTGTACTAGTATATAATAAATTTATAAATCCATTTTCTTTCCAATTTTGAAATTAGATATATATTATTTAAAACAAATTCTAAAATTTGATAAATTAAATAAAAAACTTATACTATTAAATAAAATAAACTTTTGGTGTATTAATAATAATGTTTATACTCCAAATGATATTAAATTATATGATTGCTAATAAACATTAAAAAAAAACACTTTTGTCGTTTCTACAAACATTTTTATGTCCTCATGTATCCCCTATTTTTTTTTTAATAACATAAAACAAAAAACAAAAAATCTATCAAAATTACCATACCGGAAGTTGAAAATGATTATTTCATTTAGTATATGAGTGTCAAAAAGTAAATTAAAAGAAAAATAATAAATAAATTTATCGCCGTGCGCGTTGTAGAATTATTAATTTAAAGCTATAAATAAATAAATGAAAGAGATAAAATTGTAATTTAATTCTTTGCGAGCCCAACCCACAAGTCATAAGTGTAATATAAACATTATAAAAATTTTTATATAACGCCCTATTGTAAATTGTTTACTTTATTATTTTATAATAAAATTAATTGTTAGACTTTTATTTTATAAAATTAAATACTTATTATAGTTAGACATTCTAAACAAAGTATCCTATTAATATGAAAATTGATTTATAAAATAAGTCAACGATGAATTCTAAGTATATCAATTTTTTCATTATTAATGTTTTCATTATTAAACTAAACACTAAACTTAACTTACTGTACTATTAATTTATAATATAAAATTCACCAGAATCATTTGATTAACATAATTTTGTGCACTTATTTCCAAAATGGGTTCTACCGCCTCAGGTGTGTACTGTAGCGATCCAGGAGGCGATGATTAGGCGATTTAGGGAAAATTGTATTACCTTTCTATTCGGCGTACGAAAATTAGTTAGATAATTTCAGAGGAGGCAGCTAGCCGAGAGTGTAGCGTAGCAATTTTCTACACAAGAAGTCGGCGTTCGATTCCAACTAAGAACAAATTTTTTTAATAAAATTAAATTTAACATCAGCTGCCTCCGGCTCCAGGAACTGTCAGTTTCTGGCTCTATACTAGCGGAAGGCAACGGGAAACCACCGCATTAACATTCCCATCAAAAATGGAAACAATTATATATAATTTTATAATAAGAAAATGATATTAATTTATGTTTCTCTAAATTTCTAAAAAATATTAATAAGTCTGGTGACTTTTTTTTAAAGATATTTAACATTTTCTTGTTATGAAAAAATGTTAATTTTTGATCGCATTGTAAATGGAGTGGAATTGAAAGAAAGAAAATAATTTCCAATTATCAATGAGCCTGATAATAAAAACTTAAATAAGTACTGGCTAATTATTTGAAACAAGGGTTTGGTTTAAAATTAACATACCAAAAAAAATATTTTCTTTTAATAAGTTTTTTTTTTTATTATTATTAGTTTTGAACGTTCCTTTATGTTTTAATTTCATTAAATATTTTATTTAGAAATTTAATTTTTTCCCTTTCTTTTTTTCGGGGATAATACATGTATTATTTTTCCATTAGGGTGTGTATTTTTTTCACTTTTTTTTTCTTTTTACCTTTCGGATTGGAAAATTTTCATATTTAGATATTAGATTTTTATTTTTACGATCTAATTTTTTTATAATTTTTATCTCATATACCATATTAATTGATTTTATTACTCTGCCATTTTTAAATAAGCTGGAGTGTCTCCACTCGACTATCTCGCATTTTGAATTGGATTAAATAACATACAATATATTTAAATTAAATTTAATTATATAATTATAAATTAAAAATTAAAATTAATAAATAATATTTATTAGACCTGCGCGTGTTTAACTCTTTGTTGATAGCACCACGTCACGTGCTGCAGTGTTAAAAAAATAATTCCGGTACTTTCAGTAATTGAATCAAGCTGAAATTCTATATATAGCAGTTTTATACAATCTTTAATCATATGAAAAATTATCCAACATATATCTTTATTTTTAAGGTCACTTTAGAGGAAAAAAAAATCGAAACGTGGTAGGTAATGACACTCTTCCGGTTGAGCTACATTTCTCAAAAGTTGATAGATAACTACGAATTTTGAATAATGCCCGTATGCCAAATTTCATTATTCTAGCTCAAATAGTTTTTGAGTAATCTTGTTTACATACATACACACACACACATACACAGAGAGACAGACATTTTTCTAAACCTTAGTGAAAATGACTCCGGGACCTTCAAAACGTATAAAAACATCAAAATCTCAACATCGAAAATTTTCATGATCACATATCTCTGTCGAGATAGTAAAAATTCAAATAATCCAGAAAAACAAAAAAATAAAATAAACAAAAAAGAATATTAAAGTTCGTCTAATAGATTCATTGACTTGTATTTTGTTGTTGTTTTTTATGTTTATTTAAGAATCTCAAGAGTTTTGTCAATGGAGGTAACATCTTTTCAGTAGAGAAAAAAAGAGAGAAAAGGGAAATAAGTAACTCGTTATTTGGTATTCCGGATGAGTAACAATGTACGAGCGTCACTTTTTGTCTTTGTTTTTCAGAATAAGGGAGTATGGTACCGAACGAAACAAGGTAGGTTCCCTTTATTTAGGGTGTGGCTAGAAGATTTAAATTAAATTTATCCCGGGTTTAGAGGGTGCAATACTCCCTAAAATGATTTAAACCTACCCAAGCGCCATCTTGATCAATTCATTCTTATCAAACAAATCGAATAATTAAATCTGTGACCGAATATTCTAAATGGAGATTCAATTCAATTCAATATTCGATCATATTTCATAAGTTCTAGCATTATATTACTTTTATATTAATAAATAATTCTATGACAAATAATATATCTATTATAGATAACGATAATTAATATTCGAAGCGGTGAATAAATTAAAAAAAAAATATTATACAACAATAACTAACCATAATACCAACAAAAATAATAAGTACCTGAAACACCGAATTATCGCCCTCGACCCTTTAACAAATTTATATAATTTTGATTATAAACTTTACAAATTTTATAATTGTTTAATTATTTATTTGAAATTGTTAAATGGGTTTTTTAAAAATCACCCATTAAAAAAATTTGTTTCTTAAAATGGTACAAATTAATTAAAATAATTTGATTTTCATTTCAAGATGAAAAATATAAGTTCGAATTTACTTGATAAAATATTTGATCCTATAATATAATTAGATGTCTACAGTTTTATATTTTTCAAAGTAGCAATAGCTTATAGACTGTTTCGACCAAGTATTACTACTGATAATAATATAAATTCTGAAATTAGATTGACACCTGTACTTGTCTATTTATTAATTAAGAAAGAAGGATTGAGAAAAGAGGTTATATTTTTTTCTTTTTATTTATAATAATCAAATATCATTTATATTATTCATAATTTAATCTAATAAGCATTTTAATTATTCTAATATAATTTATTTAATATTATTAGATCAAATATATTCAACGATTTATTTGATATTCTTTAATTATCATTTTAAATTAATATTAATTAAAGAAAAAAATTATTTTTAAAAAGTTTCTTTCATTATAATTGTTCATATGTATTATATGTTGCTAACTTCATGAATTTTTTTTTTTTTTTTTGGGGGGGGAGGGATAATAAATATATTTCGTAATTTTATTTCGAAAGTAAATAAAAAATTTTAAAATATTTTAAATATAAAAAAATATTAAGGCAATATCAATTAAAAAAGAATGGCGGGAGGCAAATTTCAATTTGTGACGTCATTTAAATTTACTATTTTAATTTAAGAAAATACTAATAAAGTTGATTTTTTTTGAAGCTGAAATCAATACGGATCGACGTTTCTTTATAAATATTATCTATGGTGTGAATTTAAAAAAATCCTTAGAGCGGTTTTATATCTCAAAAATTTACAAATATATATACAAATATATATATATTTGCTAGTATAATAAGATAAGATAATTATAATAATAATAAAAATTACAATGATAAAATATTAATAATAATAACAATGATAAAAAAAAATAACATGAAATTGTTTTCGTTGAGCTCTTCACGAGTGACATGGTTTCAAGTTCATCAAGCAAAATAGTATAATTTTTTTACCATCTATGAAACGCATTATATAATATTATTATGTAAATGATCATATAAATAACAGGATAGTGTAGTTGACGGGCATCAATAGAATGATGGGTAGAAAGGATTGCCTGTCCTTAGAAGGGTTTAAAAAGCGACTCTCAAAAGAGAAGAAAATACTTAAGTGACATCTTGCTCAGTCAAATGCTCAATGAAAAATATATTTGGTGAATTTTTATCACTTTATAACCCATTTTATTTTAATCATCCCCCCCCCCCACGCCTCCTCCATCCAAAAAGGGGGATGACAAATTCAACAACTCAATTAATATGAGATTTATATAAGAGAATGATAATTTGTTATTGCTTTATTTAACATTTTTTTTTTATTTTAAACTTTTAAAAAAATATCATTCTTATTATTTTTATTTTTTCATTAAATTTCATAAAATTATATATAAATATAAAAATAATCGGAGGGAGAGTATAAATAAGCTGGAGTGTCTCCACTTGACTATCTCGCAATTTGAATTGGATAAATTAACTCATTTATTATATTTTAATTAAATTTAATTAATGATAAATTAAAATTAATAAATAATGTTTATTAAACCAGTGCGTGTTTGGCTCTTTGTTGATGGCACGGTGACACGTGCTAGTGGGGGATTTATAGTGTTAAAAAAATAATTTCGGTACTTTCAGCTATTCAATCAAGCTGAAATTCTATATATAGCAGTTTTATACAATTTTTAATCATGTGAAAAATTATCAAATATATATCTTTATTTTTACGGTCACTTTAGAGGGAAAAAAAAATCAAAACTTGATAGGTAAGACCCTCTTCCGGTAGAAAACTACGAATTTTGAATAATGCCCGTATACCAAATTTCATTATTCTAACTCAAACCGTTTTTGTGTTATCTTGTCTACATACATACACACACACACATACAGACATTTTTCTCAACCTTAGCGAAAATGATTCAGGAACCTTCAAAACGTATAAAAACATCAAAAATCTGGCGAGATAGTAAAAAATGAGATATTTTATTATTTTTTTATTTAGTTTTAATGAAATTTATGTAATAGTATAATCGGATTTTGTTAAAATACAATCACAAATATTAAAAAAAAAAGAATTAATTAATTACTTAATTATAAAATTACATTATTTCTATCTAGCTATCTTTGTAGTTCTAAGGAGCTCGAAAGTTCTTGGCTGCAGTAACCCCATTCCTTCAAACGTCCCTATCCTGCACTAATGGATAAATCACGACGAAAATCACAGTACACCTTTCAAAATTCAATAATTAATAATTAAGAAGGAAAACATGCAATGCTAGTGAAAATGAATTTAGGTTTCAAAATGAATAATTCACTATACGTTTAATCTATAGTTATAAAAACAATATTTATAATTTCACAAATAAAAATTCATTGAATTTTCTATTTTTATTGAACTAAAAATCCATTTTATTTAATATCTGGTGAAAATTCCATTGTATATTTTACTTTTTTAAAAAATTTTACATAAATTTTTATAAACAATCAAAGAATATAATATAAATGAGTTTCAAATTATCTATTATAATAATAATTAAATCTATGAGAGGTATTCACATTCATCCAAATAAAATAGATTTTTCTTTGAATCAGGGAGAGGATAGTAAGAAAATGAGCATGAAATACATGATTCCTTCAGGATTTGGAAGAAATCATGAGCTCACGTATGTACAGGGACGACAATCCCTGAAGTAGAAATTTTCTCTAATGAAAATTAAAAAAAAACACTCATTACCCTGGATAATGTTTCTATGTAAAAAAATTAATTTTAAATTTTATCAATTTAATCAAATTTATCTTTAATTCTCTTTAGTTGGGGTGAATAGATACAGCTTCCAGGATTCAAATGGGGAAGCTTCTTGAAATAAAAAGTAGCGCTCCCGCTCAAGAATATCAAGATAGCAAATGAGGGGATCCGTTTTAGGGAACATAGAACACCTTTACCCCTCAACCGATAGGCGATGTCCTTTCGCAGGATGTATAAAAGTCAGACGGTTTTTTATAGTGTATAAATATATAAAATATATGTTTTTTTTATTTAACGAATAATTGATTGCATATTAAATAAGTTGACCTGTGGCCAGGTCCGAACCGACCGACGGTTTGAAAAATTAATTTCCAGCTACAGAAACAATTTCAAATAATTTTAATATATCTATTAATGTAATAAAAAACAGATATGAATATAACATAAATATTTTTAATTTTATTTGATTTATAATATATAAGGAGGAGCTGGCTGTGACGTCATATAATTTTAAATTAAGAAAAAACTAATGAAGTTGATTTTCTCGAGGATAAAACCAATACAAAGTGCATGAGATTCGTGGTGATATATAAAAAAATCTCCTCATGTGAAATTTGGTGTGAAAATAACCCTTCCCTTCCTATCGTCGATCGCTAATACTACCACTTCCGGTTTCCGGAATTGCACCAAAAGTTGATCAATTCATCCCACTGATGCATTAAGTAAATATACCAAATTTCATCAAAATCGGTTGAGCCGTTCAGGCTGTACACATCTATACGGACGGACAGACATCATGCTAAAAATAGTTTTTTCTGTTAAGAAAATGCATGATATGTAAAAATCTCCACATGTGAAATTTGGTGTGAAAACAATACCTCCCTTACTATCGTCGGTCGGTAAAAAATAAACTTTAGTAAATTCAGTTAAAAAACAAATGAATGAACTTAAACGTTTAAATAAAAGTATTTATATAGGTTAGTTTTTTTTTTGGATTTTAAGAAATATTTCTAAATATATAAACAATTAAAAGAGAAATGGGTAAGTTTGAAATTGAAAATATTTTAACGGTCCATTCACTTCAAATAAATCTGATAAGTGTGTTTTACAAGAATATCCTTTAATTGAGTTTCAGTCTTTGGTAAGTTGATTGGTGTGTTTGAATTATTCAAACAATTCGAAATACGATTTATTTTTTATTTATTTTTTTTATAAGATATTGGATAGGATATGTTATATAAGAATAACTTTATTGTTTAAATTCCAAACTCTTTACTAATTGAAAGTCAAGGAAGGATACAATTGTAAATTAAATTCTATTAATCTTATTTATTTAGTAAAATGAATTCACAAACACATGTTCGTGGTAATAAAATGTTTATTAATGAGCAATGAGTGGCTGTTCTGACTATTATCAATGTCAGTTTATATTCGGCAGTGTAATTTAATAAGAAATACCTCGGTGGGAAATATTCATAATAAGGTCTTTTGTCTTTAAAACCCTTTCATTAATATCAAAATAGAATAAATATATATTTACTAGACCAGTTACTATTCTGAACGCTTTTTAAGAGTCATAAATCAGTGATTCCCAACCACTGTGCCGCGAGATTATCAAAATGTGCCGCCAAATTTTCCAAATGTAAAGAGGCTCTTAAACATTTCCGACTTTTTTTTCAATTTTTTTCATAATGGGATCAGACTTTTACACTTTACTTTTTCTTTGTGTGCCACCAAATTTTTAAATCGTTAAAAGTGTGCCGCGGTAAAAAAAAAGGTTGAGAATCACTGCTCTAAATTATCTGATTAAAATTATATCTAAATTATATATATATATATATAATATCTTCCGTTTTATAAATAAAAAATAAAAAAAAAAAAAAATATGAATAACTGGTAAGACAAAATCAGTGAATTAGATGATTTTTAGTTTATAAGATCCAAACAACAGGTGTGAAAAAAATACTTAAAAAGTGTCGCAGGGAGAAAAAAGTAAAAGTTTTATGCTAAAGCGAAAAAAAGAGAGAAAAAAAAAACACAATTCTTTTCTGGTGAGATGTGATGCCTACAGGCGAAAAACCTATACCCAAACACTTATCATATAAATATACACGATTTGGTTTAAATTGGGATACAATCAGGGGTTGAAAATGGTGCAATGGGTGTCACCCGTCAACACCCACTCTAACTTAAAAACAAATCATTGAAATTGTATGAAAAAATAAAAATAAATGAAAATAAATAAATAAACACAGAATATAATTATAGTGATATCGTACATATGAAATATATAAAGAATTTTAATAATTAATTTTGTTTTTATATTATTATCGCTTTATTTAATTTTTAAAGAATTTTTTATGTATATAAATATAATTTACTTTATAATTAATAAAATAACATTTATTTTGTCAATCAAATTTTAAAAATAATATTATTACTTAATTTATCTTTACAAAAAGTTTAATAACAGATTAAAAATATGTATTATAAAAAAAAAATAACAAAAAATTTTAGATTTGGTCAAAATTATATCTGTGTTTAAGGGTTTAATTTATTTATAATTATTTTTTTAACAATTAATTAAATAAAATATATAGAAAAATATAAATAATTTATTAAATCATTTAATAATATCTTTTATTATTATTTAGTATAGAGTCGTATTTTCTGGGGCATAGCCATCGAAGACTAGGTTTTGTCTTCGGATAGATTCGTTTATGTTTAATTGATAATATTTTATTTTTTTTTTTATGATTCTCCTATTTGATAATTATCATTTAGTCTTGCCGACTTACTTTAATTAAAATATAATTATACTAATAACACGCGACATACTTACATCAATTAATATTTATTTACACCATTACTTTCCCCAGGAGTAAATTGCATTATATTTGTTTGTTTAATTTTTGATATACTTGTTGCTGACTCAGTTAATTTAAATATAAAAATTAAAAAAAAAAGAAAATATTAATAATAATAACAATAATAATTTTACAAGAACGTTTCTGCAAGTAGTTTTTATAGAGCTCTCTGGTAATACGTCCAATTTATTTTTATTATTATTCTATGTTTTTTCTTATATATGGTATATATATATATACATATATATATATATAAAAGAAAATTAAAATTTTAATATAAAATGTAATTTTATAATAAATGAAAAAAGTTTCCTATTAAATTTAAAAATAAAATAATAAACTCGTCACAGTTTTTTTTCTAATTATGATAGATAGACTTGAGATTAAGATATAAGATGAGTGGGAGAAAAAATGTTAAAAAAAAAGATCTAGAGGGACTTTATTTAGTGTAAAGGGAATCAATAATCTGTCATTTTTTGTAATAAATAAAAAATTTTTGTAATAAAGAATACGTCAACACATGGAAAAAACCAGAACTTGGAAAAGAATACGTGACAACATATTTGAGTGGAAATATTATTATAGTTTCGATTGTAGAATATAAAATATCATATATATATATATATATATATAGGATAGGATCATGGCATTAGATTGTGTTGATGTCACTCAATCGATTGTCTTAAAAGAACATGAGCTTGTCAGGATATATTGTTTTCTAATTAATTGTCAATGTATAAAGTGATACTCATCTGAATGAGTAGAATATCTAATGAAGTACGTCAGTACTTTTTTAAATATACAAAAGATAAGAATGAATCAAAACTTGCCGAAAATATGTGGAGTGTATACTGTAAGAATAGTGTAATTAAACAAACGACCCAGATGGTTTGCTCACTTCTGTTCAAGAAAATTCAGATGAGAAAGATGGCGAATTTATATGTATATATGAATCACAGTAAGTTGCATGAAGTCAAAAAGATGCACTGAATTTGATTGCCTGAATAGGTTGTACGAAGAGTACCGAGTAGCTAGGTCTGCATTGAGGTACTTCATCAGGGACGAAAAGAAGCAATGCTGGAAGAGTTGGTGGATGGTGTGAAGCAGGATGTGGGGGATACCTTCAAGATTGTTGTAAAAATGCTTGGAATCCAAAGAAGAATAAAACTAAACAACGACCAGAAGCTCGAAATCGTAAACACGAGCGAGGACTACCTCTGATTGGGCGCCTAAGGGATGGAGGGGGCTGAACAAATTCCCTATTCACACTCTGAAAGAGAAGTAATGGAGGCATCGGATAAGATGTCAAATAAGAAGGCTCCCGGGTCAGATCGCCGAATTCGCAGTGAGAGCACGTCTCTCATTTTTTGCTGGACTGTTAAATATAGTACAGTCGAATTCCTAGACTAATGGAAGATAACAAACGGTAATTATCCCTAAACAATCAAAGCTCTGAACATCCGTAACGCCTTTAATCCCGCCTCATGGCGTTGTTGATGAGTTCGAACAAAGGAACGTATTACGGTAGTAAGAATTATAAAGAGCTACTTTACCAAAAAAGCGATGAACATCAACTCAATTTTCGTGTGGGTATGGTGTAGTGTTCCTCGGGGGTCAATCCTGGGACCCCTACTTTGAAACACCTTATATAATTGGAGGATCCTAGAGATTGCAGATTGATATTGTTATTGGTTTTAACATATTTGTTGTTTTTTGCCTGTGATAGTTGTGACGGATGCTGATCACAAAGTGTTGAGATTTGTTGGGGGCTTAGACAATGGGTGTCACGGCTAACCCTCTCAAAGTAATGCATAAGGCGGTTCTTGGGGACTGACTTAGAGATTGGCTAAGGAAGGGGTTTTAACAGGTAGAAGTCCGGCACTACCTCTGTATACATAAAGATTTCCCCTTCAAATATAGATATAAATATCTCTCTCAGTTCATTTTATAGAGAAATTGTATAAATAATGCATCAGTAAGATGAATTGATCAACTTTTGGTGTATATCCGGAAACCGGAAGTTGTAGTATTAGCGATCAACGATAGGAAGGGAAGGGTTATTTTCACACCAAATTTCACATGGGATTTTTTTACATATCTCCACAAATCAAGCACTTTGTATTGGTTTTATCCTCGGGAAAATCATCTTCATTAGTTTTTTCTTAATTCAAAATTATATGACGTCACAGCCAGCTCCTCCTTATATTCTTCTTCGTTGTCGATAACTTCCTAGCGGAAGTGTCGTGGCCCTAATAACTCCACAGGAGTCATAGGGTGTTCATGGGAAAATTTGACCGAAGTGGTTTCCCCTTGCCTTCTTCGGTGGGGCAGCCGATGTTAAATTGAATTAGATTTTTATATTTATTAATTTATTTTTATTAATTATTAATTATTAATTAAATTAAATAAATATATAATCTTGAGTTCTATGCTGGGATTCGAACTCAGGCTTCCTGTGTAGAAATCTAGTTCTCTACCCACTCAGCCATGCTGCCCCTCCTCCTCCTTATATATTATAAATCAAATAAAATTAAAAATATTTATGTCTCTTTTTTATTGCATTAATAGATATATTAAAATTATTTGAAATTGTTTTTGTAGCTGGAAATTACTTCAATCCGTCGGTCGGTTCTCCGCCTGGCCACAGGTCAACTTATTTTTCTAAAATAAGAAAATCGAAGCCTTTGATTAGGATTTTCTTGAGTTCCAAATTCATTTGACAAAGAGTCCACATTTTTATTTTATGATTTTTAAATTTTATTAACCATGGTGAAGTTTGAACCCAAGTTCATGTTCCGCAATTCAAAACTATGCCACTTCAACTATGTTTGAATTTATTTATATATTTTTTTTAAAATTATATGTTCTAGATCATTTATCCCATTAGTAATAAATATAAGTTCAACTTGTTATTCCAATAAAGTAAAATAAATTTTCTTGTTAACTTATAACGAGGGAATTTTGTTTTTTTTTCATATTTTTTATATAAATAAATATATATATACTATATATATGATTTTAAAAACACGACCGATTGCGCATTGAGTCTATTTCGATGATTTCATGCTTAAATATGTAGCGGTGAGAGGCACTCGAAAGCCACTCGGCAAGTTTTGTCACGCAGCGAAAGAGGCAAGCTAAACAGGCCGATCGAATTGATAACAAATTGGAAGGTAGCACCGAGACGAAAGGAGATCCCCAGGAAGGGGCCGAGGGTCAACGCTTAGGGCTTTAACTACAACCCGTCGACCTCATTTCAAAGAAATAAAAAGATCTCAGCTCACCAAATCGTCATTAACTTACGGTACAAACCTAGGCTCTACCTACAAAAATAATTACAACAAACCAACCCTAAAATATATATTATAATATGGTATTTATTTATTTAATAGAATTAATTATATATACTCTCACATCTCATGTTTCAAAATTTAAAATTACTCTTTATATATATATAATTATGTATAGTAATACGATAAATGAAAAAAAGATTAATAAATTTTTTAATATATATATATATTTAAAAATAAGGGATAATTTTGGCTTATTACCTAGAATAAATTAAACAAATGAAATGTTATTTGAATATTAGAATAGAAATTTAAATATTTTATCTCAGTGGGAATTGCTAGAATTATTAATTTTATATTCATTGCCGGAAATGAATCGACACCTTCAAGTGAGCATGTGAAGGCTCTAAATAACATAAAGCATAAAATACATTTTTGAAAATTAATTAATTAAATACTGACAAAATGTTTAGCCAATGTTTAAATAGAGGTATATAACAATATTGTGTTGTAATTTCATAATAATCGGTTCAGTTAAATTTTTAAATTCTGAGCAATATGCAGACCAAAGCCTTTTTATATATAAAAAGTATATATATATATATATATATATATACGAGGGTGGGGTGAAAAGTTTCCGGCCCGACCAAGAAAAACGATGTTTTTAAATTTTTTTTTTTTTTTGCTTTATTTTTCAACATTCAAGATAGCTGAGACCTGTACGATGTCAGCTGAACGTGTGCGAAATATTTTTGCACAACCATTTGAATATAGAAAGCTGTGTGTAAGATGTGTTATTATTCATTAAGTTTTATATTTTTTAAATATGATTTTCATTTAGACTATTTCAGAACGGATTATCCTTTTTAAAACAATTTTTTTTTATCCATAATTTTCAAATGTTCAAATCATATCTTAAGTTATTAATTACTTAATAAAAAATTATTATTTTTTTTAAACAAGTTTCTATAAATTACTGCTAATATTAATACAATAAGTACTACAATAAAACTGTCTACAAAAAAATTAAAATTAAAAATTAAAGTATTCTGACTAATTTTTTAGTCATTTGATCATCTTATTTATATTTTGATCGTACCTATATATTTTTCTGAGATTATAATTTAGTTTTAATTATTTATAAGTATATAGCTAAATTTGAAATATTTGATTAAAAACTTATTCTTATTAATTTAATCTTATTATATGGATATATATTTATATATTTAATTGAATTTTACATTACCTAATAATAGAATATTAGTTTAGTTAAGTAATGATAGGACAATTAAAGCAACAAAGAATAACGAAGATTGTAATTATTATTTTAATTAAGATATTTATTAATGAATATAATAATTGATTACGTGAATATATAGTTAATTAATTAAATTATTAGCTAATTGCAATATTCCATGATTGGGGAAGAGAAATTATTAAATCACTCAAGTATGTTCCAATTTGGAATGTTTGATTTAAATTCTATCTATGGAACAGACTTGAATTGATAATAATTAATAACAATAATTTTTATTAAATATAGATCAATATATTTATCAAAAATAATATAAATCCATAAATAAATAATGAATTAAAAGAAACGATTACAAAAAATAACATCATTTTTAAATGAATAATTACCATTGAAGTATATTTGGTAGCATATTTAGGGGATCTTTTTTATAATTATAACGTTTTTCTCAACTTCACTTGGCGTCTGTCTCTCTGTCTGTTCGCTCTTTTGACAAATTGAAATCGATTTTTTATCATCTTTAAATTGAGATAGACTTTTGAAAATTTTTATAGATATTTCAAATATAGTATAGAAAAATTATAATTGAATTATAAATAATTAATTTTAATATAATTATCGATTAATTACTTTTAGTAACTAACTTCTTTTTTATTGCTCCGATTAATTTGTTTTCAACGGATTCTGAAGCATAAATATTGATTTCAGGATAGATTTTCATTTTGAATGTAATTAAGAATATGAAGCAATTCATCTATAAACTTTTTCAGAATAGAAAAATTATTTTATTCTTTTTTAGTTCATTGGAAAAACGTTATTTTATAAAAATTTTTTATATTTATATTATTTTAGGTGGAATTCAATTCTTTTCACTAACTAAAATTCGTATGTAAGTATATGAACTTCGATTTTCCAATTTATGCTTTTCTGTCTAGAATCATACATCTGACCATCTGACACAACTAATTATACTGGTGTATTCTACCCTTGATGATGTCATCGAAAAATAACTACCCACATAATCCAAAAAATAAATATCTCTGTTTTATATAATATTACAGATAAAGATTAATTTATGAAATTGTAGAAAGTGGCAGGATGGATGTTAGAGGGGCGAATAGAGTGAATGGAAGAGATGCATTAAAAGGATTTAAACAATTCTAATCAACGTGCTTAATTTAATAGCTTAAATAAAAGTAAATAATTAAGGCTGCATTAGATGAGAAGGGTGGAAACATAAAGAGATCAAGAAAGGATCTAATTGAAAATGAAAGAGGATTATATCAAGACGATTAGATTTTCAGTTTAACAAAATAATCAAGCTGGGAAAATTTTGATTAACCACCAACTGAACGAATTTCACGACTTAGAGATTCGCAAGAAAAGACGCTGATATTGAGTGCAGTGACCCATCCCGAAAATCAGCAAGAAATGTGTCTTAGTGGAACCAAAACTTATTCAACAAAACGGCAGAATCGAAAAAGAACAGAGAAGGGGGCGCGTAAAGGGGCGAGAGGTGGGGGAAGAGAAAGAAAAAAAAATCAAATATTAATTCTCGATAACAAAATGAAAGTTTATTTTCTAAATTTTCCTGGGAAATTCATCATCTGGATGGAATATAACAAAAGAAGAGAGAAAGAGAAAATAATAAAAAAAAAAAATTTAAGAGAACGTAGAATGAGTAAATAAAAAGTTAAATTGTTTGAAAATGATGATTGGTGAATAGAAAAAGCGCTGAGATTGGGGATCCGGGGTTGGAAAAGAGGAGAAAAGGGCGGGCGCTTGAAGGGTGGATGGGTGGTGGGACTGTTGGTTTATTTGACAATCCAAAAAGCAACAACAACCATTCGAGAGGGTTCGGGGTTGATTGGGCCAGTCGAAAATTGTATTTACGTCTCATTTTTTCCCAAATGGAAATTAATTTATTTTTATTTAATAATTCATTTTAATAAATGTAAATAAAAAGGCTGAAAGAAATACATAAAAAGGAGAGTCAAAAATTTAACAAAACGAACAAACAAACAAAAAACAAAAATCAAAAATTAGAAGTAAAAATTTTGGTTCATTTTTGAAAATATTAGCGACAATGTCAACATTTAAATTTTTGTATAATCACAAGCATTTTAAATTATTTTTTATTTTGTTTTTAGTGCATTTCGAATTTGTTTGAATAAAAATATGTTTTGATTCTTGATTACTAAATATTATTCTTTAGTCAAACAATTTTTGTTTAATTTTAACTATAGATTATATGTATGTATTAAAATATATTATTAAAATGAATATATATATATATATATATATATATACTCCGTATACTCGTATTATGAAAAATTATTTCCTGGTTATTTTCACACTTAATTGTGTGATTTGAAGTTTCGGCGCCATTTTCAAAAGGGAGGAATTCGAATTTCGAAATTTGGGATTCTTCTTGACCAAGTGTCAATGTTGGAATTTTGAGTTGGATTGGTGAGTGATTTTGGACTTACTGTGTGTGTGTGTTCCGAAGCTCCCAAGAATCCTGACACTGACACACGTCTGGTCCTGATGACAGCCCGAGGCCGAAATGTCGGGACCCAAATTTCACAGTGAAAATAACACGGAAATAATATCTCATAATAATAAATATATATAAAATGTAGATGATATTTAAACTATTAGTATCATTGTGAAAACAAAAATAAATATCCGTAAATCTATATTTCTATCTATTATATTAGAAAAGATTTCAAAATAATTATTGAAATCAATTTGTGACTAACTGATTGATACTAACTGAATGATATATCAATAAAATATATAATCCGATAATTTTAATTATTTTTCTCATAATTTTATTATAATAATTATAATTTGTTATATATATATATATATATATATATATATATAATATTATTTTTTTAACTCTAGTAAATGTTTTTATATGAAGAACTTATTTTTTGTAATAAACAAAGAGGCCATCAAGCGGGAATAACTTTATTCTTGTTAGCTCTCTGATAGACAAACCCCTGTCCACCCCCGCCCCATTTTCTTGTCCATTTCACTCTAGTTGTACAAATTACTTGCTTGCTAAGTTCATAGTCCTTGCAATTTCTCCTAATTGCCAAACTTCTCACATCGCGCTTCACCAAGAACGCAAACATTCTTGGTCGCCACCTCTTCATCTCCCACCGTTCGCTACATTGTTTTATATCTTTTTCCCTACGTTCTGGTCATTCATTTTCCAACTCACTTTCTCTAACTACTCCTTAAATATATACAATATATATATATATATATTATATTTTAAATATTAAAATATTATAGTTGAACGTTCTTTTTTTTTGATTAAAATTCTAAAGGAAAACATACTTTTTTATAATGAAATATAAATATTAAAGTATTATTTATTTATATATGAAGTTTTATTATATAATGTTAGTATAGTTTATACAAAAACGCATAGAAAAGATAATTTAGGCTTAAAATGAAGATTACTACGAAGATATTTACCTAAGTTTTTTACTTTTCTTTAAAAAATTAGATTTAATGATGAATAATATTTAAATATATTATTACTACATTTACTAAATTTAATTAAATATATAGTAAAATTATAACTGTTCTTGTATTTTATTAATTTTATATTATTTATGTGAAGGCAGCTAGCCGAGAGTGTAGCGTAGCAATTTTCTACACAAGTCGGCGTTCGATTCCAACTAAGAACAAATTTTTCTAATAAAATTCAATTTAACATCAGCTGCCTCCGGCTCCAGGAACTGTCAGTTCCTGGTTTTATATATGCGGAAGGCAACGGGAAACCACTGCATTAACATTCCCAAGAAAAATCATCATGGCTGGGCAGCTTCTAAGGCTATCCTAGTCATGATGATATGCCAAACTCCGAAAGGGAGACGGCACCTGAATAAGAAGAATATTATTTATAATAATATATTTTTGTTTTAACCGCTATACTTATTCAATAACAAAAAATTAGCTACTCACACTCAATGATTTCCCTGTAGTTTAGAGGGGACATAGTGTAGAGACAGAGAAAGATATAAAAACGAACAGAATAAAAGTCTCTTGAATGTTTTATATATGTATAATATACCTATATAATATATTATTTCACTTTTTTTGTGTATTTTACTTTTTTTATAAACGTTAAATGAATATTTAAAAACAAACAAAAATATTTAAAAACAAACAAAAAAGAACAAAATTTTTTTATAAAGATTAAAAAAAATGAATAGAAAGTAGAGGCAATATAGGAGATTATGTTTAGAAAGCAAGAATGCGTTGTCTAGATAATAGATGAAAATTAAAGAAAAGAACATAGAAAATTAATTTAAAACAAAAAATCTATTTAATCAAATTATATGTATAAATCTATTTTTTATTAAAAATAATTATTTTAATTTTTATGAAAGCGTGTAGTTAAAATTAAATAATTATGGGCCTCGAAAATCAAAAATATCATTTTCCCATAATTTTGTATTTCTTTTTTATTTTAAATTTAACTCAGAATAAAACTAATCTAGATAATTATTTTTAAAATATTTTAAAGATAATAAATATTATACTTACATAATAATTTCAGGTATCAGAATAATTAGAAAAATGGAATGGAAAACAAGTTTATTTACCTAAAACAAAAACAAAAAAGATTAGTTAAACTATTATATATATATATATATATATATATATATATATATATATATATATATATATAATTATTCTAATTATTACTAAAGGATTTGTTGAGATCATTAACACGTTCCCGCCAGGGTGTGCCACCGGTGGCTCATGCCGCTACATAAAATAAATAGACAAACTATGTAGCCGGCGGGAACGTGTTAAAGAAAGAATGAAGGGATAAAGAAATAGAAATGATTTCTATGCATCTCAATAATGTATAATATATACTGAATGTTATCTTTTTGCATGGGTATGGGTAAGACAGGACTAGTGAAAAGTTTGATTGTGGGAAACCAATTATGAAGACGAAGGACATGGTAGGCAGACAATATAATGTTAAATTTAGGAGAGAATGGAATTTGGTTGGAGATTGCTTAGAACAGTTGCATGGATCATGTTTCAGCCAAACATTCAAAAATCCAAAGAATTCACTAGCATTACATAGAAAATAGACTTTTAAAGAATTGATGATGTAAAAAAGTACACGAAAAATTTTACTTTTCATAGTTACCATATCTAGAGTTTTTTTTATTATAAATTCTTTAAGTACTTTTCTCAATAAAAATGTTTATGATATGGCGACTATAATTTTAAAATTGTTAAAAAGTGTTTGAAAAATAGAATGCCTGAAATGATTCTAGGATTCTAGGAAATTTATTTTATTATATTTTATTTATTTATTTATTTTGTTTCTTTTCACTATCAGATAGATACGTTACCATTGAAAGTTATATAAAGAGACGTTATTTATTTATTTATTTTTTATCTAAAAATAGCTTCGTTTGTATGAAATACATTAAACTGAAGAAATATATATATATCTAGATCTTGATAACTCGAAATGAAACATTGGAGTACGACTTTCCGGATTATGGAGGGAGAAGGCGTTAGTTCCTTCCGGGGGTTAAAGAAAACAACGATAGCTCAAACCCATTTCTTTTCGAGTCAAAACTTTGCTGAAAAGTTAAATCTCTCAGTCTAGTAAAAAGATTTAGTTGGTGAACAGTCTTTTGTTTTTCATAGGATAATATTTCAAATTTATATTTAGGGGAAAAAAAGCTTCCAGGTATTCAATCTACTAGCTAGAATATATGAAAATATAAATATATATATATATATATATATATATGTAAAATTGAATTTCGCGCTTTCACTGTGAATGTGTTGAAGTTAGCAATTATATTAATTATATTAAAATGTAAATAAAGATGGTAAAGCTTATTATTTTATATAAAATATTTTAAGTGAAAAAAATTAGAATAGTTTATATTAAATTGTTACTGAATAGAATATATATTAATAGAAGAAGAGACTTTCAAAAATTTCATTTTATATTTGTGAAATTCGATTTTATTTTACAATTAATAACACATTTATGTACATATATTTGTTTCGTTATTTATAAAATTTTAAAATTTAAAATTCAACTCACTATACTCTTTCTCCTATTAAATAAATAAAAAACTTTTATTTTTCAAAATAATGATTAAGTTAGATTAACAAACGGTTTCCCTTTTTTTTTTTAGAACCAAATTGAAAAAAGTCGGAAATGTTTAAGAGCTTAGTCCAGAAAACGTTTTACTTTATTTTTTTAAGAAAAAAAAGTACGAAATGTCCTAGATATTTAAACAAACGGGACAATAGGCTGTCCCGAAGACATTTTTGGGGACGCCAGGACAGAGCACCTAAAAACGGGACGTTTGGCCACCCTAGTCATAGAGATCTGATTCAGTGGTGTATTGGGAGGGGAAAACGGGGGAACGACGTTCCCTTACCTTTTTTCAGAACAGGAACACGTTCCAGTACTTTTTAATGTCGCGACAACTCCCACTTAAATCTACTGTTAGAATATCTTTTTTTGTGTTCGTTAATATTTTACAAAGTAAGAATAAGAAAAAAATAATCTACTGAAAATATAACTTTTTTTTTGCTCCCACTATGCGTTCCCTTACTTTTTATTTTAACAATACATCACTGCATATAATATTTAAAATATTATTTTTCTTAAATATAAATTGTTAATTTATTCTGTTAATAATTATATTATTTAAAATTTTTAATTTACTGAGTTGACTTAGATACTAAGCTACTCAAATTGCACCACGTACAATCAGAGGATATTGGAGTGAACATGTCAGGTCAATAGAAATTATAATATATGTATAGTGGTTTGCAATCGCACCAGGGAACATTAACCCATAAGCAGAGCATTGCGAATCATTGATGAATTAAATAATAAATGATTGACTAGATATTATAATAAGAAAGGTAATATTTTCAAAATTAGTGATAGAATCGATTTGAATTCTAAAAATGGATGATTTGAAAAAATAAAATAAATAAATAAATATTAATGTATATATATATAAATATTTTATTTTTCTTTGGTATTTTTATTATCTAAGGAATTAATTAATTAATATAATAATAATTATAAAAAATAATATTCATAATATAATTAATTTAAATAATATTATATTAACATTTATAATTATATTATTAAAAATCTAAAGAATAAAAATATAAAAAATAAACAAATTGAAAGATTTGAACTCGGACAAAAGAATTAATAGTCTTTGCCCAATCCGATGCGACTATTTGATCAACTAGTAAAAACATTGGAAAGATATTTACTTAAAGGCTAAGAAAATTCAGCCCATAAGCAATACATGGCAAAGACTTTATTCATTAAATATTGATTAAACAAAGAAAAATGATCATGGAAATAGTTATAATACAAGAAATACAAGAATCAAAAATAATCTTGTATTGAGAGAAGAGATATGCAAAGAATAATCATTTAATATATTGAATCAAAAGATACGACGTCATCAACATGGCAGCCGAAATCACATTGCATCTGTCAAAATTCAATAATTAATATTTAATTAAGGAAGCATCATAAAATTATATAATGCTAGTGAAAATGAATCTACATTGAATAACGAGTATTTTGATATGCGTTTTATATATTGTTATCAGAAAATGTTTATTTCAAGTGTAAACATGATACCAAATAAAAATTAATTATAATTTTCATTTATATTTCACTAAAAGTCCATTTTATTGAAAATCTGGCGAAAATTCTGTTGTATCTTTTTACTTTTATTCATTTTTTATGAAATTTTGTTATTAATTTGTATAAACGCAATCCAATTGAATAGAGGTGTTTCTCCTAATTATCAAAAGAGAACAATAAATAGGAGTTCCAAATTTTCTAATAGTATGAAGCGTTGAGAGGTGGGTCCCCTCAGAGGCAGTTATAACATATGTCTCACTCGTAAATTAAAGGGTTTTGCTAATCGAGAGATTGACGTAATCTGGATATATTTGAATCAACCCCCCGAAGGGGGGTTGATTCAAATATATATAGGAGGCTCTTCACAGAGCCTCCTTAAGAATGAAGATTTAGATTTTTTTTTCTTTTATAATGAATCTATGATAGGTATTCTCCTTCATCCAAATAAAATGAATTTTTTTTTAACAAATAAAGGGAGTGGATAGTAAGGAAATAGATATATCAATGAATCTAATGGTAAAAGACATGATTCCTCCAAGAGAGACGACGGGGAAGAAATCATGAGCTCACGTGAGGGCAGGGGCGCCAATCCCTGAAGTAGAAATTTTTTCTATCGGAATTTCAGAAAAGAAACCACCCGTTACCCTTCAGAATGCTTTGATCAATATATTTAATCAGTTAATAATCCTTATAATAATAATTAAGGCTATCAAAGACAAACGTATATTTTCATATATTTGAAAAATAAAAGAGTAAAATATAATACCATTCTAATACCATCAATTCAAAATTCTACTTTAACTAAGCTAATTTTAGAAAAGTCTGAATCTTTATTATAAGTTATTTATATTCATTTTATATTTTATTACAAAATTTCAAAGGTAATTTTAAATTATTTTTTATGTAAATATGTTTCTTTAAATATAAACATTTTTTTTTGTCTAAAAAGAACGAAAAAATAAAAACGTATATGGAAAAAAATAGTTTGCTGAAAAAAGGCCTTTTTTTTGCTCCCACTATGCGTTCCCTTACTTCTTATTTTACCAATACATCACTGCTTATGTGTTTCAAATTTGTTAAAGAAAATCTTGATTTTTACTTTCCCGCATACTTCGTATAAGGGAAGTATTGGAATCGTCAAAAATTTCGACTTCTAGATTTCGATAGATCTTGACGTTTTAGACCTCCCTGAGTCGGAAAATACCATTTTTCGAATTATGTCTTGTTGTGTGTATGTATGTATGTATGTATGTATGTAATGTCTGTAAGCAAATTTACTCAAAAACTAATCACAAGCTAGGACTTCGAAATTTGGTACACCGATATTATTCACAATTTCGTCAAAATCGGTTAACCGGAAGTGGTACTTTACCTACACTGTTTGCGTTTACCTTTCAAGTAAAGTACCAGTTTGCTTCGAGATATTTGTTTCATATTTTGTATATAGATTTAAAAATATGAAAAAAATTGAGATACCAAATTTCATCATGATCTGACTACCGGAAGTGACATTTTACCTATACAAGTAGCGTTTCTTTTTTACCGACCGACGATAGTAAGGGAGGTATTGTTTTCACACCAAATTTCACCTATGGATATTTTTAGGTACATATCTCCACGAATCATGCATTTTCTTAACAGAAAAAAGTATTTTTAGCATGATGTCTGTCCGTCCGTCCGTCCGTATAGATGTGTACAGACTGAACGGCTCAACGGATTTTGATGAAAATTGGTATATTTACTTACTACGTCAGTAGGATGAATTGATCAACTTTTGGTGCAAATCCGGAAACCGGAAGTGCTAGTATTGCCGATCGAAGAGAGGAAGTGAAGGGTTATTTTCATATCAAATTTCACGTGAGGACATATCTCCACGTGTTATGCACTTTGTATTGGTTTTATCCTCGAGAAAAATCATCTTCATTAGTTTTTTCTTAATTTAAAATTATATGACGTCACCCAGCACTTCATGACGTCACAGCCAGCCCTTATATATTATAAATAAAATAAAATTAAAAATATTTATATTATATCCATATCTGTTTTTTTACATTTAAAATATCAGTTAACCGGAAGTAGCACTTTATTCTATATATATATATATAAATGTTACCAAATATCAAATTTGACACCAATAAACTAATACGAACTGGCTCTTTATCAATACCAAGTTTACACATTCTAAATATTCATTCACAACTCTTTATACCTATTTATATGCGGGAAAGTCTAGGGGAGGACACTCCCGCTTATTTTTCTTTTTAATTAAAATATCTTTATATTTATAGGTATTCATTTCTGATATTTTAGTTGTCTGTGACTATTTTTTTTTTTACCTAGGTCCTCATATCGTCTTAATCCGCCACTGCTTGCACCTGTTCTTTTATTTTTATTTCATAAATTATTTAAGCATTCTCCCCATTCCAAAAATAAAAAAAACAAACAAATCTATATATTAAGGTGAATTATTTTAAATGCCATTTAGGTAAGACCTCGTAATTATTTTGGTTTTATATATACTAATATATGAGTGAAATTAAACCTATGGAATTTATTTTGTTCTTTTATTCAACAATATGATTAGCTTTTGTTAATGAATGAACATAGATACTTTTGTCTGGAGTTTTATTCAAAATTCAACATTTTTGAATTTAAAAGTTATTATTTTTTATATTAAAAATAAAATTGAACAAAGAATATTGTGGAATATTAAAAATGAATGTTGCCTACCGCCATCATAGTTTAATATCAATTTTTTTTTTTCTTAGATTTTTATGGTTTTTATTATTTCCAGTCTTTACGTATTTATTTGAGTGCAGGGCGGAAAATAGAGGGAGAAAATGTTTTCCCAGGGGAGGCTAGGTTATTGAATAGACAAGTCACAATATTGCCGAATAGAAATAAAAGTTGAGCTATTCGCTTGTAAGTTTGTATAACTATAAAAAAGACAGCTAACAATGTTGATAGGTATTTGATGTCATTGAGGAACATTTTATATTGTGAAAGTGGCAATAAAGGAAAATAAAAACATGTTAAATTTTGATGACTTTCGGATGGATGTCAACGAGATGTGATGAAACATATTGAGGGTTGTTTAAATTTTCAATCTTGAGATGTCGTGATAAACGAGAGTGGCCAATCTAATTGATGTCCTCAAAGAAATTGTTAACATCATAAATATAAAATGAGGAATCAAAGATTTTTATTTTTGTTTTGTTTTGCTTTTAATTAAAACAATAAAAAAAACAATTTAAAATAATAACTATATACTAGTATATATATAAGAGCTCTTCTTAAGTCTAGTTTACACGGGCTTAGTACTTGTCATTAGTTCAGGGGTGGGCAAATACTTTTAAGCGCGGACCAAAATGAAATTTTTAAAATGTCTTCCGGACCGGAACCATATACACTAATAATAAGTTGACCTGTGGCCAGGTCCGAACCGACCGACGGTTTGAAGTAAATTAATTTCCAGCAACAGAAACAATTTCAAATAATTTTAATATATCTATTAATGTAATAAAAAACAGATAGGCATATAACATAAATATTTTTAATTTTATTTTATTTATAATATATATGTAAGACCAGGCTGTGACGTCATGAATGGCTGGATGACGTCATATAATTTTAAATCAAGAAAAAATTAATAAATATGGTTTTCCCGAGGATAAAACCAATACAAAGTGTATGATTCGTGGTGATATATAAAAAAATCTCCTCATGTGAAATTTGGTGTGAAAATAACCATTCCCTTCCTATCGTCGATCGCTAATACTACCACTTCCGGTTTCCGGATTTGCACCAAAAGTTGATCAATTCATCCCACTGATGCATTAAGTAAATATACCAAATTTCATCAAAATCGGTTGAGCCGTTCAGGCTGTACACATCTATACGGACGGACAGACGGACAGACGGACGGACAGACATCATGCCAAAAATACTTTTTTCTGTTTAGAAAATACATGATTCGTGGAGATATGTAAAAATCTCCACATGTGAAATTTGGTGTGAAAACAATACCTCCCTTACTATCGAAAAGAATTATCTTTTTTTTTTAGATACATATTGAACGAAAAATCAAAATAAGAGCCAATTTTTTCAACGGGCCGGCGGGCGTTCAAAAAGACAGCACTTAAAAGTATTTGCCCACCCCTGAACTAATGACAAGTACTAAGCCCGTGTAAATTGGGCTTTAGGATAGGATGTGAAATAAACGAAAATATCTTTCACTGTAATAAATAATAAATTATATATATGAGGGCAGATCAATAAGACCATGACTTTTTGAAATTCACGCTGCTCCTGCCAGCAGGTAACTATCAACTGACTCTTGTCGAAATAGGAACCACTTGAGTCTTTTAGTTTTGTTTAACATCCATTAATAGCAGACTACATCTTGATTGGAGAAGAAAATGAAAAAAAAATTGATATTCCATAAAAATCCATCATTTGGGGTACAATTGCTCCCTCATCCGCCCTATTCTCCGAATGTAGCTCCAAGGGACTATTTCTTATTTACAAACCTTATAAGAAATGGCTCGGTGGAAAGAGATTTGACTCCAACGATGAAATCATCTCACAAGCAAATACCTATGTCCTCGACAAATCTTATTTTTTGGAAGGGATAAAAAAATTGCAAAAACGTTGGATGAAATGTGTAGAGCTCGAAAGAGACTCCGTTGAAAAATTGAAATAATTTTTATCCAAAGACCTGTGTTTCATTCAAAAGTTACGGACTTATTGACCTGCCCTCATATCTATAATTATTAATTATTTACAATATTTAAAAAATTACCCGTAATAAAAAAATGACAGTTAAAGTTTATTTTTACCCGGCCCTATAAATAAACTATAATATGTATAATAATATAATTGAAATAATAATGAAGTTTAATATTATAACTTAATAAAAAAATGAAATCATTTTTGACATTTAATTTCCATTAATAATTCTATTGTTAATTGCAATTTTATTTAAACTAATCCAATTTATTATTAGTTATTAAATTAGAAGACGCTTGAAATGAAATTATTAAAGGAAAGTATACGTTCATTTATATATATTTTCCTCGAGAATCCCAAAAGTCGGTAAAACTTGCAATTTACATGAGTTTAACTAAACTAATATATTTTCTTCTTTAATATTTATTTCAAAAAAATGTGGGTGTTTTATATTGTAGCCAAGAATAAATTCACTGTCTGATTATTTACAAGTAAAATGAAAACAATGAAATTTTTGTTGTCCTTGACGATTATGAGTGGAAGAAGATGGGGATTTCAATAAAATTGTTTTATTATTCCATGTGTTTCTTTGTTGCACGTTTAGCGTTAAGTCGAGGATCAACAAAGAAGACGTGGTGAAACTTTTGATACAATTGTTTTTATTTTCTTTTGTGTTTTTTTTTATTTTACTTTGTTATAATTAATTTCATTTTATATATATATATATAATTTATATTTATCCTTTATATTTCTGTTAGTTTTTAGATATTATTTATTTATTTATTTACATGTGTATTGTTACTAATGAGTAAAAGAATTAACTCTATTGTATTATGGATTTCTAATGTATTTTTAGTTAAATGTAAATCTATATGAGGAAGCGATGAATATATATTTATATATATACGAGGGTGGGGTGAAAAGTTTACAGCCTGACCAAGAAAAATGATTTTTTAATTTTTTTTTTTTTTTTTTTTTGCATTATTTTCTAACATATTTTCTAACATCAACACTGATACATTTCTCATAACGGTGTTCTAATTTAGTTAATTAATTTAATTTAAGACTTATCAACAGTTATGAATGGATGCAAAAATTCGTTTGGATTACCCCTACAACGCCAAATTGTCGGTTTTTTGAAGCAGTTTTTGGTCTAACGTTAGCAAACGCGGCACCCACGTTGCACACAGCTTACCATCTAAAATGGTTGTGCCAAATATTTCGCACACGTTCAGCTGACATCGTACAGGTCTTAGCTATCTTGAATATTGAAAAATAAAGAAAAAAAAATTTAAAAACATCGGTTTTGTTGGTCAGGCCGGAAACTTTTCACCCCACCCTCGTATATATATTTTATTTTTTATGTATTTATTTAATAAGGATTGTATCTTAGTGATTATAATTTTGGTCCACTGAATGTATTTTCGGAGGATCGAATATTGCCATGTTCATTTAAATTTAAGGTTAAATATTTAATTTAAAATAAATGCGAAGAGAGGATGGCTAAAATGGATATAAATACATAAAAAACCGTTAAAATAAAATATAACAATACCTCCGTTACTATCATCGGTCGGTAAAAACAATTAAATATAAAAATATCCATCTTATTTAATATTTACCTGCCAGAAACTCAAAAGTTATAAACTTAAGATCTAATAATAAAACTATATCCTATAATAAATTTTATTTTTACTATCTCGCCAGAGATAGTATTGCGATCACGAAAATTTTCGATGTTGAGATTTTGATGTTTTTATACGTTTTGAAGGTTCCTGAATCATTTTCACTAAGGTTGAGAAAAATGTCTGTATGTGTGTGTGTGTGTGTATGTGTGTATGTGTGTGTGGATGAATGTAGGCAAGATTACGCAAAAACGGTTTGAGCTAGAATGATGAAATTTGGTACATGGACATTATTCAAAATTCATAGTTTTCTATTAACTTTTGAGAAATGTAGCTCAACCGGAAGAGGGTCATTACCTACAACGTTTTGATTTTTTTTCCTCTAAAGTGACCGTAAAAATAAAGATATATGTTTGATAATTTTTCACATGATTAATAATTGTATAAAACTGCTATATATAGAATTTCAGCTTGATTAATTGTCTGAAATTACCAGAATTAATTTTTTAACACTGCAAATCTCATGCGCCAACACGTGACGTGGTGCCATCAACAAAAAGCCAAACATGCGCTGGTTTAATATTTATTATTTATTATTTATAATTTATAATTAATTAAATTTAATTTAAATATAATATATTATGTTATTTAATCCAATTCAAATTGCGAGATAGTCGAGTGGAGACACTCCAGCTAATTTAACTTTGGGATACAATTCTTTGACCTTGTTGTATTGAAGATATTTTATTTTCATAACAAAAATAAAAAAAAAAACATGTTACAAATTTATTGTTGTGTTGCATATGTTTGTGATCTTACCAAAATTTCATAGAACCATAACCTCAATTTTCAGGCTGTTGCCTGGAATATTCAATTATAAGTTGTAACAAATTTCCATAAGTTAACGTCTAGCTTTTACATAATTTAAACTTCGAACCTTGTTGAGAATCAAAGCTAATAACCAATGAAATCCTATTGGAATTCAATTAAGCGATGCCAAGTCAATTGATTGAAATAATATACTACCTTTAATAGTCACCCATTCAATAATGGAATTTTTAATTTTAATCTTAAATTGCAAGCAGATTTTTTTTTTTTTAAATTTTATTTTTAATGAACAAATAATATTTATTCATACATGAGGGATAAATGGACTTTGAATTGTGGGTAGTTGATGAGTGAGAGAAGAACGGAGGCGGGGAGGGGGTGGGGGGTGAGAAGGTAACATGACTTAGCAATATCTATAACTAGCTGATTCCCCGTGAGACCTCGCTTATCTCTTACGTGTCATAGAACGGATATGATACCATAAAACTTAATCATTGCCTCGCATCTTGTTGAAATATACACTTGCATATATCATCTAGTATAATGAAAATAATCTGATAAATAAATTTTAGGGTTGAAATATATGTTTTTACACCAATATTATCCCCCCATCCCCTGATATATTTAAATAATTAATTTTTATTTAAGGTTAAATGATAAAACATGCTTCTAAACACTAAAACACTCAAAAAATGCTGATTTATCTTACTAACATATTTTTAGTTATTTTTGGATCGGATATTCTTCAATTACTTAATTAGATTAATAATTTTAATTAATTTTTTTGTTTGTTTGTTGTGTTGTGTTGTGTTTGTTGTTTCTGGATGATTACTTGTTTCAGTACATGTTCCTTAACCGGTGAGATCTCCGGAGATCGGATCTTTCCCAAATGTCACGGTTGAAGTTTATTATAGAGATAAATCAATAATAATTCATCCGGCTATTCCAATCCTAGACATGTCACTCAGGTGTCCCATTGGAGTGGGTTGTGGTAAAGCGAGCAAGTTCTATCAGATATTGCTAGAAAGTAATTGGCAACTCATTATCTTTAAATATCTATATAGAACATAGGTAGGCTATTATTTTTGGGTTTTGATTTTTCAACTATTTATAAAAAATTTTCATTAGTTTTATATAAGATAATTTATTTTTTTACATTTTGAAAATATATAGATCATATAAATTTAGGAAAGACGCCATTGAGTGTGTGGGTAGCGAACCTGCCTCACATTCACATGGTCCCGGGTTCAAGTCCCGGGCCTAGCAAGGGAATTTACCTAGTTGGGGTCTATGGGAGGGAGTCAACCCAGCCTTCGGGAACAACATTGGGGAAAAGCTATTTGATAGCGCCTCCGATCAAGAAAATCAAGGTAAAGGTTGAGAGGACCCGTTCTACTGATCATAGGACACCTCATTGATATAACTGGCTTGATAGGCGTTGCCCTTGCGTAGGACGTACAAAGTCAGAGTTTTTTTTTTTATAAATTTAGGAGGAATTACAAGACCTCTATAGTTTTCTAAATTAAAGTTAGGAAATGGAATGGAGAAACTTAAATAAGCGAAGAAAGTGAAAAAGGTTGTTTTGTGAAACCAATTGGGAAACGATAAACTAATGACATGTTATATCGTTAGGATATGAGGAAAGTGAATAGGGATAAGAATTGGATGTAGGGTGCACAAAAATGGGAAGATTGAAGAAATGTGATTGTTCTGGCCAAAAATTTTCAAGTTCATTACTACTGTACAAATAAATGAAAAGTAATTTAATGATTTCATCTTGTATTTTAAATTGTATAATGTTTATTTTTAGATATCATCCGCAGTTCTAAATATTCTTATTACCATTATATATATATATATTATATCTTATCTTATTATACTAGCAAAAATTGTATATATATATATATATATATATTTGTATGTTTGATATTTAAACCGCACCAAGGATTTTTTTTGAAATTCACCACCACAGATAATTTTTATAAAGAAAAATGTGTTAGAGTTTGAGCTTCGGGAAAAATCATCTTTGTTAGTTATTCTTAATTTAATATAGGAATATTAATAATAATAAGTTGACCTGTGGCCAGGTCCGAACCGACCGACGGTTTGAAATAAATTAATTTCCAGCTACAGAAACAATTTCAAATAATTTTAATATATCTATTAATGTAATAAAAGACAGATATGGATATAACATAAATATTTTTAATTTTATTTTATTTATAATATATAGCTGAAGTAGTCGCGCCGGCAACGCTTACCAGAGGCTGTGACGTCATGAAGGGCTGGGTGACGTCATATAATTTTAAATTAAGAAAAACATAATGAAGATGATTTTTCCCGAGGATAAAACCAATACATTCGTGGTGATATATAAAAAAATCTCCTCATGTGAAATTTGGTGTGAAAATAACCCTTCCCTTCTTATCGTAGATCGCTAATACTACCACTTCCGGTTTCCGGATTTGCACCAAAAGTTGATCAATTCATCCCACTGATTCATTAAGTAAATATACCAAATTTCATCAAAATCCGTTAAGCCGTTCAGGCTGTACACATCTATACGGACGGACAGACGGACGGACAGACGGACGGACAGACGGACGGACAGACATCATGCTAAAAATACTTTTTTCTGTTAAGAAAATGCATGATTCGTGGAGATATGTAAAAATCTCCACATGTGAAATTTGGTGTGAAAACAATACCTCCCTTACTATCGTCGGTCGGTAAAAAAATGGCACTGAGGAACGCCGGACAGCGCTTCCTTAAATACAAAATATTATAAATAAAATAAAATAATAGTTTGTAATCAAATTAGAAAAGATATATTATGTTATATCCACAGGCCATACTTTTTATCTTTCAGTGCATTAATACGTACGTTTAAGGGCTGTATGTTTTATGACTATTTTTTTTTTAATTTATGTTATTTTAAATTAATTGAAATTGTTTCATATATTTTGTCGTTTATTTATTTTAAATAATAATCTTAATCTTAAATATTAATAGTTCATAAGGAATAATTGTTAAAATTAATATTAATAATTTTGTATTCATTGTGTTGAACATGTTTGAATAATTGGATAGGTTCTCTGAAGCGAGAAAATAGTCTCAAATTAACAGCAGATAGCTTTTAATATATTCCTATAAAATGTTTTATACCTAAAACAAAGAAATTGATTGATAGTTTCTATGTATAAATAGAGACAAAAGTGAGATTATAAGATAAGAATAGTAGAAAAGAGGATTGTCATTATAAACGCCACAACGAATTTAGTAATATTACCAGCCAAACCCGATAATAAGGAATATTTTTTTTAATGACCGAGTGGAGGCTCGGTAGACCAGGTACTATTTATATATATATATATATATAAGTAAAAAAAAACTTTACCAGAATGTCTTTAATATTTCAAACACCTACATCTGTTCATTAAATACAATTTACTTATTATTGATTTACTAATTTTAAAAGAATTATATTTAACGAAATGACAATAAAGAGAAATTAGATACAGACATGACCAAAATATATATACATAAAAATATACATATTTCGGGGAAAGCAACTACAGTAAAAATAAGTATTTTTTTTTTCTAAAACAAATATCAAACCACACATTTAATAAACCCAAACTGGATGTTTATTTGCCATATTAATTAAATTTTGAATTATTATTCAAGCGTGGTTCAGTGGCATAGTGTTTGAAACTTGGGGAGGAGGGTGATTCTTGTTTTAAAAAAAATCGATCTACTCTTCTAAAGATAGTTAATCATAGTCAAATTTCTCTATTTTCTTTATCTTCATATTACTTAATCTATTCAAAGCTTATTTTCGTATCCCCTTTCTAATTATGTAAAATAGTTTATATATATTGTCCCTGAAAATATATTCCATGAATAGAAGCAACCACTCCCTTGATAAGGCTATTTCCATCATCTCATTCAGCAGCTGAATTTAACATACATTTTTCCTTTAATCTTTTTATTAAACATGTATATCCCAATCAAGAATCGTTGATCAAACTATATTTGATCTAAGTTTTAAAATTACATATTTTGAACTTTAATTTTCCCTTGTATTTCAAAAACTAGAGGTAGGCTGAGAACGCGTTGAGGAGATACAATACGAAATGCGGGTGAAAATCGTATAGAGGTCAACACCGTATATGGCCAAGTGCTGATAATTTATATATTTAAAAGACAGTTCTATCACATACTCCTCCTAAACAATTCATTCGATTTGGGCCATTTGATAGCCCTCGGGCTAATCTATTATTATAGCGTGAAATTCATTGGAAAACAATAAATACTTTTTGAGAAAATTGGAAAAAAATAATTTTTTTCTTTCTTTCTATTATTTTTGACGTCATTTGTGACGTCACATCCAGTGCCTCGTATATCTTATATTTTTCAATATTTTACGTTTCAATTTCTTTGCGTGTGAGGGCTCTCACACTGGTCCGCTAATATATAATTAATTTACTGATTAAAATAAAATATATTTTAAATAAGAACACAAAGAAGAAATGAATGTTTTATGTAATATACTGATTGAAACAAAATGGATGAAAACCTTTTACTACTTTCAATAAAATACGATGTACCACTCGGGGGTACAGGGGGCGGAGCCCCCGTCTAGGTGTGAAGAGCGCCTAAGGCGTCATAATTTAAACGAGATTTAGTATTATTTTATAAAACATGATATTCCTTTTTTTTAATACTTTAAAGAAAATTCAAATAATATAAATTTTACAAAATCTTCGGGTCTAAAAAGAAGTTTGTAAATTTCTCCCTGAGAGTCAATTTTTTATTTCCTCTATTGTGTTAATCATTCTCTTTCTCCCCTACTGGAATTAAGAAACGACACGATCTAACCGAGAAACGTTTTAGCAGGAAATAACAATTTAACAGCCGAGCGATAAAATGGCTTAAGGATTAGAGCAACTTTCCTAGAGTTGGTCTTCTTCACATCGGATCTTATGATCGAAAACCGGCCGTTGTACTAAGATAAGGCACCTAGCAACCGAGAATATCATAGATAAAAATCGAGTAGCTCACCCTGAGATTAGTGGGAGCAACAAATCTTGCTACATTTCTTATCAACTTTTACGAGCAAATGTATAAATCTTGAAAGGCTTATCGACGATAAAAGAATCATACAAAGAATAAAAAAAGCATTTCGAACACCTATCCATGCTTTTAATGAAAAACTACACTAAATTTCATTCATTTTTTTAACTGCGTGATTAAACCATGATTCAATTTACTAACCCTCTTTTGATTATTTACTTAAAAAAAAAAAAACATCTTTTCAAGTTATTGGAAAAACTTGACTGTACTCAGACGCTCTTAACACGTAAATATTGAATTTTTGGAGTGGTTCTTTTCCAGGATCTTATCTGTTAAGTGATCCTTAATCCAGTGATAATACATGTATGTAGTTTAGCTACCTGCATTTGGTGGCAATATAGAATAAAAAATATCTATTGATCTGTAAAAGGGTAGAATTACTTAAGTAAAGCATGCTAAACTCCCGTTTCATAATACGAACCATCTTGAGTTATTTAATTATCTAATTAAACTTTATAAATTACAGACTAAATGGTGTGAGAATCTCCATTCCGGATATTTTTGAAATGAGGCACAATTAATTTTATACAAGTATATATATACCATGTATACTTCAGAAAATAAAAAAAATACTACTTCCTTATTCCCGTTATTTTGACTTGTTTCTAAATTTTGGCTAAATCTTGTACCAGAAAGAGAAATCCTATTATCAGGTTTGGGTATCAATCTAAGTTTAACAACAGTACCGACTGCACTATCATGGAAACCATTTTTTTTAAATATACAATTAAATATTATAATCATATAAATGAAATAAGTTGACCTGTAGCCAGGTCCGAACCGACCGAAGGTTTGAAGTAAATTAATTTCCAGCTACAGAAACAATTTCAAATAATTTTAAGATATCTATTAATGTAATAAAAAACAGATATGGATACATAAATAATAAATATAAACATTTTTAATTTTATATTATTTATAATATATATGCAAGACCAGGCTGTGACGTCATGAATGACAGGATGACGTCATATAATTTTAAATCAAGAAAAAACTAATAAATATGATTTTTCTCGATGATAAAACCAATACAAAGTGCATGATTCGTGGTGATATATAAAAAAATCTCCTCATGTGAAATTTGGTGTGAAAATAACCCTTCCCTTCCTATCGTCGATCGCTAATACTACCACTTCCGGTTTCCGGAATTGCACCAAAAGTTGATCAATTCATCCCACTGATGCATTAAGTAAATATACCAAATTTCATCAAAATCGGTTGAGCCGTTCAGGCTGTACACATCTATACGGACGGACAGACGGACGGACGGACGGACGGACGGACAGACATCATGCTAAAAATACTTTTTTCTGTTAAGAAAATGCATGATTCGTGGAGATATGTAAAAATCTCCACATGTGAAATTTGGTGTGAAAACAATACCTCCCTTACTATCGTCGGTCGGTAAAAAATAGATTATAA
Source organism: Labia minor (assembly GCA_963082975.1). Lineage (NCBI taxonomy): Eukaryota > Metazoa > Arthropoda > Insecta > Dermaptera > Spongiphoridae > Labia > Labia minor. The sequence goes on from OY720348.1 coordinate 10,449,886, forward strand.
ATGAGAATACTGAGTTATTATTTTACAAATCATTTTTTTTCGAAGTGGAGATCTGAATGGTAAATTATTTTTCATTATTATACGATTTTTGTGGTGCTATTCTGAATCTCTTTAAATTTTTAGTGTATTTCTAAGGAAGGTAAAAATAACCATTTTTCAACATGATTCTTGATTTCTATCGAGTTAATTTTAGTTATCAATTTTTAGATTGAAAATATATACCATTATAAGGGACAACTTTTAACAATTTAAACTTTACTATTCAATCCAAAAATGGTTTTTATTAATTTTTATTTTATTTATTTTTTTATTTTTTTTTTGGATTAAAAGTCAAAAGTACTTTCCTTCTAAGTTTGGCTTACCAACGGTTCTGTGGATATAATTTTCCAGAGATGACCTTGTTAAATGATATTTTAGCTTGACAACAAACTTTGGTTAAATCTGTCCAGAGTTAACTTCATTGGACAGCATCTTCAAATATTCATCATTTTTTTTTCTTTCTTTATGTTTTGATGTAAAAGTTTATTCCATTTGCTAATTGAAATGTTAGATTTATCAAATGTTAAATATATTTAGAAATGTTTTGAGGCAAGTTTTTCTTTGTATCATATATATATTTTGTAGAATAATCTAACCATTTTGTCTTATTTATTTATTTTAATCTTTTTTTATTTGTTTATTATATTTAATAATAATACTATGTTTAGACGATGAATATTATACAAATTTTGAGAATGGTGTAACTACCGAAATGTGCATAAAAATAATAAATTGAAACTTTAGTGTTGAAATACAAAATATATATTTATATTTAATAAAATAAAAACACGTATAATAATTATTCAGAATAAATAAGCGGGAGTGTCCTCCCCTAGACTTTCCCGCATATAAATAGGTATAAAGAGTTGTGAATGAATATTTAGAATGTGTAAACTTGGTATTGATAAAGAGCCAGTTCGTATTAGTTTATTGGTGTCAAATTTGATATTTGTTAACATTTATATATATATATATATATATATATAGAATAAAGTGCTACTTCCGGTTAACTGATATTTTAAATGTAAAAAAAACAGATATGGATATAATATAAATATTTTTAATTTTATTTTATTTATAATATATAAGGGCTTTGACGTCATGAAGTGCTGGGTGACGTCATATAATTTTAAATTAAGAAAAAACTAATGAAGATGATTTTTCTCGAGGATAAAACCAATACAAAGTGCATAACACGTGGAGATATGTCCTCACGTGAAATTTGATATGAAAATAACCCTTCACTTCCTCTCTTCGATCGGCAATACTAGCACTTCCGGTTTCCGGATTTGCACCAAAAGTTGAGCAATTCATCCTACTGACGTATTAAGTAAATATACCAAATTTCATCAAAATCCGTTGAGCCGTTCAGTCTGTACACATCTATACGGACGGACGGACGGACAGACATCATGCTAAAAATACTTTTTTCTGTTAAGAAAATGCATGATTCGTGGAGATATGTACCTAAAAATATCCATAGGTGAAATTTGGTGTGAAAACAATACCTCCCTTACTATCGTCGGTCGGTAAAAAAGAAACGCTACTTGTATAGGTAAAATGTCACTTCCGGTAGTCAGATCATGATGAAATTTGGTGTCTCAATTTTTTTCATATTTTTAAATCTATATACAAAATATGAAACAAATATCTCTAAGCAAACTGGTACTTTTCTTGAAAGGTAAACGCAAACAGTGTAGGTAAAGTACCACTTCCGGTTAACCGATTTTGACGAAATTTTGATAGAAATCTACAAACTGTGAATAATATCAGTGTACCAAATTTCGAAGTCCTAACTTGATTAGCTTTTGAGTAAATTTGCTTACAGACATTACATACATACATACATACATACACACACACAGACATAATTCGAAAAATGGTATTTTCCGACTCAGGGTGGTCTAAAACGTCAAGATCTATCGAAATCTCGAAGTCGAAATTTTTGACGATTCCAATACTTCCCTTATACGAAGTATGCGGGAAAGTAAAAATATAAAATCACTATAATTGTCAAATTATACAAAATGTATAAATAAAAAAAATGAAGAAAAATTGTTTTATTGAATGCATGGTTGTGAATCACTAAAGTAGATAATATTTTTATGTTTTTTAAATTAAATTTTTTGATATTTCCCCACCCATTATCTATTATTAATTTGGAGTCTCTTGAGGACATTTGTTCCTCATTCCTTTCGACGGGCTGACTTTGAAAAGACAACCGCGAGATAACAGAAAGGAAATGAAACACAAAGCGATTCCAACGCTCTCTTTCTATCAGCATATATCTCTGATAATGCCGAACAATTTTAGTTAAAGTAAAATTTATTAGAGGTGTCTTAAGCACGAACAATCAAAATCATTCCTTGAACTATATATATATATATATATATATATAAATTTATTATATTTAAAATTGAATTGTAAAAATATCTTTGAGTTTTATTAAATGTCCTAATGATTAAAAAGTTATATAATATATTTAGATTTTTTACCGACCGACGATAGTATATTTCACATGTGGAGATTTTTACATATATCCACGAATCATGCATTTTCTTAACAGAAAAAAGTATTTTTAGCATGATGTCAGTCCGTCCGTCCGTCTGTCCGTCCGTCCATATAGATGTGTAGAGCTTGAACGGCTCAACCGATTTTGATAAAATTTAGTATATTTACTTAAAGCATCAGTAGGATGAATTGATCAACTTTTGGTGTATATCCGGAAACCGAAAGTGGTAGTATTCGCGATCTACGATAGGAAGGGAAGGGTTATTTTCACACCAAATTTCACATGAGGAGATTTTTTTTACATATCTCCACAAATCAAGCACTTTGTATTGGTTTTATCCTCGGGAAAAATCATCTTCATTAGTTTTTTCTTAATTTTAAATTATAAGACGTCACAGTCAGCGCCTCCTTATATATTATAAATAAAATAAAATTAAAAATATTTATGTTATATCCATATCGTTTTTTATTGCATTAATAGATATATTAAAATTATTTGAAATTGTTTCTGTAGCTGGAAATTAATTTATTTAAAACCGTCGGTCGGTTATGTGCCTGGCCACAGGTCAACTTATTTAGTGAAGGAATAAGAAATAAAAGTAACGCACCATTATCTAAAGATAAGGAGCACATGTGTTACAATTGGTTTTCATCTCAATCATTTTATTGAACTCAAAATAATGGAGTTTACAAATTGTTGTTAAAAATGCAGGAAGGTATGCAGAGAAGTTAAGTTTTTACTTGCCTATTATTTTTTTTTTATATTTTATTGACTTTTGTGATTTGTGCATTTTTTTAAATTAATTATCTAATCTTAAATCAAAATGAAATCGGCGAGATTCGATCTCTCAACCTCAAATTAAACTGGTCAAACCTTAACCATAATATACCATACCTGGTCACTTTTGTATATTATAAATCAATAAAAGTCTTAAATAATTATTATTTGATTTGATCACCCTTCGTATTTTAATTTAATTTTTGAAAATAGTTTTAGTAATTAATCTAGTATTGTTTTCTAATTGATTCCACTTCTGATATTATCAATCAGAATTTTAATTGGATTGAATTTTCAAGGATGCAAAAAAGCAATATTACTCCACTCATAGAACTTGACAGTTTTTAAAAAAATAAAAATAAACTATAGCTTTTTTTGGATGTTTTGATCTATTTTAAAATTTAAAAAAATTCTGAAACCAATTTTTATAATTCACATTGCTAATGCTTTAAGAAAGAAAGATACAGAATGTTTTTTTGTCATATCCATTTTCTCTAAAGAATTTTCTAATAAATTATTTGTTAGCAATTTCTAAAATGTCTGAGAAAGAAGGACACTTTTCATTTAAATATTTTACCAATTGAAAAAAATAAGAATAATAATAATTTATTTCTATATCGATATTTGACGTGTGACGATATTTTATGCAATTTGGCAATGACACACTCATGTAAGCCGATCACATTTTATGATAAAGAAGTCAGTATACAATATTCCAAGCGATGAGAAAAAATAAATAAAAGAAGAGAAGTGGGGGAGAAAGTTGAAAAATGTAAATAAATATTTTGTATATGGATTTTATATTCATGAGAACAGAATTAAAGTTGATTTTTAATTTTTTCTGATATTTTAAAATGACTCAATGTATGCATAGCAGGTTGCCTATGCTACGGGCATCAGAGGGTAATTTTTGTGCTCATTTATATAAAAATATATAAATATATATTATTTGAAATTAAATCAAGTCTATAAATATATATATATATATATATATAATGTAACTCATTTTTAAATATGATTTTGATAATATCTATTGTATATATAATATTAAAAATATCTATGTTTAGTTAAAAGCGGTAACGTTGAATGATTAAATTGGAAAATTACAAATTTAAAAATATCTCAATTCATTGTAAATATTTTATAATTAATATTAATTAATGTTGGAATTAATTGCTTTAATTTGTTGATAATCTAATATTGAAATGTTTTATTTATCTATAAAATGTTTGTAATATGACACGTATTTTTTTATTTCATATTTATTATTTATTAATTTATATATTATTATTGATGTTAATTATAGTCTAAAATTCAAATGAGACATGATAAATATGGAAAATAATGAAATTGATATTAAACCAATTAATTATTATTATATTTAAATTAAAAGTGAGAGAGATACTATCACTTTTATTCGCCAATAAATTATGGAATATAATTTTATATAATCTGTAATTGATAAGGTGTCAAAAATTACAGGACTTAGGTTAAAATAAGAATAATTATCATAATACATATATATATATATTTATATATATAATTTATTTAGAATTTGAAAATGTAGAAAAAGTTAAATACTTAGGTTCTGTAATAACGTAAGATAATAATATTCGAGAAGAGTTTAAAGCGAGGTTACAATCGGGAAGCGCCTGCTAGCATGCCGTAAAGGAGCTTATCGCGTCAAAATTATTATTAAAGGGGATAAAAATTAAAATATATAAAACAAATCATACCGGTTGTATTATATGGGTGTGAGGCATGGTCTATGACCTTAGGAGACGAGAGTAGATTTAGAGTATTTGAGAACTTTCGAGTAGAGCCACAAAGATAGATAGAGATAGAATTTATATATATAATAGATAAATACAATATAAAATAATAAATAATGAGAGGATATATTACATTATTACTAATTAAAAAAAAAATTTAAAAATTATAAATTAAAATAAAAACAAATTTAGATTAATTTAATATTTAAAGTTGTAAATTTAAAAAAAGGCGATTTTTAATTTTTCTAATTTGATGGGTAAAAGAAAAAATAATAGGGCAGGTCAATATACCGATCAAAGTAATTTATAAACAGATGTTAAAAAAAGAAGGGGAAAGTTAACCTAGGTTAATGATTAATCAATAAATAAAGGAAAATATTTATTTATTAAGTTTTACTGTAAATTGAATATATTTAAAGGATTGGTGAGCATTATTAAATTATATCATATTTGATTGATGGTTAATCACTCAAATGTTGTTTATAGTACAAGTTGGGTTGGATGAAAATAGACTAATATAATGGGATGGGAGATGAATATTGGAACTCGGAAACCTACGATAAGTTATATTATATTATATGTTATAAGTGATTAAATATTATTATAAAATTTTTATTCATCTCTGTTTAAATTACACAATAAGCTGGAGTGTCTCCACTCGAATATCTCGCATATTTGAATTGAATTAAATAACCTATATTATATTTAAATTAAATTTAATTAATTAAATTATAAATTAAAATTAATAAATAATATTTATTAAACCAGCGCATGTTTGGCTTTTTGTTGATGGTACCACGTCACGTGATGGCGCGTGATTTGCAGTGTTAAAAAATTAATTCCGGTACTTTCAGCGATTCAATCAACCTGAAATTCTATATATAGCAGTTTTATACAATTTTTAATCGTGTGAAAAATTATCAAACATATATCTTTATTTTTACGGTCACTTTAGAGGAAAAAAATTCAAAACGTTGTAGGTAATGACTCTCTTCCGGTTGAGCTACATTTCTCAAAATTTGATAGAAAACTACAAATTTTGAATAATGTCCATGTACCAAATTTCATGATTCTAGCTCAAACCTTTTTTGTGCAATCTTGTCTACACACACACACACACACACACACACCATGAACATCGTTACAGGAAAGTACGATATCACTGGAGGTGTTCCACAGGGTTCGGTCCTGGGTCCCCTGTTGTGGAATATTATGTATGATGGGGTCTTAAGGCTCCCATTTCCCGACGGCGTCACACACACACACACAGGGAGAGAGAGAGAGAGAGACATTTTTCTCAATCTTAGTGAAAATGACTCAGGGAACTTCAAAACGTATAAAAACATCGAAAATTTTCATGATCGCAATACTATCTCTGGCAAGATAGTAAAAATTCAAATAATCCAGAAAAACAAAAAAAAACAAAAAATAAACAAAAAAGAATATTAAAGTTCGTCTAATAGATTCATTGACTTGTATATTGTTGTTGTTTTTTATGTTTTTGTTTATTTATTTTTCTCAACTTTAGTGAAAATGATTCAGGAACCTTCAAAACTTATAAAAACATCAAAATCTCGACATAGAAATTTTTCGTGATCTGGCGAGAGATAGTAAAAATAAAATAAATTTCTTGATGATTCGATTTTTTTGTGGTGATTGAAAAATGTTTATCACAGATTGATTGGTTGAATTAATGTACTCATATAATTCACTGCTCTTCCTTAAATAAAAAAAATTTTACGTTATGAATATCATAGTACTGTAAAGAAGAGAAATAAAAAAAAGTAAATAAACTGTTAAAGATAATAATTATGTATATAGGATATGAAACAAGGAGGGGGGAGAGAACATCGACTTTTAGTACCAATATTATTATTACTACTAGATTTTTTTTTTAATTTATTAAAATGGATGATTACGTTCAATGATGTCAAAGTTCTCCTAACTATAGTTATTTATCAAATGTAAATGGTATCAATTTATTTGCATTTTTTTTTCTATGCTCTATGCTCGATGGTAATAAACATTTATTGATATATACTTGTATGTGAATATCCAATATCTTTTGAGTGCTACCCAATCCCTAATATCCCTATAAAAACTTGAAGGTCTTAAATATTATGTTGCTTACGAATTGCTCGAGTTATTTGATAGTTGGTAGAGAAATTTAACCAAATAATTGATATTGGCGAGGGTCGACTAAAACTGAAAGATGTCCTGACTATTGATCGTTTCGATACGATTTAAATTTCACCCAAGTCAATTGGTAATCTTTGGTTTTGTTTGGCTTCTTAGTGAGTGGGGGCGGATGACAGGAGGGCACGCGTCCAGATCCAACTGACGCTCACCTGCCCTTGGGCAGCTGTTGCTCCGGGAACAACCCAACAGGACAGAGGAATGCCGCCCGCAGCTGTCGGTTACCCAGCTGGCTGCTGACCACAATCCGCTCACTGCCCTTTTTCATTTTCCCTTTCTTAATGCCTCAATTAGTTAGTCATTTATTGGAAATGCACATTCATTGAAAAAGAATCCAAATTAGCAATTCAACAATTTCATAGAATAATAAATTTACTAATCTATTATAGAATTGTATTATTCTTATTATTTTTATTTTCAGAAATTCGATTTTCATCTTCAATATATTCCTTTGCAATCGTTGAAAGTCAAATTTTTTTCCCTATCCTATTTTTAAACTCAAGAAAAGAGAGCAAAATCTGGCGAATAGGGTTAGAATGGTTTTGTTTATTATATAACTATTATTTACATAGAGAATCAATTATTTATTTTATTTTTTTAAATTATATATCTTCTTTTTGTGTATACAAGTATCCAAAGATGTTTTATATAATATAAAAAGTTGTATACTATTTTTTAATATAGAAATGGTTAATACCCAATATCAAACAATTTCTATTATACCAATTCAAAATATGTTTAAAATATTTTAAAAATATAATTTCTTCTCTTTTATACTTAAAATTGATTATATATATTTGTGAATTTTATTATAATGAGTATATATGGTATTACTAATTTAATTTATCAATAAAATTTATGAAAAAAAGAAAGTAATTTAATTAAATTGAATAGAAGAATTTTGATGCCAATCCCCTTTATTGCTACTTCTTAGCTGTTGGGGGGAGGGGGATGATTGAGAAGTCAATGTTTGAAAATTCTAAAAATATTATATATATATATATATATATATATGTAAATAACATTTGTATAATTTGAATTATTTAATTAGTTAGTTATTTAATTTTCTTGTATATTTTAAGTTGCCTGACTGAATTTCGTTTATGTTATTATAATATGATATATATTTTTCTTTTCATAGAAAATTCATTCTAATTTATAAATCTTTTAATATTAAATTTTGTTATATTGTATTTCATTGATAAAACAAATAACTATAAAAATCGATTTGCTTGTATTTAAGGTAAGCAAATCACTCTTGAATTTGTATATTTTTTATCTTATTTTAATTAATAAAATTTGCTTGTATTTAAGGTACATCGATTTGGTTATTTAATTTAAAATCCTAATCTCCATCTTATATATATATATATATATATACATAATTTTATGTAAATGATGACTAAAGTGACCATACCTTCCGTTTTCAGGTAGCTTGTCCCTGATTTTAAATTTATTACTATATTATTATATTAAGTTATTGTTATATTATTTACTATATTTTTCAGTTATTTTCATTATAATAAACAAAAATAATGAAAAATATACATTTTCTTCATAGCCTGCCCAAACTATTACCGAAAATTAAAAAATGTCCCGTTTTTAGGAAAATAATAAATGGTCAATTTAATGATGACCCACCTCTCAATCCCCTCAAATTTAATATAATTTTGTGAAACTTTGTTGTGATTATATAATTTTTATTAATTATGTTTGATTTTGGTCGTTCTAAAATCAGTTTACTCAAGAATCCTACTGAATTTGAATGTGGGGAGTTGATGGCTGATAGAAAACATTGAAGTCTCTCCAAGGACCTATTGAACTGAGATTGTTCGGTCAGTTGCAAGGGAATCATTGTAAACTGTTTTGCAATTCAATAATAATTGTTTAAATTAATTATAAATTTAAAATTATTCCGATTTTATTTATTATATATATATATATATATAAAGTTTTGTTAATAAAAGAAGATTTAATTGAAAATAACAATTCAAAGGGTATCGTAATGAAATGGAAAATTGTAAGTCGTCTGGGCCGAATGATTTTCTTTTTCTCATTTGTGTTTTTGGTCAAGAACCAGGAGAAAGAAGTTTTACAACTTTGAAAACCTCCCACCCCTTCACTCTACAAGTCGTAGTTGTTAAACTTGAAATATTATTTTCCAAATAAAACAAAAAAAACAACTTACAATTAAAAAATAAAAATATAATAATAATAATAATGAAAATTGAATTAATTCTTATTCTATTTAAATATTTAAATAAATAAATATCAGGCATTAAAACAATAATATAATATAAAATTAATATTATTAAAAAGATATTTATTCAAAACTCATCAATAAATGTATTATCATATATTATTCAATAAAAATAAAATATTTTGACATTGTAATTATTTATAATTTGAAAATGTAAAACTAAATTTGTGTTGAATATATTTTAATTTGCATGCTTTTAAATTTCAATAGTTAAATATGACAGGAAAAAAATAGAATTTCGTAACTTTTTGTACAATAAGACAGTGTGTATCAAGTCGGTTGACCGTATAAGCGGAGTAGAGATGTTATATGATCAATACTACAGATCCTATCCAGCTTATCTTGATTTTTTTGATCGAAGGTCGCTACTTCTTATTTTAAATTGCTTTCCAAATCTGGTAATGGGACTGGGAATCCAGGTTAAGAGGCAAATGTATAAATACTTAGTGGCATATTTTTGAGAAAATATATTATAACTCGATTATAAAGTTATACGAGTTAATATATATATTAATATATTTTTTAATATTATTATATTATATTAATTATAATTTTTGTAATTTTTTAATCTTAAAAAGGGATACTTGTTCAAATAGTCATTGATATATATATATTTTACTATAAAATTTATTTTTTCCTTTGTACTTTGAATCTAAATCCATGTTAACCAATTAACATATTTATTTACTTTTATTCCATCCCATTAAATATTATATTTTAAATATGTGTGAAGGAGGTGAGACCTGAACTGTCATTATCACAAGTTCAGTAGAATATACAGATTCTATCGTATATACAGATTAAAAAGTAAAAATTAATTGAAATATATACTTTTGTATATGATAGATCTTTAAATAACTTACGGCAGTGATTCTCAACCACTGTGCCGCGACACTTTAGTGTGCCGCGAGATTTTCAAAAGTGTGCCGCGCGATTATGAGGCACTTAAACATTTCCGATTTTTTTTCTAAATTTGGTTCAAAAAAAAAGGTAAACCGTTTTTGCGACCACTTTTTTTTAATATGGTAAACTTTTACACTTATCTTTGTCTTTGTGTGCCGCCAAATTTTTAAACCGTTAAAAGTGTGCCGCGGTAAAAAAAAGGTAAACCGTTAAAATAAAATTAATAATAATATCAAAGAATATTAAAAGAAATAAATCAAAGCAAATTAAATTAGTTAAATAAGTGATTATGTAGTATTTTGGTAATTTGATAGTTTATTGATACTTAGATACTATTCGTATGATAAGATAAAGTAAATTAGTTCTATATTATTTGAAGTTGAATAAAATAATATCATAGAAAGTACCTTGAAATGGATTTATTCATTAAATTTATAGTAATGAAATGGAACTGATATCGTGAGGGGCGAGAATTTGTAATATGGGGTTGGAAATAATCTAGGATTTAGTGAGTAAGGAATGTTTATGGAGGGAATTAATAAAAAGGTGTGAATGAAATATTTATAAGGTTAAAAAGGAGGACGTCCATTTTGAGTGCTTGGGCTTTGAGATGTCAAAATTAATTAATATCAGTTCTTTTGCTCACCTAGAAATACAATTAAATTAAATTAATGTCTGTATACTATATTTAAAGTGTCCTAGAACGGATAACTTCTAAATGTGATTTATTTTTAGTTTATATTTGACATTTGACAATTAGACTGATAATTTTGAATTTAATAAAACAACACAGTATTTAATTATTATGCAATTTTAATAAACTCCTGCAATTTTTAATATGTTTAAAAATAGTTAGAAAGTTTTAATTTTTTTCAACTAAAATAAGAAAACAAAGTAGAGAGAAAGAGCTAGGTTTGGAGAATATGACGAATGTGTCACGATTTGATCGCTAGAGCAGTGATTCTCAACCTTTTTTACTGCGGCACACTTTTAACATTTAAAAATTTTGCGGCACACAAAGAAAAAGATAAGTATAAAAGTTTACCATATTAAAAAAGTGGTCCCAAAAACGTTTTTTTTTTCTTTTTAGAACCATATTGATAAAATTTAGAAAGTCGGAAATGTTTGAGAGCCTAGTCCCAAAAACTTTTTACCTTTTTTTAAGAACCAAATTGAAAAAAATTTAGAAAAAAGTCGGAAATGTTTAAGAGCCTCATAATCGCACAGCACACTTTTGAAAATTTCGCGACACAGTGGTTGAGAATCACTGTTCTAAAGCATGAAATTAATACACTCAATGAATTATTGATCATAGTTATATTTTTCCTAATTAAATAAATCCCTGCATTTAAATATTATATTGTATAAATAAATTTCAAAATGACCCAGTCTGTGATTACAGTAACATTTTTGACACTAAAAAAATAAAATAAATATAAATCATAATAGTAATAATATCAAACTTTATGTTTTCATAGAAAACATTAAATAGTTGATGCTATACAAATATTATTTATTTATTTATTATTCTACGGGAATCATTAATCATAACTAGAATCTCCAAAAAAACCAATATTTCATTTTGTTTATTTGTTCTTGAGCAGGTCTATTGATTGTCACTCTCAGTGGGAAACTAATCATTTATCTAGAGTTATTACTATAAATATTTATTAACCATCATTCATTTGATTTTGATTTATAATTGTTGAGAGTTAGGTATATACCTATTCAATCAATATAAATATAATAATAATAATCATAAATACAATAACAAAGTAAGTACTATTTATTTTTCAACTTATTTATTTGATGGATTGTAATTTTTCTTCAATTTTATGAATTAATCACTTTTAATATATGATAATTTAGAGGTGAGTATTAATTGTTGTCAAATATGATAAAAATCATATTCGTCTATTACTACTAAATTATTGAATGATTCTCATCTATTTTATTAAATTTCATAAATTTCAAAAATTTTATTCTTATAAGAAATTGAAAAGTGTTTAAAATTTATTTTTAACATAATTGTATTCTGAATTGTTAATAGTGAAATTATGAAAAAAAATTATACAAATATTACAATTTAATTAGGTTATTTATTATCTAATATGAACTAGTTTGCTTAGAATAGGTTCAGTTCAGTTATTTCTTTTTTTTTTTTTGTTAAATTAAGGATTCCTTATAAAATTAATTTTCACAATACGAATGAAACATTATTGTCAATCGATTGGGTTTATTATTATAGGGTGTATATATATATATATATATATATATATATAATATGAAAAGTTGTTTTTATGATATTTGATTCTCAACGTTTCGGCACCAAATATGGCGCCATTTTAGATAATTTTGGCGATTCTGAGTTTTAGTCGATGTGATTCTTTTGGGTTCAAGGTAATCTTTGCCCTAATGCGTTCAAAAACTTCTAAGCTTCTTGAGCACTAGCACTAACACAAACACACGACCGGCTCCTTACACAGCCAGAATTTTGAAAGGAACTGTTGTCGCCAGGAAGTGGCACAAATCAGCCCACATAGTAAATTGTAAAAGTAGAATATTCAATTGATTTTAAAATTTTATTACTTTTACATTCGAAAAATACGTATTCAATTCTTTTTTTTTATTATAATTTATATAGAATCATGAATAAAAATAATTGAATCAATTTTTAATTGAATGGTGAAGGGGTGATATTTAATGGATGGTAGATTATATGCATGCTATTTTTAGTATACCTCATAGTTACATTCATAACATATTGACACCAATTCAAAAGAGCAACATTAATGAATATCTATTAAAATTTGAAGGGAATTATTTCTATTATCTTATATTATAATATAATCCATGGGAACAAATAATTTAACTAGAATTTAATAACCAAAATTAGTAGTAACAGTTGTTGTATACGTATTCATTCAAGTTCGAGAATATTATCGATTCTCTGTTCATCCTTCTCTACATTGATATTATATGGTATGCCTACGAATAGTTTAATTAGAATAATTCTTTTCTATTCTTGGAGATAGAAGAGACATAATGTACTTAAAATTATTAATCACACACACACACACACGCACATACCCAAAGAAGAAGAAATCTTTCTGTTTTCCTAAGCTAATCTATCAACTTGAAATGTTTTTAACTGCAAAGTTTTCTCCAATTTGGTAAATAGTAAAGAATGACTTTGTCGTTATAAGTAAATGTTATTTATATATTATTTATAAAAGAAATATACTCATGTAATCTTATAGAACTAAGTAAATATTTATTTATAAAGCGTCAAACGAATTCGTTAACTGAACGTTGTTGTTAGTTTGTCTTACTTTATTTAATGATTACACTACCAACAACTGATGAGTATTTAATATTAGGTTCCATATCAAGAACCCACAATTTGTTTAATCATTGGTCTTTAAATGATTTTATATAAATATAAATAAATCCCAAATGATACCACACACACAATATATATATATATATATATATATATATATAGATTTATTCATTTATTCAGAATTTAAGAGTTAAGAGAATTTTCCATATATTTAATATATATATGCTTTTGAATATCTCATGCAAGGACAGCGTATTATAAGTCGGTTGCCACAGAGGGGGGATACACGTTTTATGTGATCAGTACAACAGATACTTTCAGTATTTATCTTGATTTTCTTGATTGATATTTTTACGATAGTATTGCGATCACGAAAATTTTCGATGTCGAGATTTTGATGTTTATATACATTTTGAAGGTTCCTGAGTCATTTTCACTAAGGTTGAGAAAAATGTCTGGGTATGTGTGTGTATGTGTGTGTATTTAGACAAGATTACGCAAAACGGTATGAGCTCTAGAATCATGAAATTTGGTACACGGGTATTATTCAAAATTTGTAGTTTTGTATCAACTTTTGAGAAATGTAGCTCACCCGTTTTCATTTTTTTCCTCTAAAGTGACCGTAAAAATAAAGATATATGTTTGATAGTTTTTTACATTATTAAAAATTGTATAAAACTGCTATATATAGAATTTCAGCTTGATTGAATCGCTGAAAGTACCAGAATTAAATTTTTAACTTTGCAAATCTCACGCGCCAACACGTGACGTGGTGCCATCAACAAATGCCAAACATGCGCTGGTTTATTAAATATTATTTATTAATTTTAATTTATAATTTATAATTAATTAAATTTAATTCAAATATAATATATTATGTTATTTAATCCAATTCAAATTTGCGAGATAGTCGAGTAGAGACACTCCAGCTTATTTAATTTTAAAACTAAAAGAAACTAAACTAAAACTAAAAGGCTAAGTTAAATCCCTCTTCCTCGCCTAAAATTCGATGTATCATAATCATATTCACTACCTGATCAAAATTCTAAATTATAAAAATAATATTAAGTGAATTTTAGTATGCAAATCACATATTTAAACCATTCATTTCAAGTTTGGCAATAGGTTAAATAGTTAAATATACCAATATAAGAATAGATAATTTAAAAAATATAGTTACCTATTCACATTTACGGAATATTTAGAATAATCTGATTATTTAAAATAACTGGATACACACCTGTAAAAAAAGAAAAAAATGTATATTAATAAACAATAATACAAATAATAATTTAGTATATAAAATGAATTATTATGAACAAAATCAGAATTTTCCTTTTTTGTTAATTTTTAGTAAATTTTAGTATAATATTTTTATATTAATTAATTCAACAATAATAAAAAATATAATAAATGGAATTTATAAAGAGATAAAAAAAAGGTTAATAATTAAATGTTTTCACAATATAAATTTTTATGATTTGTATTAAATGAATTGAAATGATGAAAATGATGAAAATTTGCGATGTTGAGATTTTGATGTTTTTATACGTTTTGAAGGTTCCTGAATCATTTTCACTAAAAATGTCTGTCTCTGTGTGTGTATACATGTATGTAGTGAAGATTACGCAAAAACCGTTTGAGCTAGAATAATGAAATTTGGTATACGGGAATTATTCAAAATTCGTAGTTTTCTATCAAATGTAGCTCAACTGGAAGAGGGTCATTACCTACAACGTTTTGATTTTTTTTCCTCTAAATTGCCCGTAAAAATAAAGATATATGTTTAGTAGTTTTTCTCATGATTAAAAATTGTATAAAACTGCTATATATAGTATTTTAGCTTGATTGAATCGCTGAAAGTACCGGAATTAATTTTTTAACACTGTAAATCACGCGCACCACGTGACGTGGTGCCATCTTGTTGATGTCAAAGAGCCAAACACGAGCTGGTTTAATAAATATTATTTAATAATTTTAATTTATAATTGAATTAATTTAATTGAAATATAATATATTATGTTAATTAATCCAATTCAAATTTGCGAGATAGTCGAGTGGAGATACTCCAGATTTTTTACTTAAAGTAGCCTCCCAATATTGATCACTTAGGTTGTAAGTGAACCCCGTTCCTATAGATTCCAGCTAGAAATCTGCGTGACGTCTTTTAGAAAAAGAAATAGATATATTTAAATAATAAATCATTTATAATAAAACAAATTATATCAAATAAATTAGATTAGAATATTCAAAATGAATTTGTGTATGATTTTAAAATACAAATGAAAGTATAGTATAGGAATTATTAGAAATTAGAATACAGTCTTGATAAAATAGACCTACTTAAGAAATGGTTTGTTATTTGATTTGCAATGATGACAAAGATCGATTATTCTTCAAATTCATCACTATTCACCCCTTGTCTGATATTACTTTCGATTAATAGGTTTAGCTTAATTGTATGGTATTTTAACATTTTTTTTTTTTATTTTTGTTCGTGTTAGTCCTTTTCAAAAGAAAATCATTTATAATTTCCTTCTAGAAATGAATGGCTAATCTATTCTGTTTCGAATAACAAGAGCGAGATAGAATTTAATTTGACTTTCCTAATTCCATTCTTCTTTCATTAGTAAGTGAATACGTTAATTGGCATGACAATTTTTTTTTTATACCTATCTTAAAGAAATAGAAATTGGATTATAATTTTTTGAGAGGTTAATTTTAATATCTACTATATTGTGATTATTTTTGTATTTAAGAATGTTTACTAATTTTCGAATCTGGAATTTATTAGTTAGATCTAAACTTGAAGTTAAAAATTTATAGAAATAACCCCTATCGCCTAAATACTATAGTAAACTTGATATATTATTTGACCAGATTATCCAAAAATACATGGTCCTTCAATGAAATGGCATGATTTTAGATAGCCTTGAGATAAAGTTAGACCAGGGGTTTCCAAACCTATTTTGCCAAGCCAAATTGACTGAGCGCCCCCTGAAAATTAACTTTTTACAATCTGGCCATAGATAGTATTTGATCACGAAAATTTTCGATGTTGAGATTTTGATATTTTTATACGTTTTGAAGGTTCCTGAATCATTTTCACTAAGGTTGAGAAAAATGTCTGGGTATATGTGTATGTGTGTGTGTGTGTGTGTGTGTGTGTGTGTGTGTGTATCTGTGTATGTATGTAGACAAGATTACTCAAAAACGGTTTGAGCTAGAATTATGAATATTGGTATATGGACATTATTCAAAATTTGTACTTTTCTATCAACTTTTGAGAATTGTAGCTCACCTGGAAGAGGGTCATTACCTACAACGTTATGATTTTTTTTCCTCTAAATTGCCCGTAAAAATAAAGATATATATTTAGTAGTTTTTCTCATGATTAAAAATTGTATAAAACTGCTATATATAGAATTTCAGCTTGATTGAATCGCTGAAAGTACCAGAATTCATTTTTTAACACTGCAAATCTCACGCGCCAACACGTGACGTGGTGCCATCAACAAATTTGCCAAACATGCGCTGGTTTAATAAATATTATTTATTAATTTTAATTTATAATTTATAATTAATTAAATTTAATTTAAATATAATATATGCTATTTAATCCAATTCGAATTTGCGAGATAGTCGAGTGGAGACACTCCAGCTTTTATTTAATTTGAATAACAATTAAACAGAAAGATAAATGTACCTATTCGCAAAATATTTAAAATAAAAGTGTAAATTAGAAACATTGAAATGATGTAATTATTTATTGAACTCAGAATAGAAAAGTAATACCACCGTCCCCACAGCCCCAGGGGGCGGTGCAGCACCCACTTTGGGAATCACTGAGTTAGGTAGTGGTTACAAGCAACTGGCGCGTCACTACCTACACCTCTACCAGCAGTTTGCAAATGAACCGTTTATTCAAACTATTACTTAATTACATCTTTCTTTTTTATTGACTGACCCTGTATATATATATTAATTACTTATATGGATATATCAATGACAAAGTCGGTTAGTTTATGTGGCTATTAAAATTTAATTAGTTATACATTGATCAGCAAGTCCGATCTTTTATCTTCTTCATTGTTAAACAACATATAACCAGGATAGCCTTAGATGTGTAATTGTACAACGACAATCTCACCTTGTATACAGAAGGCCGCCTAATCCTATTCGTCCCGAAGGAACGGATGGGAGGGGTCGAAGGTGGACGAACTGAACCCTCTCTATTCATAACAATTACCACTAAATAGTAATACTAGCTGGTCATGGTATATATATGTATATATATATATATATATAGAGAGAGAGAGAGATAGAAATGGGGAGAAGAGAGACAGAGAGATTGGAATAGTCATGATTAAATCAAGCGAGATACAAATGATAAACTACAAAAGGGAGATAACTATTAGTTAATGCCCAATTGATATCAATAATAAATTTATTTATTTCATAGACTAAACAATAAAATTAACTTATTCTTATATTTTAATATTATAAAGTTTAATTTATTCATACAACGTTTAATTTATATAAATTTTTATGAATGTGGCGATGTTCGAACCAATAACTTTAAATTTCTTATCTCAAAATTTCCCCACCTAAGCTCGTTTGCAAATTTGAAAACAAAAAGTAAATATTAAAATAATATATATGATTATTTAAAAAAAATATAAAAATAAGCTGGAGTGTCTCCACTCGATTATCTCGCAAATTTGAACTGGATTAAATAACATAGATTATATTTAAATTAAATTTAATTAATTATAAATTATCAATTAAAATTAATAAATAATATTTATTAAACAAACTCGTGTTTGGCTCTTTGTTGATGGCACCACGTCAAGTGCTGGCGCGTTATTTGCAGTCGTGTTAATAAATTAATTCCGGTACTTTCAGTGAATCAATCAAGCTGAAATTCTATATATAGCAGTTTTATACAATTTTTAATCATGTTAAAAACTATCAAAAATATAACTTTATTTTTACGGACACCTTAGAGGAAAAAAAATAAAACGTAGTAGATAAGGACCCTCTTTCGGTTGATAGAACGTTTCTCAATAGTTGATAGAAAACTACGAATTATGAATAATGCCCGTGTACCAAATTTCATGATTCTATATCAAACCGTTTTTGCGTAATCTGGTCTGCATACACACATACATACTCACACAGACATTTTTCTCAACCTTAGTGAAAATGACTCAGGGACCTTCAAAACGTATAAAAACATCAAAATCTCGACATCGAAAATTTTCGTGATCGCAATCTGGCGATATAGTAAAAAAATATATATATATATATATATAAATATTAATACTTGATTAAATAAAATTAAATTTTTAGAAAATAATAATAAATTAAAATACATTCTATATAAATTTTATAACCTTATATAGTATTTGAATTTAGAACATGGATTTATGCATTTCTTCTCTATAATAATTATTTTTTTAAAAAATTAATTTAAGATTAATTCTAAAACATAAATTTAATTAAGATATATAATTATACTATTGTATACGCATTCCACCACTTGATTATATTATTTATTATTTAGTAATTTGCAAATTTATTGTATGTAGTATTAATTACAAACAAAAATTAAAGTTTTACAAATTATTATTTATTTATTTTATTTTTATTTATAGATAAATATGTCAACAGATTTGATCAATATTTTCAATGTATAATTCTTTATATGCTTGTTTATTTATCTTATATTTGTCAATGAACTTTAAGGAGAACTTTTACTCTTGACTCAGTTACCTCAGAAGGAATCAATTGAAAAACTCGTTGTATCAAATTACATAATAGGTTACAAAAAAAAATCGCAGAAGAGGTTTTTGGGAATTTCAGTGATTCGAAAAAAAAACGAAATTCACTTGATTGACGAATTATTTATTTATTTTTATTTTATGAGGTTAATCGATTAAATAGAAAACTCGGGTTGATATATGTTATTTTATTTTGTTAAAACTAAAACTAAATTGTACTAAGACGGTGTAGTTTCCAATATCGACATAAAAGGTAATATGGTGTAACTACCAAAAAAATTTATAAGTTATGTAAACTAAAATTAAATTTAAATAAGTTGACCTGTGGCCAGGTCCGAACCGACCGACGGTTTGAAATAAATTAATTACCAGCTACAGAAACAATTTCAAATAATTTTAATATATCTATTAATGTAATAAAAAACAGATAGGCATATAACATAAATATTTTTAATTTTATTTTATTTATAATATATAGCTGAAGTAGCCGTCGTTGCCCGAGATCATAATAAGGAGGCTGTGACGTCATGAAGGGCTGGGTGACGTTATATAATTTTAAATTAAGAAAAACATAATGAAGATGAATTTTCCCGAGGATAAAACCAATACATTCGTGGTGATATGTAAAAAAATCTCCTCATGTGAAATTTGGTGCGAAAATAACCCTTCCCTTCCTATTGTCGATCGCTAATACTACCACTTCCGGATTCCGGATTTGCACCAAAAGTTGATCAATTCATCCCACTGATGCATTAAGTAATTATACCAAATTTCATCAAAATCGGTTTAGCCCTTCAGGCTGTACACATCTATACGGACGGACAGACGGACGGACAGACGGACGGACAGACGGACAGACGGACGGACAGACATCATGCTAAAAATACTTTTTTCTGTTAAGAAAATGCATGATTCGTGGAGATATGTAAAAATCTCCACATGTGAAATTTGGTGTGAAAACAATACCTCCCTTACTATCGTCGGTCGGTAAAAATATACAAAATTAATGACAATAATTTTACACACTTTGTGAAATTGCAAATTTATTTATGTATTTGCTTCATTTGTATTTCGATTGTTAAACTCAATCATCAAAAGTGTTTGAGATCGGAGAGAAATAAAACTGGTTCAATTCAATTTAAAAAGTATATAATATTAGCATATGTTATTGCGAGAGTAGGTCAATATAAGACTTTTTGAAATTCCCGTCTTATAAATGAAATGGAAACACTGCTCCTGTTAGCAGGCAACTATCAACTGTCGAAATTGGAACCACCTGTGTCTTTTAGTTTTTGTTTGACATCCATTAATAGCAGACTACCTTGTGATTGAAGAAGAAAATGGAAAATACTGAAATTCTATAAAAATCTATGAATTGTGTTACGAATTGCTTCCACATCCGCCCTATTCTCCGGATTTAACCCCAATTGACTATTTCTTGTTTCCAAATCTGGAGAGATTTGACTCCAACGATGAAATCATCTAACAAACAAATACCTATTTTCATGTCCTCGAAAAATCTTATTTTTTGGAAATGATAAAAAAATTGGAGAAACGTTGGACGAAGTGTATTGAGCTCGAAGGAGGCTACGTTGAATCCAAAAGAGTGTATTTCATTCAAAAAGTCACGGCCTTATTGACCTGCCCTCGTATAATATTTTCCCCATAATATATATTAAAAATAATTACAACAAGCATAGGTAGTAATTATATATACGTTAAGAATTTTTTTTATTTTTAGAATATGTATAATATTTATCAATACACTTAAAATCCATGGTAAAATTATCAATAAGCTTATTGTTTAAGAAAACGTCATAAGAAAATAAACCTAGATTACATAGAGATATAAATAAACATTGATGAATTAATCGAAATAATCATAAAGTAAATATTTAAATTAACTTGAAACTTCACCTATAATGTTTAACTTAAAATTATTCTTATTAAGTGATATATATATTTTATAAGTTTAATTTTCGTTATTAAAAAACTTTTTAAATCTATTAATTTCATATTAATTAATTTAATTAATTAATTAATTAAATTAATATATAATTTTGAAAGTATTACAACTAATTTCATTCAAACTATTTTTAATAATGTTTATTTTTTCCACATTTTGTTTTAGTTACTTCTGTTTTATGTTATATATATATATATATATATATATAGGTATAGATATAAATAGATATTGAGTGGGGATTTGACTATTTTAATGAAGTGGTTTCTTAAATTTTTTACACAAATAGTAAAATACAAAGTCGCGTAGGATTAACTACGAACTTCGACGGGTAAAAAAGTTCTAGAGGAAATTTGTCACGCAGAAATGGGGATGGAGCCCACTGGCACCAGTTAACTTTTCCTGGCACGAAATTTAAAGTAGCGCCTGTCGCCGTCTGTCATCTGACCTGCCACTGGGAATTTGAACTTCACCTCTCCCTCTACATTTTTTTTTTGTTTTTGTTTATAGATTCAATATTTCATTTACCGGTGTAAAGAGAAAAAAATACTACTACAAATTATAAAACAGATAAGTGAATTAACGATCAAACCAGGAAACAAAAACAAAAACTAAACTCATAATATAGTTATGAATAAAATAGAAATATTTTTTTTTTTTTTTTTGTAGTAAATTATGTGTAGAATCTTTAATTTATTTTATTTATTTATTATTAGTAATTTAATTTAAATTAATCTTGGAAAAATTAAAAAATATTTAATTTTATTTCATTTAACATTTTTAACTTAAAAATTTATTTTAAATGTATAATATATGTAATTTAATAAAATAAATATAAATAATAATTGATCTGTTTTGATTGAATCGATTGTTTTTAGATTTGAAAGAATGTTTTTTTTCTAAATATTTTTATTTAAACCAACCACCATCATGAGATTTCAATAAATGATTAATATTGGTAAATGCCCAATAATTCGGTTTGAAATCGGCCATTTAGTGATTTTAGCGCGTTGAAAACATTAGAAGAACTAGGATCCCGAATCATTTATATATTTCTTAATTTTTCATTATTTAATAATTTTTTTTATTTATCTTAATCACTCGCCTCCAACTTAGCTGACTCCAATTTTTACCGACCGACGATAGTAAGGGAGGTATTGTTTTCACACCAAATTTCACATGTGGAGATTTTTACATATCTCCACGAATCATGCATTTTCTAAACAGAAAAAAGTATTTTTAGCATGATGTCTGTCCGTCCGTCTGTCCGTCTGTCCGTCTGTCCGTCCGTATAGATGTGTACAGCCTGAACGGCTCAACCGATTTTGATGAAATTTGGTATATTTACTTAATGCATCAGTGGGATGAATTGATCAACTTTTGGTGCAATTCCAGAAACCGGAAGTGGTAGTATTAGCGTTCGACGATAGGAAGGAAAGGGTTATTTTCACACCAAAGGAGATTTTTTTATATATCACCACGAATCATGCACTTTGTATTGGTTTTATCCTCGAGAAAAATCATATTTATTAGTTTTTTCTTGATTTAAAATTATATGACGTCATCCAGCCATTCATGACGTCACAGCCTGGTCTTGCATATATATTATAAATAAAATAAAATTCAAAATGTCTATATTTATTATTTATGTATCCATATCTGTTTTTTATTACATTAATAGATATATGAAAATTATTTGAAATTGTTTCTGTAGCTGGAAATTAATTTATTTCAAACCGTCGGTCGGTTCGGACCTGGCCACAGGTCAACTTATTTTACTATCTCGCGAGAAAGTACCGGAATTAATTTTTTAAAACTGCAAATCACGCGCCAGCACGTGACGTAGTGCCATCAACAAAGAGCAAAACACGCGCTGGTTTTAATTTATAATTTATAATTAATTAAATTTAATTTGAATATAATATATGTTATTTAATCCAATCCAAATTGCGAGATAGTCGAGTGGAGACACTCCAGATTTTTTTTTAATCTCAATTTTAGTATTTTAAATATCTTACTCTAATTAATGGTTTAATTTATCAATGATTTTATTGAACTCAATAAGTTAAGTTACAGTACCTCGGTTATTAAAAAAATTATTCCTTATTATCGGGTTTGGTTGATAATATTAATACCTGGTTCACCGAACCGCCGTTGAAATAATTTAAAAGAAGGTAAATTAAAAAAAAATAATCATAAAACATACTGGCTTTAAATGTACGTATTAATGTACTAAAAGACATAAAAATATGGCCTGTGGATATAACATAATATATATTTGGTAATTTGATTTTATTTATATTTATAATATTTTGTATTTAACGAAGTGCTGTCTGACGTGGTTGCTGACGTCATTTATATTTCTTATTTCAAATTAAGGAAAATCTAATAAAGATGATTATTTCCGAGGCTGTAACCAATACAGATCGATTTTTCTTTATAAAAATTATCTATTGTGTAACATAATATATTTTTGGTAATTTGATTTTATTTATATTTATAATATTTTGTATTTGCGCTATCTGACGTAGTTGCTGACGTCATTTATATTTCTTATTTCAAATTAAGGAAAATCTAATAAAGATGATTATTCCCGAGGCTGTAACCAATACAGATCGATTTTTCTTTATAAAAAATATCTATTGTGTAACATAATATATTTTTGGTAATTTGATTTTATTTATATTTATAATATTTTGTATTTGCGCTATCTGACGTATTTGCTGACGTCATTTATATTTCCTATTTCAAATTAAGCAAAAACTAATAAAGATAATTATTCCCGAGGCTGTAACCAATACAGATGGCTTTTTCTATATAAAAATTATCTATTGTGTCAATTTCAAAACATCCTTCTAGCGGTATAATATTTCAAAAATACAAATATATATATATATATATACAATTTTTGCTAGTATAATAAGATAAGGTTTATGGATTTATAGAAAGAAATCTTACTTACTTAAAAAACAATTAAAGAATTACAGTCAAATTTATAATTATCATATCATAAACTTTAAAATGATGTTTTTTTTTTATTTTAAATTAATTTAATAATAATAATAAAATTATAATATTTTAATTGCAATATTGCTATCTTAAGTTTGCTTATTTAACATGATACAGAAAGCCAGGGGCTAATTTTGATTTTGAAAAATGAGTGAATTTTCGGTTTAGAAATTCGATAATTGGCGCCTTTCACTATGGATATCCAATTTAAATTTGATTTCTTTATTTATTTATTTAAATCATTTTAATGGTTTGAAAATGTATGGCAGTTGATAGACCAACCAACCATAAATAGATTACTAGAGAAAAATAAAACACAATTTCCAAATAATCAGTGTGTTGGAACTTAAAGGTCATTCAGTCATATTAACCACCCCATCACGAGGTCATGCTAACTAATTGATATCGAATAAATTTTCCTAAGCATGGGGAGTGGGTAATGATTAAGAATATGATATGGGTATGTCATCTAATTATACAGATCAATTATAAATCAATAACAATACCCTGTTCATTTTCAAAAAAAACAAAAAAAAAACCGTTAATTTCTGATGATGATTTTACTATGGCAGCTCGAAAGGGTTGGAACATTAAGCCGCTCATCGCCTGGGGGGATGCAAATGCCGAACGACTGACATTTGCCGTGGTGGTGGGTAATTCGGGCCTCAGTAATTATCTCTTTATTCTGTGGGGTCTCGAATTTGATACGTGATAATTAAATAAATTTTATTTTGTAATTTAAAAACATATAACATTAAACAATTAAAATTTCTATAATAATTAATACATGTAATATTAAATTATCCATTTTATAAAGTATTTATTTTTTTATAATTAACAAAAAAAAATTACTAAATTAATTACTAAATTAGAAAATAATATTATCATATTTAATATAAAAAATGTAAAGAGAATCAATTTATATTTGATATTTCAAAAAATAAGTAAAATATCTGTATATATAGAGAGAGAGAGTAAAATTTCATTTATAAAATAATTATGAAATCTGAAGCCTTCTTGAGAAGGTTTGTTCTTAAAATTAAAAAATCATTATGATCAAAAATAAATTGTTCAATAGAAGAAAAATGTATATTTAAAACATACATACATGTATATAAAATTATATTGTACGAGGGTGGGGTGAAAAGTTTCCGGGTCGACCAAGAAAAACGATGTTTTTAAATTTTTGTTTTGCTTTATTTTTCAACATTCAAGATAGCTGAGGTGTGTACGATGTCAGCTGAACATGTGCGAAAAATTTTGCAAGGTGGGTGCCGCATTTGCGAACGTTAGACCAAATACTACTTCGAAAAACCATTTCTACCGACAATTTGGCGCTGTAGGCGTAATCCAAACGAATATTTGCGTCGATTCATAACTGTTAATGAGACTTAAATTAAATTAAATTAAATTAAATTAATTAATTAACTAAATTAGAACACCGTTATGAGAAATGTATCAATGTTGATGGAGATAATGTTGAAAAGTAAAGCAAAAAAAAAAATTTAAATCCATCGTTTTTCTTGGTCAGGCCGGAAACTTTTCACCCCACCCTCGTATATGAATTAAGCGAGTTGGGATTCATTTTTGCACGTGATCAAATTCCTATTCTTAATTAAACCATAATTATCAAATAAATAATATACGTAATCCCTTTAGGAATATTATTTCGTTATAAAAAAATGACGAAATATGTAATTATTATTAATAAAGTGGATACTTATTATATTTAAAAACACTTTAGGGTAAAGTCATATAGAAGGAAGTAATACAGTGTTAATGACAAAGGACAATTAAATATTTATTTTAAATAATAATGGTTGTATAAGCTTCAGGCGTGAAGGGATTAATCTTTGCACCCCATTGATTAAATTAAATGAAAATATGAAACAAAAAATAAAATAAAATAAAATTAAGAGTACCATTCAAAAATATGTTTCTAACCAATGTTTTAAATAAAATGAAATAATAAAAAAAAAAAAATATCATCACCAACAATCACATAGAATTCTCTCTCTTTCTCTTTAATTTTAAATTAAATTAAATTCGTATCCTGTGATTAAAATAGCGCCAAGATCCATTCTATTCCGGTGGGTTTAAATGTGTAAATAGAACAATAATTGACATTCTAGCCCCTCACAAACCCCCCTTGGGATTATCTATTCACTTCATCCGAGACCCATGAGGGATAATTAAATATTCTGTCGAACAAAATTTTCTTAATAAAAAAAAAAAAAAAAAAAAAAAAAAAAAAGGAAAAATTTACTCCATAAATAAATATTATTAACAATAAATATACTAACTCCTGAGAAAATATACCTAATAAATTCTCGTTTATTACTAATCATTCTAAAATCTAAAATAAATATAAAACCATTAAACTCAATGCATAATTGTATTTTTTTTCATTTTATTTAAATTTAATCATAAAGATAATTAATCTCCTTTGCCAACCTATCTATTATATATTACTAATAATAATAATAATAATAATAATAAATTTCTGTTTGAATCTATTTATTGATAGAAGATACATTATTACCGTAAATAAATAAATAATTAAATGTAGTAATGAATATTAATTTACCACCTTAATTAACAAATGTTTAATGCAGAATAGTATATATATATATATATATATTCATAATATAAGGTTAATACTTATATATAGAAAGATAAATGAGAATTTTTATTTATTTATTTATTTATTTTTATTATTTGTTTTAGAAATAAAATGATTTATTGATAAATTATACTTTAGAAGGGTTACTAATGGCAACCAATCAAAAGTAAACGTTTTAAAATGGATATTATTTAATATTGAAATATAATGTGTAAATAAATAAATAAATACTATGTTCACTCTTATTACTCTGATTTAAAAAAAATTATTATTCATTGAATCGATATGACATTTTTTTATGGAATAGAAAAAAAAAATCGATTAATTATTTTAATTATTTATTTTAGTTTGTATTTTATATTTAAATTAAGAAATATATTTGTTATGTGTAATAAAATTGATATCAATATGATGATAGGAAAATTGAGTATAATTTTATTTAAAAGAAGACAAATAAAATATGCTATAAATACACACTCATATATATATATATATATATATATAATTTAATATATGTAAATTTTAATAATTATGTAAAACAAAAAATTGGCAAATTTTACCATGAATCTATCATATACAAATGGGTAATAAAAATACAATTAAAATTTATTATATATAAAGCTCTAAGATCATTTTTTTATTATCAAATTATATATACCGTAAGTATTAGTCTAATTGTAGTAATATTCGGAGACTTCAGACCTGACGATAGCTTGAAAAATGTCCTAGGGCTTATGGCCAATTAGAAAATAAGCTGGAGTGTCTCCACTCGACTATCTCGCAAATTGAATTGGATTAAATAACATAATATATTATATTTAAATTAAATTAAATTAATTATAGATTATAAATTAAAATTAATAAATAATATTTATTAAACCAGAACAGTTAGTTTTGCCTTGATAGTGTAAATAAAAATATTCGAATAAAGAGAATTGATTCAAATCGTGCAAGTTCAATTCTGGTTAGAATAGTTAGCGTAGAGGTAAAAATCTTGAGTGTCTCCACTCGACTATCTCGCAAATTTGAATTGGATTAAATAACATATATTAATTTAAATTAAATTAAATTAATTAAATTATAAATTAAAATTAATAAATAATAGCAGTTTTATACAATTATTAATTATCAAAACATTGTAGCTAAAAACCCTCTTACGGTTGAGATACATTTCTCAAAAGTTGATAGAAAACTATGAATTTTGAATAATGCCCATCTTCCAAATTTCATCATTCTAGCTCAAACCGTTTTTGCGTAATCTGGGTTATATACATATACACACACACATACACACACACACACACATACACACGCGCGCGCGCGCACTCATAGACATTTTTCTCAACCTTATTATTTGGTATTATAATAGAGAAAATAAATTCGATTGTACTAAATGTGTCAAAATTCACCATTTCAATTCATTCTTGTTCGCTCAAAGCAAAAGTGATGAATGTCAATTTGATTGTCATTGATCCAAATGAAAAGATTATGAAATAAAAATTCTTCTTGTTTTGCTATTGTTTTAATAATTTATAAATATTAGTTGATAATTATTTAATATTTATCAAACGAGAATAAAATCAATAAAGAATAAATATAATTCTCGTTTAAGGATATGATAGAAATTTTTTTATAATTTTAAATTTCTTCTTTCTTAAATTATTATTCACAAAATAAAGAGACTCAAATCCTCCAGAGAGTTGTTATTTTGACATACCTTAAGCATTTGGTCAAATTTAATAGTTTAATATTTGATAACATAATTTTGTGGTTACAAAATGGAGAAATTAAAAAAACAAATAAAAAAAACAACTTTTATTGAATCGATTCTAGAAGGTATATATAAATAAACAGAAAACTAGTTTTAATCAATGAAGAAGCTGTTTCGAATAAAAGAAATTAAAAAAAATTTATAATGCTCGTGCATTCACATTTAATATACAAACAAAACCCGCAAACACACAAAGAAAATGATTTTCGATAAATATTTTACTAATTTGTTTGGTGTTTAATGATTTTATTTTTTAATTATGAATCAATATCAAAAATCTATAAGATTTCTATCATTAAAATATATAATTATATACATCTAAAATGTTATATTATATAATTGAATATTTAAAAGTATCAAAAATTAAACAAAATAATTTAAATTAAATTGATTGAAATATTATAATATATCTAATAATATGAATTATTATTGTAAGAATAAAAAAAAAATATTCTTCTTCTAATTTTTAAATTCCCCAACATACTTTTAAAATGGTTACTTTTAATTAATCTAAACTCTTGAAATAACCTTCTTTATACATATATATTCTATTATAATGAATGTATTTTTCAAATTTATTTCCAAATCATTTGATGTATGAATATTATTAAAACAATTTAAAAGGAATAAATTTTGAAAGGAATAAATTTTGACCGTGTTGCCAGTGATTTTATATAAAAATATGTAAAAAATTAAAAAATTATAATTGGATATGGGACTTAGTTACTGAAAACTGGAAAGTACCCGCCTCTAATCAAGAATATAATAATAATTTGCTGAAAATAGGACTTTTTTTTGCTCCCACTATGCGTTCCCTTACTTCTTATTTTACCAATACATCACTGCCGATGATAGTAACGGGGGTATTGTTATATTTTATTTTATCATTTTTTTGGTATTTATATCCATTTTAGGCATCCTTCGCATTTATTTTAAATTAACTATTTAACCTTAAATTTAAATGAACATAGCGATATTCGATCCTCCGAAAGTACATTCAGCGGACCAAAACTATAACCACTAATTTATAAAATAAATACATAAAAAATAAAATATATATATACGAGGGTAGGGTGAAAAGTTTCCGGCCTGACCAAGAAAAACGATGTTTTTAAATTTTTTTTTTTTTTTTTGCTTTATTTTTCAACATTCAAGATAGCTGAGACCTGTACGATGTCAGCTGAACGTGTGCGAAATATTTTGCACAACCATTTGAACATGGAAAAGCTGTGTGCAAGGTGGGTGCCGCGTTTGCTAACGTTAGACCAAAAACTGCTTCGAAAAACCATTTCTACCGACAATTATATATATATATATATTCATCGCTTCCTCATATATTCTTTCCTACACAATCTAAATTCGCACTTAATTCGCTCATTGTCACCGAACCATGCCCACGCATGACGTCAATATTCAACCGAATAATAGGACTAATATTTTTTTAATAATCGAAATATTAAAATAAACAGAATATTTACTAAGTAATTTATTCACTATATTATAATTATATTAATATTAAAATGTTCATTTGCTTCTATTTGAATATCTATAAATTTATAAATATTAATATGAAATATTAATATTAGTAAATACTAGAATTTCGGTTTAATTCCGATTGATTCGACAAATAATATTTCATGTTTATATATGAATTACTACAGACCCATGTACCCTTACCACCTCCTCTTATATATTTAATTACTGATAATTTATTAAAATAAAAAAAAAAAATAAGTAAAACATTCATAAATTGAATCAATGGGTAAATGGTTGGACTGGTTTGAATAGTGGCATATAAATATTTTATTATTATTATTTCTATGTATATTTGTCATTCTTTAGCCGGATTTCAATATAATAAGCATGCATTGGTATCGAATTTCATTCTTTGTTTAGAGAGAGTGAAAAAAAAATTAAATAAAATAAACAAACGAATTTCAAAAAAAAAAAAAAATGAATAAATAAATTCAAAATTTTGCCTACTGAACGCAATTTAAGGGTTTATGTTATTTGTTTATTCAATATTTATATTTATTATTTTATTTATTTCCTTTTACATACCTCCACAAACATCCACATTAGTACATCAACCTCCATCAACAGCAAAAATGGCCAATTCAATAAGCAGCTGATGCACCTAAATATTTTTATTATATATATAAGCACGAAGTTCCTTTTTCCCCATTCATCAGTTCTCTTTAGCATATATTATATAATCTAAATCAGTGATTCTCAATCTTTTTTTTACCGCGGTACACTTTTAATGGTTTAAAAATTTGGCGGCACACAAAGAAAAAAATTGAAAAAAGTCGAAAATGTTTAAGAGCCTGATTTCAAAAACATTTTACCTTTTTTAGAATCATATTGAAAAAATTTTACCTTTTTTTAACTTACATGCAAAATAAATAAGTACTTTTTAATGACTGTCTGTCTTTGGGGAGCAACGATTGTCATTCCATGAAAAAAATGATTTATACAAATTAATCTTTTATATAAAACAATTAGAAAAAAGTAGTGATTTTTTAAAATAAAATGTACATTTTTCTTGTATTATTGTTTTTTTATTTATTATCATCGTCAAGTTATACCCTCCATCTTCATTAAAATCATACGTTTTATTTGAAAGAGCCCAAATTTTTAAAGAAAAGATCTCAAAAAGTTTTTGCACTTCTAGATTAAGGAATATTATACTTTATTACAGCATAAATTATAAAATATATAATTAATTTACTGTTTAAATCAAAAAAATAAATTTTAATACCAGGAATTGAATATTATAATATATTGTTTCAAATAAAATAAACGAAAACCTATTACATACAGACTTTCATCCAAATACTATGAACCACTTAGGGGGTACAGGGGGCAGAGGCCACTGACGCAGTGCGAAGAGCGCCGATGGCGGTTTGAGCAGCTAATTAAATATAAAGTAAGGAACAAGACAAATGAATAAATTAATTGAAAATGAATTAAAAAAATAAAGACATAATAATAAAGGGTAACTTCGCAAAAAGAAAATGATAAATAAATATTGATTTTTATAGTAGTATATTTAACTAATATCAAGAAACTATCCATTTTTTCTTGCAATGTTTTAACTAAACTGATATATATATATATTGAAATATATTGTCGAAGAATTGATAATATTTATAACTTTTTTTTTTAAAAAAAATGATGAAGCAGGTGTGCTTTTGATTTAAACTGGAAGTTTATTTATTTTCTGATTGTATTGTAGGTGAAATTTTACTATTACAATATACATATTTACGACACTTATTTTTTTATTAGAAAATTATGCTAAAATTTAAATATATTATGCACATTCTTGGTAAGCTTACACATTTATGAAATATGACTTGTTTTTTTTTTTTTTTTTTTTTTGCTAAATTCTCAATTACCCGCATGACGTGCACGTGGCTTAACCAATGAAATTTATAATCCTCTTACCAAGAGTAGAAGATTCGTTAAGCAATTTTTATTTTTCTTTAATAATATTATAACACACTTTATTTTCTACATTCTTAATGAGGTATTTTATTTACTTATAATCCTAATAAATTCTAAAAATGATTATATATGTATATATGTACTAATGGATATATTGAAAAGATTTCAAGTATCTATCTCAGTGATTCTCAACCTTTTTTTTTACCGCGGCACACTTTTAACGGTTTAAAAATTTGGCGGCACACAAAGAAAAAGATAAATGTAAAAGTTTACCATATTGAAAAAAAGTGGTCCTAAAAACGATTTACCTCTTTTTTTCAGAATCTTATTGAAAAAGTTAAAAAAAAAGTCGGAAATGTTTAAGAACCTAGTCCCAAAGACGTTTTACCTTTTTAGAACCTAATTGAAAAAATTTAGAAAAAAAAGTCAGAAATGTTTAAGAGCCTCTTTACATTTGTAATAATTTGGTGGCACATTTTGATAATCTCGCGGCCCCGTGATCTATTTGGAAAGATTTGTTAGAGCAACCACATTCCTCCAACCATTCACATTCTAAGGAATTGTTTAGTAATTTTTGTAAAATCTTGAATAAAGATATTTATTTTTTTTTTATAATAGTATATAAATATAATTTACTTTTTATTTTATATAAATTATTTTTTAATATATTTATTTGGGTGATATTTTAATTATGATCTACTCCAAAATAAATATTCATGGCGTAGTCTATTTTTTCTTTGTATTTTTTTGAATTCTTTTCTTTATTCTGAATGTGAATTTTATTCAATTCATCATAACTTTCAACACTGTTCTAAACTATTACTATACTCTTTTTATAATCATATTTTACTAGTTTTTATGAGAGTAAAAGATTTGTTTTTTATTAACTTCATATGAAATAATAGTTTTATTATATTTTACTTATAAATTTCTTAAAAAAAAAATTCTTATTTATTATATTAATAATTATAATAGTATAATAATATAATTCAGTTAAACAATTAATTCAAAGTTGAAATGATGCTTAAGGGGTCTTCAGATGTGTCTTTTTTTAATTAAATAAAATTTTCCTATCTGTTTATTTATTTTAATATTCAAAAATATATCGATATCATTTTTTTTAATTAAAATGATTAGGGATTTATTGATACAGAGAAATATTTGAAATGTTTTTTACACTTAAAGAGAAATTTATATATATATATATATATATTTATTTGCTGTTGGTTATGTAAAAAAAAGCCTACATTGGTAATTTTTTAAGATCCATACTTTTCGTTTGGGGGAAAGCAAATACAAGCAGTTTGCTCCTTCAGCATTGAGTCCTGTGAAATTTGATCCTTTGGAAAGGGATACTTCCTATTGGAAAAAAATATTCTTGAATATTTTTTTTTATGTTTTTAGGGGGGAATAATTGGATTCTCAAGGGCTCTTCACATTACGTGATTCTTGGATTTAAAAAAATACTTGAGCTGCCAACTCGATACTTGACAAGTACAACGGACAGTTGCCAAAACGTGTCGTGATTGGATGTCACGATTAACACTTGGCGTATCATCCATTCAATGGAACAACACGAGAATTCAATGTTTACGTTTCTTTTTTTTCTTGTAAATTTACATGAAACAGATTAAAAGAAATGAATTTTAATTAGAAAATCTCTCCGAGGAGTGGAATTATCAGCCTATTGCCTGTCGCTTTGTTCCTATGCAAGATTAATTTCCCTTCCAGGTTGGTGAATTAGACAAATGCGGGTGGAGCTCGACCGTAACTTCAATGTAGACCTTTCAAAAAGTTTTCATAAAACTGACAGATACTTTAGAGTCATTCTTCACCAAAACCACCAGCCCTATTCTAAGCTACACCTATAAATCCTATCTTTTCCCAATTCACCTTGATATTGTCTGATCTCTCCGTTGTTGGACTGTTCACCGATTAAACTACCCCTTTATTATCAAATATTATAATTATTCCTTATTCATAACATAGAAAAATAAAAACTTAATAACCAATAATTTAAAATTATTATTTAATATTTTAAGGTTAATATTTATAATTATATCCTTTTTGGGGATAATTTAAAAATTATTCCTTTATCAAGAAATATAATTTTATTGTATACTACATGGGCTGAGTCCCGAGATTTTTCAATAGGTGACGCCACTAGAAAATGAACATGACTCATTTCGAAAGGCTCATCTGTCACTAGTTTATGTATGAAGTATCATGAGTCTTGATAAACTGTTGTTCTCGAAGGAGGAGATGTGGGATAACATTCCTGCAACCAGTGCAATAGTGTTCATAAGTTTTTCCCATTAAAAAACAATGTTTAATCAAGATGCGATATTCCTGTTTTTCCATTTTACTTATGAAGGCGAAAGTAGGGTTACTCAAACGACTGGAGCTTGTAAACGAATGGACTTCATATATAAACTAGTGACAGATGAGCCTCTCGAAATGAGTCATGTTCAATTTCTAGTGGCGTCACCTATTGAAAAATCCCGGGACTCAGCCCATGTAGTATATCAACGGTGGCCAAACCGTGGCTCTTTTTGAGTTTATTGTGGCTCAATTGTGGCCACCCCTGGTATATAGTATATATTTTTATATTTGATTGATCCATTATATTAAAATTTTCATTTTTTTAAATTTATATACGTTTTTGTTTCAAATAAGTCCTATTCTTTGCCAAAATTTTGAATGATAAGTGTAGAGAAAAATATGGAATTTCTTAGCAAGATTAAATTTGATCTAATCTTGTCCAATTTAACCTGAATCTGCAATGATATTCTCCTAAGATTATAAAATGAAACATATAAATAAATTGTCTCCTCTCCCAGTCCATTTCATTTACCGATCCATGTTACATGAGGCATCTAAATTTGTAAAATTGAATAGAACACTTTCCGTTTATTTAAAATTTAAAATATATATATATATATATAGAGAGAGACAAAGGTTCTAATTATATTTGAATAGTGTATAAAATATTAATATAATTATTTTTTTTTTATAAATTTATCAATATATACATTTATTTTAAATATTATCAATGATTACCCCTATTTTAGTATTATAATTAAATATATAAATGTTAAAGTATTACAATTTAACTCATATTTCTGAATTAAATACCAAGTGGATTTTCCAAATTTTCTATTTTATTTGCATATGATTGATTAAGTACTTGTATTAAAATTTAAACCAATTCAAATATTTTAATTTTTATATTTATATAAAAAATAATAAAAAAGTAACCTGTTAATAAATTATAATAAAATATTATTATAATAATTTGGATTTAAAACAAATTTAAAAAATTTATCTAATTTTTATACTTTAACGTAAATGACGTCTATAGACGTTCTGCTACTGTTGATGTAGATGCAAACGACATTTTTCGACGTTTTAGGTTATAATTATATGAAGTAAATATTGATCATAAATTGATTTTCTTTTAAATTTAACAAATAGCATTTAGTGTAATTATTAAATAACAAATTAATTATTATTTACCAAAAAAAAAAATTAGTAATAAAAACTAACTAATTTTGCAAAAAAAAAATATACTAAATAATATAAAAATGAGCGTCAAAAATTTAAAACAACTCCTTTATATTATTTTTGTCTAAAAATATAATTAATAAATCGTTTTAGGAATTAAAATATAGTACTAATTAATAATGTGTGTGTGTGGAGTAATTAAACTAAAAACAAAAATAAATCTATTATAAATTATGATTTTAATGTTTCATACGAGGGTGGGGTGAAAAGTTGCCAACCTGACCAAGCAAAACGATGTTTTTAAATTTTTTTTGCTTTATTTTTCAAGATAATCTCCATCAACACTGATACATTTCTCATAACGGTGTTCTAATTTAGTTAATTATTTTAATTTAATTTAACTCTCTCATCAATAGTCGAATCGAGGCAAAAATTCGTTTGGATTACGCCTACAACGCCAAATTGTCGGTAGAAATGGTTTTTCGAAGCAGTTTTTGGTCTAACGTTAGTAAACGCGGCACCCACCTTCCACACAGCTTTTCCATGTTCAAATGGTTGTGCAAAATATTTCGCACACGTTCAGCTGACATCGTACAGGTCTCAGCTATCTTGAATGTTGAAAAATAAAGAAAAAAAAAAAAAATTTAAAAACATCGATTTCTTGGTCAGTCCTGAAACTTTTCACCCCACCCTCGTAAAACATTCAACCCTTAATTTTTATTTTCAACTTTTAAAATATATATACTGTTAATCAAATTATTTATTCTAGTTTAGTCTGGGATGACCCTTTTACAGCCACTTCAATAAATTTTGTTTATTTATAAAATTTTTTGTTACTATTAACAAAAAATAAACATTATATTTGGTATTTAATATTAAACTTATGATGTTAACTACTTATTCGAAGCTGTCTTCCAAAGTGCTCTCTTTTATTTATGATTTAAACCAATTACCTCCTTTGTTTAAACTCTTCTCTCATAATGGTCTGTGAATATTTAACCTTTTTGAATTTTTCATTTTTTTTTTTATCATTCTCTTATTTCCTTTATTCCATTCGGTAATCAAATATTGCGTTAATTTTGTGGCCTATTTCTTTGTCCGCTTTTATGAATGTTTCTCTATTATTGCGCTTTTCAAATTTACTAACAAAATTTCGATCATCGGCATTCGCCTCTTCCATTCCATTTGAGTTTTCTCCAATTGGCCTAATCATGTATTCCACATGGAGATTGAATATTAGTGGTGATTATGGCATCCCTTTGTTTTAAATCATTATGAATGACCAAGGTGTCGGTGAGATGAAACCCTTTCCCCTTTCCCCACCACCACCACAACCACCACGTCCCTTACCATTTCGATAGAATTTACCCAGGCGGAATAATATCTTTTCAATTAGAAGTCATTCGAATAAGGCAATGAATTATTCAATTTCTTACTGTTTTGATGCAAAAACGAATATCTAATTTTATTTAGAATTAATTTATAATAGAAACTGATTACATTCAAAAATTTTAAAAATAATAATTATTTATTTATTATCTATCTATTCGGTCTCCCCCCCCAATAGATTTTTCGTCATTCTTTCCTCCCCCATTCTAGCCACATGTCCTGCCCACCGCAGCCTTCTCGATTTTATAATTCTAACTATATCTGGAGATTCATAGAGGTCATGCAATTCCTCGTTATACAATCTCCGCCATTCCCCGGTGACCTCATCTTTCTTTGGCCCATAAATGCTTCGCAGAATCCAACCCTCAAATACTCTAAAATCTACTCTCGTCACCTAAGGTCATAGACCATGCCTCACATCCATAAAATACAACCGGTAAAATAATTGTTTTATATATTTTAACTTTTATCCCCTTTGATAATAATTTTGATGCGATAAGCCCCTTTACGGCATGATAACAGGCGCTTCTCGATTGTAACCTCGCTTTAAACTTTTATTTATTTATTGTAAATATTTAATAGAAACTAGCTATACTAAAAATATTTAATAAATAAAATTAATATTAATTATTATTAATTTTTTTTTAATTCGAAAAAAAAAATGAAATGTAAAATAATATTCACCACATTACAAGTTATTTAATTATATATTTATTCAATTTATTAAATAATCTATGAAATAAATATGTAATATATTATTAATGTTACAACGAATAATTGTTTGATATCAAATTATCTCTTAAAGGCATAAAATCAAAATTGAAAAATGTGACTCGAATGGTTGAAGAAAAGCTTACTGGTAAACCAATTGAAAACGACCGGCGAGTAGATAAAAAGTTAATGGTGGACTGACATTAAAAAGTTTGATAGGATCAAATGAGAAGAAAAAGAAATTGGATGCAGGTGACTCAGGTTAAAGACATTTGTTGAAATAAGAATCGAGTTTAGTTACACCATTGTATGATATCATATATATAGATATTATTAAGATGACATTGTGTACCCTCCTTCCTTTGGATTTTAAAGTCGAGTATAAATAATCAAGTAATATTTGCAATGGAATGAATATCCAAAATCTCAATCAAATCCATAAAGCCGTGATTCTCAACCACTGTGCCGCGGCACTTTTGTGTGCCGCGAGATTTTCAAAAATTATTACAAATGTAAAGAGGCTCTTAAACATTTCCGACTTTTTTTTCTAAATTTTTTCAACATGGTTCTAAAAAGAAAACGAAAAGGTAAACCGTTTTTGGGACAACTTTTTTTCAAAATGGTAAACTTTTATACTTATCATTATCTTTGTGTGGCGCCAAATTTTTAAACCGTTAAAAGTGTGCCGCGGTAAAAAAAAAAGGTTGAGAATCACTAACATAAAGAAATGAACATACAAAATAAAAAGACACCGAAAATTTGGATAGTAAACTAAGTAGACAACTGATAAGAAATTCTTGAAGAGATAATAGACCTTATAGAAGAGGGACTAAGATGGGTAATAAATTTTTTTTGAAAATGGACACCCACGGAAATTGAACGAAGGGGAGAACGGAGACCGGAACAGGAGCTTAATGAAGCAATACAATATCAGACAAACATCTAATCGAAGAAGTCATGTTAAGGGTGGGGGAATGGAAGCAGGGTACTAAACTTCGATAAAATGCGAACATTTAATTTACTTTCCAATTTTATTATAAAATAAAATTTATGAATAATTTCCATTGATGTACAATGTCCAACTTTCATATTGTGAAAAAAAACCAATTTAATTTATTAATCAATTAAATCTTAAGAATATTTAATGAATAAAATTTTTAATTAATAAATACATTTATAAACAATATAAAATTTCAAGGCAAAGTTAAGAAATTTGGATAGGAAAAAAATATTTAATATATTTTATACTATCTCGCCAGTATTGCGATCACGAAAATTTGAGATTTTGATGTTTTTATACGTTGTGAAGGTTCCTGAATCATTTTCACTAAGGTTGAGAAAAATGTCTGTGTGTGTGTGTATGTATGTATGTAGACAAAGATTACGCAAAAACGGTTTGAGCTTGAATCATGAAATTTGATACATAATTGGTAGTTTTCAATCAACTTTTGAGAAATGTAGCTCAATCGGAAGAGGGTCATTACCTACAACGTTTTGATTTTTTTTTTCCCTCTAAAGTAGTAGATCAATACAAGTTTTATAAATTGCATAATGAAATTTGATCCACGGGCATTATTCAAATTTTGTAGTTTTCAATCATCTTTTGAGAAATGTAGCTCAATCGGAAGAGGGTCATTACCTACAACGTTTTGATTTTTTTCTTCTAAAGTTACCGTAAAAATAAAGATATATGTTTGATAATTTTTCACATGATTGTATAAAACTGCTATATATAGAATTTCAGCTTGATTGAATCGCTGAAAGTACCAGAATTAATTTTTTAATACTGCAAATCTCACGCGCCAACAAGTGACGGTGGCATCAACAAAGAGCCAAACACGCGCTGGTTTAATAAATATTATTTATTAATTTTAATTTATAATTAATTAAATTTAATTTAAATTTAATATATGTTACATAATCCAATTCAAATCGCGAGATAGTCGAGTGGAGACACTCCAGCTTATTTTTTTTTTTTTTGCTTATTCAACATAGAAGAGGGATGACGCAAAGGAGTCGGTGGTCGGTGACTCGTGTCCCCTCGCTGACTCACAACTCATTTGTAATTCGACCAACCCTCCACCCCCTCCTCCCTCTCCTCGCATCTCTCAATGGCTATCAGCTGGCTTATCAGTCCCCCACTCCTCCCTCCGTCTGTCTACCGTTCATATACCCTTAAGCCTAGTCACCCTCATTTCCAGTAACCCATGGTCAATATTATTTTTCTATATCACTTTATTTTATAAATACCCTTGGAAAAAATAAATTACAATAATAATAATAATAATAATAATAATAATAATTATATTTCTTCATTTATTTACATAAATTGATTTTTTTATTAAAATTATATCTTGTTGGAAATTTACTCGAAAAAGAGAAAAAAAAAACAAACCAAAATATAATATGAATTAAAATAATAAATAAATAAATATTATTCACATATTAAAAATTAAAATATATTCTAATAATCTGATTAAATTTTATTATTCATGTCTTCGTTCTCATATCTATTTTTTTTTTTCTATATGGAAAAAATATTCGAACAATTGTAAAAAATTTCATTTATAAAATATTTCACAAACAAATAATAAATAAACATAAATAAATAAACAGATTTTGATAAACTAAGTCGCAAATAAAAATCAATTATCGTTAAATTAAAATGTAATAATAAATTTTTTTTCTTTTTCGTTATAAATATTGTTATTTTTAATATTTTATGAAGAGTTCAGGAATTCGATCAATTCAATATTTAATTAAATTTTAATTTATACCTATATATAAGAATATATATACATAGGAACAAATTTTATATAAGTTGAAATTTAGATTGAATATTAATGTAGAGATTTAAAAAAAAAATGAAATTAAATAAAAATCAAATCAAATAAAATATAATCAATAATAGAATGTTAGTTAAATATTTTTACTATCTCGTCAGAGATAGTATTGCGATCATGAAATTTTTCGATGTCGAGATTTTATTGTTGTCCCTTTAACTAAGGTTGAGAAAAATGTCGGTGTGTTTGGGTAAACAAGATTACGCAAAAACGGTTTGAGCTAGAATCATGAAATTTGATATACGGGCATTATTCAACATTCGTAGTTTTCTAGTTTGAGAATCACTGAAATAGACAAAAGGAAATTTGTGATTCTTTGATTTCTCTTCTTTTTTACTATCGACAGGGATAGTATTGCGATCATGAAAATTTTCGATGTTGAGATTTTGATGTTTTTATACCTTTTAAAGGTCCCTGAGTCATTTTCACTAAGGTTGAGAAAAATATCTGTGTGTGTGTGTGTGTGTGTATGTATATATGTATGTAGACAAGATTACTTAAAAAGGGTTTGAGCTAGAATCATGAAATTTGGTATACGGGCATTATTCAAAATTCGTAGTTTTCTATTAACTTTTAGCTCAACCGAAAGAGGGTCATTACCTACAACGTTTTGATTTTTTTTCCTCTAAAGTGACCGTAAAAATAAAGATATATGTTTGATAATTTTTCACATGATTAATAATTGTATAAAACTGCTATATATAGAATTTCAGCTTGATTGAATCGCTGAAAGTACCAGAATTAATTGTTTAACACTGCAAATCTCACGCGCCAACACGTGGCATGGTGCCATCAATAAAAAACCAAACAGGCGCTGGTTTAATATTTATTATTTAAAGATTATTATTATAAAGATATATATTTGATAGTTTTTAACATGATTAAAAATTGTTTAAGCTTTTTGCTTTTTTTTATTATTTACCTTCAAATTAGTGATATTGTAGTAGTACATGTCACATCATTGATGAGGGTTAACAACATGGATGCTGCATACACGGGAATACACAATTATATATATAAATTATTTTTAAAAAAAAAACAACGATGTGAAAGAGCATGACGAGTTTTCTATTAGAAAGGACGCGAAACAACTAAATTTTTACTTTATTTAAAATTATTATTAACATTATTATTATTAATATTAATAGTTAAATAGAAATTATTTATTAAAATTCTGGTTATTTTTATCATTTATATATATATATTTTTTTTTATCTTATTTTTATTTATTTTTATTTATATAAATTAATTTCTCAGAACATATATAATTTTCTTATCATATATATATATATATTATTTATTTTAAAATTTATTTTATAATATCGAGACAGAGAAAGAGAGAAGGGGGGGATTCTCCAATTCGACTTGTCCATTCTCTGAAATTCTTATTATAATAACGGGATCATAATTGATTACTTTTTAAATAATCTAAATATTATAATATTTTCAAACTAATATACACAAGGGCAAGGAATAATAATAAAATAATTTTTTTTTTGTTTCTATTAGAAATTGCAATTTAAAAGTGATATTTGTAAAATAATTAATAAATATTTTTTATTATATAGGGGGAGTAGATCATATTCTCTATTATAAAATATAAATAATAATAAAAACAATTTAAATTAAAAGTTATTTTGAATATACTATACTTATTACTATTGTTGCCAATGTAAAATTAAAATTAGCTGGAGTGTCTCCACTCGACTATCTCGCAATTTGAATTGGATTAAATAACATAATATATTATATTTAAATTAAATTTAATTAATTATAAATTATAAATAATAAATAATAAATATTAAACCAGCGCATGTTTGGCTTTTTGTTGATGGCACCACGTCACGTGTTGGCGCGTGAGATTTGCAGTGTTAAAAAATTAATTCTGGTAATTTCAGCGAATCAATCAAGCTGAAATTCTATATATAGCAGTTTTATACAATCATGTGAAAAATTATCAAACATATATCTTTATTTTTACGGTGACTTTAGAGGAAAAAAAA
Source organism: Labia minor (assembly GCA_963082975.1). Classification (NCBI taxonomy): domain Eukaryota; kingdom Metazoa; phylum Arthropoda; class Insecta; order Dermaptera; family Spongiphoridae; genus Labia; species Labia minor. The sequence goes on from OY720348.1 coordinate 10,492,737, forward strand.
ACAAAATGTTGTAGGTAATGACCCTCTTCCGGTTGAGCTACATTTATCAAAAGTTGTTAGAAAACTATGAATTTTGAATAATGTCCATGTACCAAATTTCATCATTCTAGCTCAAACCGTTTTTGCGTAATCTTGTCTACATACATACACACACACACACACACACACACACACACATGCACAGACACACAGACATTTTTCTCAACCTTAGTGAAAATGATTCAGGAACCTTCAAAACGTATAAAAACATCAAAATCTCAACATCGAAAATTTTCGTGATCGCAATACTATCTCTGGCGAGATAGTAAAAAAAACAGGAATCATTTCAATGTTGTAATATTAATACATTTGACAATTTTTAATTTTTAATGTTGACTAAATAATTCATTAAGAAAAAATTGATTAAATTTTTTTGCGTTTATATATATATATATATATATATATATATAGTGCTATAATTTAAGTATTATTTGCAAAGTGTATACTAAGTGTTTTTAATTCTCGCCAGAGATAGTATTGCGATCACGAAAATTTTCGATGTTGAGATTTTGATGTTTTTATACGTTATGAAGGTTCCTGAATCATTTTCACTAAGGTTGAGAAAAATATCTGTCTGTGTGTGTGTGTGTGAGAGAGAGAGAGAGAGAGAGAGTGTGTGTGTGTGTGTGTGAGAGAGAGAGAGAGAGTGTGTGTGTGTGTGTATGTAGACAAGATTACGCAATAACGGTTTGAGCTAGAATGATGAAATTTGGTACATGGACATTATTCAAAATTCATAGTTTTCTATCAACTTTTGAGAAATGTAGCTCAACCGGAAGAGGGTCATTACCTACAACATTTTGGTTTTTTTTCCTCTAAAGTCACCGTAAAAATAAAGATATATGTCTATAATAGAATTTCAGCTTGATAGAATCGCTGAAAGTACCAGAATTAATTTTTTAACACTGCAAATGATGTGGTGCCAACAACAAAGAGCCAAACACGCACTGGTTTAATAAATATTATCTATTAATTTTAAATTTATAATTTATAATTTATTAAATTTAATTTAAATCTAATATATGTGTTAATTTAATTAATCCAATTCAAATTTGCGAGATAGTCGAGTGGAGACACTTCAGATTTTGTTAGTTTATTATCTACCATTGGTCTCAGGTTCAATTATTACTTTTTATTAAATAAATTAATATAAAAAAAAACATATATTATGTTCGTTTACTAAATTTTACAGTAAAAAATATTTAATTTAATCATAAATTTGTATTTTTTTTAATCATTATTCACATATCAATGGTAATTCGAAAACTAATTATTACAGTATATCCTCTTAATAAATTAGCCTTTTTCCCATTTGAATTAGGATTTGAACAAATTTCAGAGAATTTTATATAACAGACCGCCGTCGAAGTATATGAAAATATCTACTCAGCTATATCATCGTTTTAATCAGTATATTAAAATCCTAATTATCCTAACAGTTCATCCGCAAAGGAATGTTTTATTAATTTGCATTTCGTGTCTCGATTGAAACCAGGCAATATTGAAGGAATGCATTTGGTCAACACACTTCATATTTCCATCACCTTTAAATTAAACGAGAAGATTGATAAGGTCGACTCATTTCATTCCATTATCATTACTGTCCGTTGAGAGGCCAAGATTACTGCAAATATTTTATTAATACCAATTGAATTAGCATTGTAACAATAATCATGGAAAGCAAAGCAAATGGATATTCATTAAAACTTTTCATAAATGGATGATTTTTTCTTTTCTAAGCTGTAATTAACTCCAGTAAAGTAAATATTTGAATTTTTATTCATGTTATTAATATAAACGTATTATAATAATTAATATTATATATAATATATACAATAATTAAATACATAAACTAATAGTTTGGGAAAACAGGTATTTTCGAGAGTTGGTAATGCAATACAAATTATACTCGCAATACGATATTTAATAGACACACAAGATTGTGGGTCAAATTCATGAAAAATTATTGTAGTTTAAATTTCGGAGGAATTGGACAATTCACATTCTCAAAGAGAAGAACAAAATAAATAAATATTAATGTATATGTATATATATATATTTTAATTTTCTTTTGTATTTTTATTATCTAAGGAATTAATTAATTAACATAATAATAATTATAAAAAATAATATTCATAATAATTAATTTAAATAATATTATATTAACATTTATAATTATATTATTAATTAAAAATCTAAAGAATAAAAATATAAAAAATAAACAAATTGAAAGATTTGAACTCGAACAAAAGAATTAATAGTCTTTGCCCAATCCGATGCGACTGTTTAATCAACTAGTAAAAACATAGGAAAGAAATTCACTTGAAGGCTACGAAAATTCAGCCCATAAGCAATACATGGCAAAGACTTTATTCATTAAATATTGATTAAACAAAGAAAAATGATCATGGAAATACTTATAATACAAGAAATACAAGATCAAAAATAATCTTGTATTGAGAGAAGAGATATGCAAAGAATAATCATTTAATATATTGAATCAAAAGATACGACGTAATCAACATGGCAGCCGAAATCACATTGCATCTGTCAAAATTCAATAATTAATATTTAATTAAGGAAGCATCATAAAATTATATAATGCTAGTGAAAATGAATCTACATTGAATAACGAGTATTTTGATATGCGTTTTATATATTGTTATCAGAAAATGTTTATTTCAAGTGTAATCATGATACCAATAAAAATTAATTATAACTTTCATTTATATTTCACTAAAAATCCTTTTTATTGAAAATCTGGCGAAAATTCTGTTGTATCTTTTTACTTTTATTCATTTTTTATGAAATGTTGTTATTAATTTGTATAAACTGAATCCAATTGAATAGAAGTGTTTCTGCTAATTCTCCAAAGAGTTCAATAAATAGGAGTTCCAAATTTTTACTAATATGAAGCGTAGGAGAGGTGGGTCCTCTCAGAGGCAGTTATAACATATGTCTCACTCGTGAATATATAGGGTTTTGCTAATCGGAGAATTGACGTAATCTGGATATATTTGAATGAACCCCCCGAAGGGGGGTTCATTCAAATATATATAGGAGACTCTAAAGAGTCTCATATAAAAGACAAGATTTCAATTTTTTTTTTCTTTTTAATGTAGCTATGCTAGGTATTCTCCTTCATCCAAATAAATTTGATTTTTTGAATGATCAGGGGAGGGGGGGGGAGAGTAAGAGTAAGGGAATGGATGGAAAGGCGTCAATGGGTAAAGGACATGATTCCTCCAGGTAGAAGAGGGATTTAGAAGAAATCATGAGCTCACGTGAGGGCAGGGAAGCCAATCCCTGAAATAGAATTCTTTTTTACTGGGTTCATAGAAAAGAATCTACTCGCTACCCGGGATATTATTTTTAAATTTATTAAAAAATAATTTTAGATCATAATCATGCTATATATATGTTATTACATCTTTTATATACCATATATTTTATTATATTTTTCTTATCCCGATAATTTATACACTTATTATCCAAGGGCTTCCCTTTCTCAATACACCCATTAGTCCTAGACTACTCTACTCTAGGGGGCAGCATGGCTGAGTGGGTAGAGTACTAGATTTCTACACAGGAAGCCTGAGTTCGAATCCCAGCATAGAACTCAAGATTATATATTTATTTAATTTAATTAATTAATTAATAATTAATAAATATAAAAATTTAATTCAATTTAACATCGGCTGCCCCACCGAAGAAGGCAAGGGGAAACCACTTCGGTCAAATTTTCCCATGAACACCCTATGACTCCTGTGGAGTTATTAGGGCCACGACACTTCCGCTAGGAAGTTATCGACAACGAAGACTCTACTCTACCCAAATTTCGCTTCTACCTCCCCCTCCTCTCATATCCATTCCAAAATGAAGTATTTATTTTAATTGAAGTTATAAATTTAAATGAAAAATAACAGCCCTTCCATTTACAATTTTTTTTTATTAATATTATTATAATAATTAAAACTAACATATCTTTCATATATCTAAATCGGTGATATAATGACTTCTTTAATTATCTTCTAAAATTTTAAAATTATTTGCCCATATCCATAGTCGACCGCAGACTATATTTTATTCAAAAAGTAGCCCCTAAAAGCTAAAAGTTTGGCCACACCTGGTATATATATATATATATATATATATATATATACAATTGTATAAATTATTTTTCAATTCTAAATCAAATTAAATAATAATTTATTTAAAACAAAATAATAAAAAAAAACTTCCAATTCTTTGATTAATTAATCTACGACATAATAATCATCTTGTATATTATTTAAATTCAAAACACAAAATTTTATATAAGTATTATGATTTTAAATTGAATCATGTGTGATTTGTATAAATTGTTTTTTTTTATTATTTTCATGAATATATGGGATGAGATATAAATACAAGTTATCTGGTAGTGTTCGTACATATTTATTTATTATATTTTGTATGTAGATATATGTAAATAAATTTAATATTTTATCAAAATGTATCTGCATATAAGTATAAAAAAAAAAAATAATTATATTTCTATTGATGATTTATTGATCAATGTCCTTGATTTGTTTAACGGTTGTATCCATTATCCGGTACGATTAGTGGATAAGGCTTTTATGCCGCTTGAAACCCAAAACACATATTACAGATATTAATGAATTCTTAACAGATAGATAAAAAGATTCGATCGATTAGAACGGACACACCCATTGAAAGATTAATTTTAACAGATATACAAACATAAATAGAATGTCACTGAACAAAATAACAAAAAAATTAAATTTGGTAGGTTAATGAATGCCGGGCAAAAATCTAAATTTTGAACGAGACGCACTTCTCCTTGGGTGCAGAGGTGCAGTATCATTGGGGAATTGCTCGTGACTAAAATACTGAAAAAACATTATGTAGATACATCCAATCTGCATTTTATATTTTAACTCATTTCCATTCTTTCACTTTTTATTTCTTTTACCCATCTTATGTTTGTGTTTTTCCGTGTTTTGTTTCGACTTTTATCGGGCCACTTTAACCTCACCATTACCTCTCATTTCCTCTCTCTTCCTCACCTTCTCCCGTTTTTATCTATATATATATATATATATATATATGTACTTCAGAATTAATCATTACCTATGCTGATACGTGGGCAAAAAGTTAAAAACCTTCCTTCGATGCCTTCGGAATATAAAATCATACCAGCCCCCCTAATCTATTAATCGGATTTGGACTCTTTTTCTAAATATTTATCTACATCCCAACCGGGTTTCTATTTGTGCACGTTTTCTTTTAATTTATCAATGTCATTAAATTTTTTTCCTTATCATCATTATCAAATTAACAAATAGTAATCAACTAAATATACTCCCTATGCACAGATATACATACAAATTACGATATCCATTAAGAATGAATATTTTTACAAATGATTAGAGCGAGATAGAGGCGTAAAAAAAAGGCAAGTGAAATTACAGTTACTAGAAAATGTCGATTTCGTTTAAAATAGAATAATGTAAATTTTCTTTTTGAGATCATAAGGTGGATGACAAAAATTGTATAATGAGTAATTACATGACCTCTATGAATTGCTAAACTATTAAGTGACAAAATCCAGTAACTCAAATGTCTGAGAGAAGATTAAGAGTGGGTAGACTAGAACAGGATGGCTGAACATAATAAAATTGGGTGTGTATAAAAGTCGAATGAAGGCATCTCTGGGTAGAAATGTCTGAAAGAATGTAGTTGCGACCAGGATATTTTGAGTACAGTACGGTCACAGAGAGATGGATTTTTTTTTTATTTAATCTATACTCTAAAGCAGTGATTCTCAACCTTTTTTTTACCGCGGCACACTTTTAACGGTTTAAAATTTTGGCGGCACACAAAGAAACAGATAAGTGTCAAAGTTATGAAAAAATTGAAAAAAAAGTCGAAAATGTTTAAGAGCCTGATCGTAAAACCTTTTTTTTTACACTTACATACATATAAAATAAATAAGTAGTTTTTCGTAATTTTAACTTTATATTTGTAAAATTTGGCGCCACATTTTGAAAATCTCAAAAGTGCCGCGGCATAGTGGTTGAAAATCTCTGCTCTAAAGAAATAAGAGTAAGAAATAGAGAGAGTGTGAGTGATTTTGTAAATTTGGAACGATTTGGAAATTGGATGAATTTGTCACTTACAAGAAATTTATAACAATTGTAAAGAAACTAGATTCAAGTTCTATTTCTGGTTGAATAAATTTAACTAAAAAGTTTGAAACTTAACTTCTTGATAATTGAGAACAAAACCATGTTCAAGTTTTCAATTTCACATCATGTTCATAAGAAAATGTTAATTTGAGGATTAATAAAATGATTTTCTCAAAAATTCAATTATTCAGATTTTGTTTTATTATTAATCCAATATAAATAAAATAGGTAACTACTAATGGAATTTGGAGACTTTAAAGGAAATAGACATTGGATTGAAATGAATTTATATACATATATATATAGTTAAAAAAAATTTGAGGTTGTGGACTAAGGTCGAATACCAAAAATATCTGTAAATAATAGATAATTGTACTTAAAACTTTTTGTCCAATATTATATGGTAACTTTGTTACAGGTTTTTGCAGTCGCCAGGGTCATGTTGCAGGTTTATTTGAAATTTATTGTAACTAATTCATATTGAGTCAAATATTTCAAATATTTATACCCTTTATGAAAAGAAATCATTACTAAGAAGATATTCTATATTAGGAAAAATAAATTTTTTTTTTTTTTTATTATTCAATTCATTTACAATCTGTCATAATAATTATAACAATAAGTAAATTATTTGTATACAATTATAAAATATGTACCTGAAATAAAACTCAATAGTTCCTTTCCAAGTTTGTAACAAAAAATAAATAAATAACGAGTTTTAAAACAATAATTTCCAAAATTTTCTCTGAAAGCTCTTAACCGATTCATTAAACTTCATTAATTTCTAATGCTATTTTAAATCTGTTCATTTTTCTATTCAGTTAAAATACAAATAGTATATTAACTTGAACTTCAAACAAAGTATATAAAGGTAATAAATTATATTTATTTTACGTATGAATGTATATGAAATGAAGGCATAAAAGTTTTTATTCTTTTGTTTTTTAAACTCACCCCAATCTCCATTGGCAACAATTATCACCAGTTTGATAAATCATTGATGATGTTTATTATAACTTTATTGTAGATTGACAGTGGGTGAAAATATAAAGATATTCTAGTTGTAGAAAGGAATAAAGCAAATAGAATTAATTTAAAAGTGAATAATAGAGAATTTGAAAGCGCCGAGAAGAGATTAAATATTTGGTAACTATTATTACAAGTGTGTAATCGCATTTAAACAAAGATTGTATTCAGTGGATGTTTGCAAATATCCTATCAAAAAGACTCTAATTTTTTTTCTTTTAAAGAAGATTATTAATAGAGTAATGCCCCTAGAATGTTAAAACAAAATAAGGTTGCAGATTTGTTGTAGTCGTTTTAATTTTATTTTAGAGAGATGTATAAAGAATAAACATAACTTAAATATTCAAAAGTAGAGGATAATATATATATATATATATATATATGGGTTTTTGAAAATAAAACTATACGAAATATTTATGGATTGAAAATGAGAGAATTAATTATCTATACACCTCCAATGGGCGAAAGATTAGTGAAAGTTTATTTATGGAAAATCTAATTGGAAAGAGTGTGTAGGAATATATACGGCAGGGAAATATTCAAAAAATGAATTAGGAGAGAATAGAAACTGGATGGAAATGACTTTGGTCAGAAACCCTTGAAAGAAAACAAAACCTTTTTTATATTCTATATACATTAAATATAATTTATACTATAGTTAAATAATTGACTTCAAATGGAAAGTATAAATAAAATTGTAGGAAAATGTTTTTTCTTAGTGGTGAACAGGTAGAGAATAAGAAATAAACAAGTTAACACATAAGCTAGAAGTGCATATATTTGGATGACAAAATTAAAATATTTGGCTATATCTACAATCGAACTATATTTTTTAATAGTTTGAATTTACTTGGTTTGTTTAATCCTTCTTATTTCAATATCCTAATTATTCTTTGAATAAAAGATAAATAAATACAAATTGACAGAAGGAATTATTATAAATTATTCACAATTTTTTTACCCAGGGTTGTGTTTTTAATTACCAACCAAACGTTTACTATCTCTCTCTCTCTCTGTCCCCTTTTTATGATTGTCTGTCAATTTTAAAGTCATGATTTTGTTCAAAATGTCAATTTATCAGATCCTATGTTATTTTTTTTTGTTATTATATTTATTTACTATTTCTTATTAAGATTGAAGTGGAATGACAACACTGCTCGGTTATAGAACATTTTAACTTAAAAGGAACAATAGAACTTATCCCTATGAACATTTATACATTATTTGAACTCTAGAAATCGGATTATTATTTTTTGAAAGAGATTTTTCCAGGTGTTTGAAATGAAAATGTATGAATTCTTATATAAATTGAATTAATGAGATTATACTTTTATTTGTTCAGCATAAAAAGGTGAAGAATATAACTAACAAACAATTTATCGCAAATCTGGTTGCAAAAAATTCAGGCGCCCGGAGATTAATATATGCACGCCAATGTTTAATAAATAAATTTCCAGCTGAGAAGTTTCCGAACCATAAATCCCAGACCTCACTTCCCCCCCCCCCCAAGGGAGGATATAGACACTATGAGGGGAAGGTGATTGAATAGAATTAAGAATATATTATATATCTCGCCACTGAAACTTTTGTACTTAAAATTTATAAGATAAATACTTATATTTATTTTAGTTTTAAATTTCTAGGAGTATTCATAGTTTTATTCATTTTTTAGATATATAGGAATATATATACAATAAGTCAAAGAGATTTGAATCTATAAACACCTTTGAGATTATTCTTATGAAAAATATGAAAAAATACTTTTTCATATTTTATTTTATTGAAGGGTAAATTTTTTGTTTTATTATTATTCTCAATTTGACATTGGAAGAGCAGTTTGAACAATTTTTTTTTTCATATTGAAAATCTGCTGAATCGTGATATCCTAATTGAGCACCTTGAAACAAATATTTGATGCACCCCCATTTGGATTTCTTCAAATTAGGTCTATTTAACTAAAGGGATAGTAACAAACAAAAAGTTCAATTCTTGAAAATAAATAATAGTTAAGTAATTATTTTATTTTATTTATCTTATATTTCAAATAAGATCTTATATAAAAGTATAGTATACGATGACATCATTTTTACTATCTCGCCAGAGATAGTATTGCGATCACGAAAATTTTCGATGTTGAGATTTTGATGTTTTTATACGTTTTGAAGGTTCCTGAATCATTTTCACTAAGGTTGAGAAAAATGTCTGTGTGTGTGTGTGTATGTGTGTATGTGTGTATGTGTGTGTGTATGTGTGTGTGTATGTATGTAGGCAAGATTACGCAAAAACGGTTTGAGCTAGAATGATGAAATTTGGTACATGGACATTATTCAAAATTCATAGTTTTCTATCAACTTTTGAGAAATGTAGCTCAACCGGAAGAGGGTCATTACCTACAACGTTTTGATTTTTTTTCCTCTAAAGTGACCGTAAAAATAAAGATATATGTTTGATAATTTTTCACATGATTAAACATTGTATAAAACTGCTATATATAGAATTTCAGCTTGATTGATTCGCTGAAATTACCAGAATTAATTTTTTAACACTGCAAATCTCACGCGCCAACACGTGACGTGGTGCCATCAACAAAAAGCCAAACATGCGCTGGTTTAATATTTATTATTTATTATTTATAATTTATAATTAATTAAATTTAATTTAGATATAATATATTATGTTATTTAATCCAATTCAAATTGCGAGATAGTCGAGTGGAGACACTCCAGCTAATTAATATTTAATATATATTAAATTTTAGCTAGCAATATTTAGGAAACTTATTATATATATATATATATTGAAAATTAACTTTATTATTGAACACAGTAAATAAAAGTAGTGTGCTTCTCCAACAATAGTTTTTTTTTTATTTTAAGTTTAAAAGTAAACTTACAAAAAAAAAACTTTATGCGTATTTTGGTTATGCGACTTTAAATTTGTTCTTTTTCCAAGTTCACTGTAAGCCCTCTTTTGAAACATTTTAATATTGTATATAAACTGGAATTAAACTAGAATAATTTTTAGTTTCAAGTTTATTGATATATTTACTTTATGTACATTTCGGTTGTTACGCCAACATCATAGGTATATACTAATGACAACTTTTTATGTTTCAACAGATAATAGTATGTGAATAGGAATTAGGCAAATACATCAACCAAGTTGAAACTTCACCAAGTGTTAAATTAAACATTATAAAGTATTTAAGTTGTAAAATTTTGAAGTTAAATTTTTTAGTTTACATATTTTATTTAAAAGGCGCCACAGGGTGTTATGGCTAGCGTCGTACTCACATTCTCGTGGTCCCGGGTTCAAGTCCCGGGCCTGGCAAGGGAATTTCTCTATGGGGTCTATGGGACGGAGTCAACCCAGCCTCTGGGATCAACATTGGGAAGCTACTTGATAAAAAGTAGCGCCTCCGATCAAGAAAATCAAGGTAAAGGTCGATAGGACCCATTCTACTGATCGTAAGACACCTCATTGATATAACCGACTTGCTAGGCATTGTCCTTGCGTAGGACGTATTTTTTTATATCTTATTTAAATGATTCAACTAATGTCTACGGTTAAATCAATTCATTTTATAATATTTATTATATTTTTTTTTAATAAACGAACTTTTGAAAAAAAAAAATCATATTAATTATGAAATATCTAATGAATAGTGAAATATCTCGTTTTATCCACATTCAATTATTATATATTATATATAGAGAGAAGTTAGAAATATAATGAATTAAATTTTATACGTATATTACTAAAGACGGCTTTTCATGTATTTGTTATAATTTAATCCACGTACTTGAGTTGTGTGGATCAAGATGAGAGGCGGAACTTTCTCAACGCTAGGCTCATTAAATTTATCAATTAACTACACTTTGCACAACGCTTTTATTTATTATTATTATTATTATTATTTTATTTTTATTTTACTTTTTTTAGATCAGTGAAGAGGAAATCTTTTAGAAGAAACTTCATTAATGGACATAAATTTTAAATGAATGATTAAAATATGAATTTTTATCGTTATTATGATAGGCTAGAAGCTTAAAGAAGGAAAATATTTATTATTTCGCTTCCGAATACTAATTAAAAGAGGAATTTATTTTGCGTCTGACAGTGTTTTTTTTTTTTTACTTTTCTTTATTTATTTTTTTTTTTTTATTTGTAAAATATCCTCAAATGCAATTCTACAAAAAACAATCAATAAAATAGACAAAAGGAAATTTGTGATTGTTTGTTTTCTCTTCTTTTTTATTTTTTATTGAAGAAGTAATTTTTGAAGATGTGATTTTTTTCCAATGTTATTGGATTATATTTGGATCTATGGAAATTTTATCCAACCTTCGCTTTTATATGATATTGTGTTGTTGAAAATTAATGATTAACATCAACTATTATTTTTTTTTTTTATTTATTAATTTTTTTAATAATTGATTCTTAGAATTTATTAGGAGGCAGCTAGCCGAGAGTGTAGCGTAGAAATTTTCTACACAATAAGTTGGCTTTCGATTCCATCTTAGAACAAATTTTTCTAATAAAATTCAATTTAACATCAGTTGCCTCCGGCTCCAGAAACTGTCAGTTCCTGGTTCTATATATGCGGAAGGAAACGAGAAACCACCACATTAACATTCCCAATAAAAATCAACATGGCTGGGCAGCTTCGAAGGCTATCCTAGTCATGATGATAGCCAAACTCCGAAAGGGAGACGAAACCTTCAGAAGAAGAAGAAAATTTATTAAAGTTGGCAATAGAATAAAAAATTTCCAGGCCATCCTTAACTGACCATTTCTTAGTGAATATATAATATAAAACATTCTTATGGAATATATAATAGTAAATAAAATAATGCAATATTTTTATACATGATTTTTAAAAATATAATTTCATTCTAGGTCTCTAAATATATAAGGTAAGTTTAGGACACACACAAAATCCTATTTATTGATAATATAAGGTATATAAATTCAAATATCATAATATAACTATTATATTTTTTTTAAATATTAATTTAAATTTTTTATTATTATTTTAAAATGTTGGAGTTAAATCTAAAATGGACTGGATGTGTTAGAATGGTGAAGAAGGATTGGCGAAAGGTAAATCCAGGGGCAAAAGAACAAGAAGAGCACCAGAAACGCATTCAGGGGATTAGATCTTATCTGAAAGTCGTCAACCGGGTCAGAGTGGGGGTTGAAATGGCTCAGGATAAAGAGAGATCTTGCGAGTGTCACACAAAGAGATAAAAAAAAAATCAGGATCCGCAATGGAAAATATATTTTATTCGAAAACTTCTATCTCTTTTATTTTGTTATATTTAAAGATTTAAGAATTTACAAAAGAAAACAAAAAGAATTTTGTTATGCTTTCCAATGTTATTATTATTATTATTATTATCTGATTTTTCAGTTATAATTTTGTTCAAAATCTTTTAATAACTGAAATATTTAAAAACTCTTAATTTTCGCTGAATTAATGTACATTTTACCTAGCTTTTGCGTTGTTTATAAATTAATTATTACTATCCCGCCAGATGTCGAGATTTTGATGATTTTATAAGTTTTGAAGGTTCCTGAATCCAAAAACGGTTTGAGCTAGAATCATGAAATTTGATATACGGGCATTAATCAAAATTCGTAGTTTTGAGAAATGTAGCTCTTTCGGAAGAGGGTCATTACCTACAACGTTTTGTTTTTTTTCCTCTAAAATGACCGTAAAAATAAAGATATATGTTTGATAATTTTTCACATGATTAATAATTGTATAAAACTGATATATATACAATTTCAGCTTGATTGAATCGCTGAAAATACCAGAATTAATTTTTTAACACTGCAAACCTCACGCGCCAACACGTGACGTGGTGCCATCAACAAACAGCCAAACATGCGCTGGTTTAATAAATATTATTTATTAATTTTAATTTATAATTTACAATTAATTAAATTTAATTTAAATATAATGTATTATGTTATTTAATCCAATTCAAATTGCGAGATAGTCGAGTAGAGACACTCCAGCTTATTTAATTTTAAAACTAAAAGAAACTAAACTAAAACTAAAAGTCTAGGTTAAATCCCCCTTCCTCACCTAAAATTCGATGTATCATTATTATATTCACTACCTGATCAAAATTCTAAATTATAAAAATAATATTAAGTGAATTTTAGTAAATCACATATTTAAACCATTCATTTCAGGTTTGGCAATAGGTTAAATAGTTAAATATACCAATATAAGAATAGATAATTTAAAAAATATAGTTACCTACTCACATTTACGGAATATTTAGAATAATCTGATTATTTAAAATAACTGGATACACACCTGTAAAAAAAAGAAAAAAATGTATATTAATAAACAATAATACAAATAATAATTTAGTATATAAAATCAATTATTATGAAAAAATCAGAATTTTCCTTTTTTGTTAATTTTTAATTTTTAATAATAAAATGTTAGCTATATATAGCAAATTTTAGTACAATATTTTTATATTAATTAATTCAACAATAATAAAAAATATAATCAATGGAACTTATAAAGAGATATAAAAAAAAGTTAATAATTAAATGTTTTCACAATATAAATTTTTATGATTTGTATTAAATGAATTGAAATGATGAATAATGAAACGCTAATCATTCATATTATTTTTAAACTTCTTTATTTTTTTAAATATTATGATAGTTTTTCTATTGGATTATAGTGAAATTCAATTTTTGAATTGAAATTGGATGGATTTTGTATTCAAAATGATTCCATTCGTTCGGGCGACATTCACTTCCTTTGACATTTCTATTTGTATCAGAACACTTCACTTATTTATTTATTTATATTTCCCAATCCTCATCCTTTCGTTCAATTTTCGTGGTTTGATTTATATTTATACTTGACTTTACTCTTCACTTATTAAAGAAGGTGTATACTGATTTACATGAATATATATATATATATAGAATCAAAGCAACTCAGGAGGAATCCAAAGCAGAATACCCGCATCCAATACCAATGCGGTTTGGTTTGGTTTTGGTTTTCATGTTATGCTTTAATTTGTTGTACCCAAATAAAATTTATTATACTCGTATATTCACCACCTCTCATCCCACGCACTCTGTATATACGTCACTCTCCTGTCCCCCCTTCCTCCTCTTTTCATTCATTCAATAATTGTGTTTACAAACACCATCAGTCAGTTATCAGGAAAAATGATTTCTATTTCTATTGGAATATGATAAAATTTTTTATTATATTTTACTTATTTAACTATTAAAATTTGTAATATAATAAATAAAATCATAAAATACAATAAAAAAAGTAAATTTATAATAGAACTGTTTGATTTGTTTTGATTATTTATTTAATACTCTTAAAAATTTAAATTTAAAATTTTTTTGTATTTTCGTTTGAATAATATTTTTTTTTTCCTATTTCAATGTAAATTAATAAATTTGTTTTAAATTATGAAAAATTTAAAAGTTATAAATTAGAAAGAAAAATTATTTTCTTCAAATAAGTAAAAAATATTTTATAAAGAAATTAAAAATTTATTTCCTTTTGAATATATCGACACTATCATAAGCAATTCGATTAAATTCAAATAATTTATTGTTCATTTTTTTTTTAAATATTAATTAACAAATTCTATTCCTTTAATCACTGTTAAAATTTAAATATTTTTTAGAATTCCTTAATGTTTTTATTTATTTATGAATTATAAAGGCTAACAGTGTTCGGCAACTGTGTAACTCATTTAGTAATTTTAAGTGATTACCCAAAGTTTTGAAAACAAATATTTTAAATGTAAATGAGAAAAATGTAATAAGGAGCATGCACAAAATACAACGATAATTTCTGAAATGAATCTCATCAATGTCTAAGTCAGTGTTGCAGTTGTACGTCAAATAAGTTGAGCCTTGCGAAATATATTTTAACTTAAAAACAAAATATATATATATATAGATAATAAATTATTATACTACATGGGCTGAAAAGTCCCGGGATTTTTCAATAGGCGACGCCACTAGAAAATAAACATGACTCATTTCGAGAGGCTCATCTGTCACTAGTTTATGTGTGAAGTCCATTCGTTTACAAGCTACAGTCGTTTGAGTGACGCTACTTTCGATTTCATAAGAAAAATGGAAAAACAGGAATATTGATTAAACATTGTTTTTTAATTGAAAAAACTTGTGAACAATCATTGCTGTGTTTGCAGGAATGTTATCCCACATCTGCTCAACATCTGAGAACATTGTTTAATCAAGACGTGATATTCCTGTTTTTCCATTTTTCTTATGAAGGCGAAAGTAGCGTCACTCAAACGACTGTAGCTTGTAAACCAATGGACGAAATGTCATGATACTTCATACATAAACTAGTGACAGATGAGCCTCTCGAAATGAGTCATGTTCATTTTCTAGAGGCGTCACCTATTGAAAAATCCAGGGACTTTTCAGCCCATGTAGTATATCTCAAGATGTGTGCAAAGAAAACGTAATTTATACTTGAAAAACAGAACAAATTATTGCCAAAATGATTATATATTATTTAAGTGTTATATAATATGAATTTTTATTTATGAAATTATTATTATTATTAATAAAATGTATTAAATTATTTACTTGAAAATTTAAAAACCTTACTTGCCCAAGATGTTTTCAAAAAATGAAAATTTAGTTACATTTTACCCACTGTTAGAAATGTTGTCGACTCCTGTGATAGATTATTGGTAATATTATTGATATTATTCCCTTATAAACATAACCACCAAAGTTTTAATAATTTAATTACTGATCTTATTATTAGAAAACAAAATAAAAAAAATACGTAGTTTTGGACATTCTGAATATTATATTTATCCCAAATGTATAGATGCAATTTATGCAATCAGACATAATAAAGTAAAAATGGTTGCATTTTGGTTTATTGAATATAATCAGAAAAGTTTTTATTTTTCAAAAAAAATATCTACGTGAAATAGAATGTAGCAAAAAGCAACGAGGATCATTATCCCCTTCCATAGAATAGACATTTTTTTTTTTATTTGGTAGACAAAAGCCCTCGCTGGTAAGTTCGAATGTTCATATTAACAACGATGTTGTCCATTTAAGTCAAGTTCGATAGGGTCTTTTCCCAGAGCAGGAATCTATTATGTGCCGTTGCCCCCCCTAAGATTGATAGAAAAGCCATTTGCCTGCGGGTTCGTCAATGTGTTCGTGAAAAGGGCAAGTCTCCGTCTTGAATTATTCATCTTCTGAGCCCCGCTTATTTCATCAGTGTTTATCAAGCGGTTCTTTTTAGATTCGCATGTGTTTATAACGCTCGAATTGTACGAATGGAGACTGACTTGTTTAAATACATATTGAACTGAAGATCCTACTGATTAGATTAACAATTAAAACCTATTCGTTGCCATTTGGAAATTATTATCTACGTCATCTTCCTTTTGTTATTTTTAATTATAATTGTATTTCTATATTGAATTACAATCATATATTTATACATAAAAAAAATCAATTGTGTTAATTATTTATTAATAATATTTATAAAACGTTTATTACTAAAAAATATTATTAAAACGAAATAAAACCAATGAATATTATCATTTTTTTAATATTTATATAATTTTTTTAATGTTTTTATTAAAAAAAAAAAAATAAATAAATAAATAAAATTTATAAATCAAACAATAAATTACCCGAAATAGGAGGATGAGATTTAGAAAAGCTCTTTGCACATTTTCCAAATTTATTTATATAACTAGAAAATAAACCCGAAGTCACAGATGTTGGTAGGGGATTTGACTAACTTAAAAAAAATAAAGATTCATGTCTATTTATATATAATTATAATTTTTTTGAAAATAAAATTGAAATTTTAAATTAATATAATAATAATAATAATAATAATACCAAATAGAATAGAATATTTTAATTTTAATATTTTAACATTTAGATCGGTGATTCTCAACCATCATTGTGTGTAGACAAGATTACGCAAAAACGGTTTAAGGTAGAATAATGAAATTTGGTACACAGGCATTATTCAAAATTCGTATTTTTCTATCAACTTTTGAGAAATATTCTCAATGCTCAACCGGAAGTTACAAAGTTTTGATTTTTTTTCCTCTAAAGCGACCGTAAAAATAAAGATATATGTTTGATAGTTTTTCACATGATTAAAAATTGTATAAAACTACTATATATAGAATTTCAGCTTGATTGAATCGCTGAAAGTACCAGAATTAATTTTTTAACAGATTCCAAATCACGCGCCAACACGTGACTTGGTGCCATCAACAAAGAGCCAAACATGCGCTGGTTTAATAAATATTATTGATTAATTTTAATTTATAATTTATAATTAATTAAATTTAATTTAAATATAATATATTATGTTATTTAATCAAATTCAAATTGCGAGATAGTCTAGTGGAGACACTCCAGTTTATTTTTAGATTCAACATATCCCTTATTGTTTTCAATATTTTACATGTTTGTTTTAGGATGAATAATAAATACAACTTAATAATTCAAATATCAAAGTAAATATTCGTCAAATTTTAAGATATTATATTAATTTATTTCAAGGTTGGCAGCATATATACCTCTGCCGGTTTTCTTTATGTTTTCTTTTATTTACTTAAATTTCCAAGGTTGGTATCTCCGAAACAAATGGAATTCTTCTTCTTTATTTTTATTTGTTTTATTTATTTATTTTCATATTATTAATTCTAAGCAACTTTATTAATAAATAAAGATAAAGTATAAAAAGGTTTTAGATTTCAACAAAAGTTAAGAAAAAGATTCACTATATGGTCATCTATCTAAAATAATAGATTTCATATGTCAGGCTAAGTCTTTTATTATCTATCTTTATATATACATATATATATATATATATATAATTTTTTAAGTAAATATAAATATGAATGATATGATTTATGAAATTTCATCAAATATTAGGGGATGTATATGAAATTTATTAAAAGAGGGTAGATAGGAACAATAAATGGCAGCAGGTTGGAGGGGATTCCCTTCCAGTTTCTCAAGTTTCCATTAGAGAATGATTTAAAAGTTAATATACGAAAGACTTTGCATCGGATTCAGATGGCTTCTTGCTTGAAAAAAAAAACCATTTTATCGTCAATCGTATTGTAATTTACGGGGAGATGCTACACAATACAAACATATTTTTCTTATTATTTTATTTTATATTTTGTTTGTTTATAGTATTTTAAATATTGCAATTTCCAGTTTATCACATAAAAACAATACCTTCTTTTTCATTGAAATTTAACAACAAATTTTATTTGAAATAGAGTAAGTTCATTTGAAAATATTTACTATTGGAATCTATTTATATTTATTTAATAGATATTTGCTAATAGATATGCAATTTATATTTTGAATTTCATATTTTTATATATGAAACAATATAAATACTTTTTATAATATGTCCTTATCAATTTATATATATATATATATACCAGTCGGCCTCGGGCTGATGTCCAGTGCGGACGTTTGCCAGTCTCAAGATTGCCCAGAATTCTTCGGAGCTCTCTCTACAGCAGGGGTCAATTCAGAGAGCCGGAACTTAAACTTAAATGTTTCAGAGCATCGTAAAATCATCTGACCTTTTTTTTAGAACCATATTCAACAAAAATTAAAAAGTAATCAAAATGTTCAAAAGTTTTCAGGCATTGAGTGAATTGTAAGAAGAGCCAGATAATCCTATGCCAAGAGACGCGGTTTGCCGACCCCTGCTCTACAGCAACGCAGTAAGTACAAAACCACCCAACCTATCAACCCACAAATATTCTCACCTAAATAATCTCTTGAAAATGGCGCCAAAATGGATGCCGAAACGTCGAGAAAACAATCTTACAAAAATATGTGATTATATTCCTGATAAATCTGATAATAAATTTATCAATAAATTATTAATATTAATAGAATTATTTATAAAATCCGAGAAAGTTGCGATGACCAGGAAACGTAGCAAGAATGGGTGATGAAAGACTTGTGAAAAATATATTAGTGGGAAGACCAATTAGAAGATCAAAGAGACCGTGTCGGTGGGTGGATAATGAAGGAAGGGACTTGAAAGAGAGGGGGGAGAAAATAAGAGTTGGAGAGATGTAGCTGTGTGGTTGCTGGGACCAAGAACTTTCGAGTACCGTAGAGTATATATATATATATATATATATATATATATATATCAAAAATTGTAAAACTTGAATTTAAATGACTAAATTATATTATCTTTTTTTTTATTTTTAGCTTTATTACTCAATTATTAATTACTACTATATTTTAAATGAAAAATTTCCGACAATGCATATAAAATTAATACTTTGTACCACTTTCTGTTTCCAGATATACACCAAAAAGTTGATGAATTCATGCTAGTGATGCATTAAGTAAATATACCAAATTTTATCAAAATCCGTTGAGCCATTCAAGCCATCCACGTCTATACGGACATACAACATACAGACGGACGGACGGACAGACGAACAGACATGATGCTAAAAACTGAACAATCCTTTATTTAATTTTAAACAAAAAATATGAGCTGTGGTCAGGAACAGAACCGACCGACGATTTGAAATAAATTAATTTCCAAACAACATTATATATATAAATATATATATAAAGTATCAAAAAAAATTATTTTTAAACTTTAATTAAAATGACTAAATTATCTTATGGTTTACTTTTAGTTTAATTAATCAATTATTTTTCACTACTATATTTTAAGTGAAATATTTTCTGACAATGAATATAAAACTAATACGTTGTAAACTACAACTTCCGGTTTCTGGATATAAACCAAAAGTTGATGAATTCATTCTACTGATGCATTAAGTAAATATACCAAATTTTATCAAAATCCGTTGAGCCGTTCAAGCTATACAAGTCTATACGGACATACAACATACAGACGGACAGACGGACAGACGAACAGACATGATGCTAAAAATATTTTTTTCAGTTAACAAATGATTGGTGGAAATCTTCATATGTGAAATTTGGTGTGAAAACAATACCTTCCCTCGTCGGTCGGTAAAAAATATAAAGAGATATTTACTTTTAACAATCATTTTTACCGACCGACGATAGTAAGGGAGGTATTGTTTTCACACCAAATTTCACATGTGGAGATTTTTACATATCTCCACGAATCATGCATTTTCTAAACAGAAAAAAGTATTTTTAGCATGATGTCTGTCCGTCTGTCCGTCCGTCTGTCCGTCCGTATAGATGTGTACAGCCTGAACGGCTCAACCGATTTTGATGAAATTTGGTATATTTACTTAATGCATCAGTGGGATGAATTGATCAACTTTTGGTGCAATTCCGGAAACCGGAAGTGGTAGTATTAGCGATCGACGATAGGAAGGAAAGGGTTATTTTCACACCAAAGGAGATTTTTTTATATATCACCACGAATCATGCACTTTGTATTGGTTTTATCCTCGAGAAAAATCATATTTATTAGTTTTTTCTTGATTTAAAATTATATGACGTCATCCAGCCATTCATGACGTCACAGCCTGGTCTTGCATATATATTATAAATAAAATAAAATTAAAAATGTTCATATTTATTATTTATGTATCCATATCTGTTTTTTATTACATTAATAGATATATGAAAATTATTTGAAGTTGTTTCTGTAGCTAGAAATTAATTTATTTCAAACCGTCGGTCGGTTCGGACCTGGCCACAGGTCAACTTATTAATAAAGATGTGGTTTTTTTTAAATATTTTTTTTTTCTTGTCAATCTCTTGTGAAACTGAAAATCGTCCTTCTAGCAATCGGTAAAGTTAGCGAACAATGGTCATATAATAGGGGCGGTCGTAACGAAATGCGGCGACATTTCTCCGCAACATTCGCGTGAAATCA
This sequence comes from Labia minor, assembly GCA_963082975.1. Classification (NCBI taxonomy): domain Eukaryota; kingdom Metazoa; phylum Arthropoda; class Insecta; order Dermaptera; family Spongiphoridae; genus Labia; species Labia minor. Next base: position 10,513,911 of record OY720348.1, read on the forward strand.
ATATTGTTTTAATAGTAAAAATGCTTCAGAGTCAGTTGTTGCTTGTAGTGGGATCATAAAAGTGGGACTAGAGCAATTTGTGTCTCATAAAATTATTGAAAGGGACAATAAATTCAAACTCTGGTTTTACAAATATTGCGATGATAGTCGCGACCGTGGAGGAGAGAAAAGACAAAAAATATTAAGAGCTTTCAATAAATTTTTTTTTTTTTTTTGTCCTCTACCGAATTGGAATACAATAAATTATTTTCGATATTAAATAGCAATTAATATTTATCGATAATAAAAACAGAAATTTAATTTTGAATTTCTGTGAGTATAAACTTACAAATGAGTATAAAAAAGTTGTTTTTTTGTTTAATTTGTCGAAATTTAAATAATAAATAATTTAAATCTTAGCTGTGATTCATCTTTCTTTTATCATCTAGTTTAAATCTCAAATAAAATGTTGTAATATATTTCTTTATTATTTGGATAAAAAAAACAACTCTTGACTTTGCACGTCCTACGTAAGGACAACGCCTATCAAGCCGATTATATCAATGAGATGTCCTATGATCAGTAGAACGGGTCCTCTCAACCTTTATCTTGATTTTCTTGAGCGGAGGCGCTATCAAGTAGCTTTTCCCCAATGTTGATCCCGGTGGCTAGGTTGACTCCGTCCCATAGACCCCAGCTAGGGAAATTCCCTTGCCAGACCCAGAACTTGAACCCGGGACCATGTGACTGTGAGGCAGGTTCGCTACCCAATGGGCGCTTATTATTCGGATAATAATTAATTATTAATTTCCCACCAGCTCCATAATTTGTCTATGATGGGACCAATCATTCATGTACCACTGGTGGTATATGCCGGCGGGAACGTGTATTATTGATAATATTATATAAAAATATAAATATTTCATTTCTTTTCAGACTAGTGTAGAATATTTTAAAATATTGAATTTAATGTAAAGGAATATGAAATTTAAATAATCAATGATTCAAAAAATATGCGAATTTTACAAGAATATGAATTGCTCTTAATGAAATTTAAAAGTTATGTAAAAAATTATAATATATAATTAATGAAATTCATGAAAAGTTCAATGATTTTTATATTGTACAGAGTGTCCAAAAATGAAAGAGCAGATTTCAATTTCGTATTACAGACAATTTGGGACACCCATTGGAATCTGCTCTTTCATTTTTGGACACCCTGTATATTGTATTTTGATAGAATAATTTTTTTTTTTTATAATGAACCAACACTGTTTTATTTTTAAATGTGTTAAATATTTTTTAAACATCAAATATTATCTAAGTTTGACTCGTTATATTCTCTGATTAAACAAGTATCGATGAATTTTATGTACTTATTATTAAAATATTTGGAAAACAGTATTATTAAATGTAAATAAACCAAAAAAATAAAAAAAAAAATCTTAAAATTGACAGATGATAAGGATTATTTTCGCGAAGAGAAGCATATGATTATTTAATTATTGTTTTGCCGAGGTATTCACTTATTGATTGTTCATCAATAAATCAGGCTCCAGCAATAGCATTTGTTTTCATAAATGACTAATCAAGTTACACAAAACACAATGATTTGAGTTAAAATTTTATAAACTGTCGGTTACCTGGTTGAGAATTGATCCAGGTGATTTTATTTTTAGTAAATTTAGAAACGTTTTCGTGTAGTTTAGATTCGATGTCCCTATCTTTTTCCATGTTAACGTGTTCATCTTGACGACTTGTAGGTAAACCGTATTAAATCCATAATCAATGAATGTAAGTGACTCTAATTTAAAGGAATAGAAAGTCAATGAAATTTAAAATCGCATATTTCATAGGCTTGACTGGGGCCTATTAAAATAAATAAATCTGGAGTGTCTCCACTCGATTAGCTCGCAATTTGGATTAAGTAACATATATTAAATTTAAATTAAATTTAATTAATTATAAATTAAATTTAATATATTTAAATTAAATTTAATATATATAAATTAAAAAATAATATTTATTAAACCAGCGAGTGTTTGGCTCTTTGTTGATGGCACCAAGTCACGTGTTGGCGCGTGATTTGCAGAGTTAAAAAATTAATTCTAGTACTTTCAGTGAATCAATCAAGCTGAAATTCTATATATAGCAGTTTTATACAATTTTTAATCATGTCAAAAACTATCAAACATATCTTTATTTTTACAGTCAGTTTAGAGGAAAAAAATGAAAACGTGGTAGGTAATGACCCACTTCCGGGTGAGCTACATTTCTTAAAATTTGAAAGAAAACTACAAATTTTAAATAATACGCTTCTACCAAATTTCCTTATTCTAGCTCAAACCGTTTTTGCGTAATCTCGTCTACACACACACATACACACAGACATTTTTCTCAACCTTAGTGAAAATGACTCAGGGACCTTCAAAACGTATAAAAACATCAAAATCTCGACATCGAAAATTTTCGTGATCGCAATACTGTCTCTGGTGAGATTGTAAAAAAGATGGATGTGGCTTAGGATATGGATGTTTGTAGGAATATGCATTCTGTGTCCAATAATTTTCGAATTCAGTCCTGACGCAGAAATCGATAATTAAGTCTTGGAATTTAGTAATTAGTATTAAATTAATAATGTAAAGTAACATAAATGAATGTCAATATGGATTCAAGAGGAGTCTTATAAATTTATAAATAGTTAAACGGAATGTAAATGTAAATATATTGAGAGAGAGGAAAAATAAAATATGAAAACGTAGTTTAAATATGTTAATAGCAAAATTGATATTTTTTATTATGGTTCACTACACCCCCTTACAATTTTGCGTTCAGCAGCGCCTTCATGTGATTGAAAAGTTTCTAGAATTCTAAAATACATCGTAGATGTCAATATAAATACAATTAGAAAGTAAAAGATACAAACTAAGAAGAAATATATAGGATGCTATAATCTTATTTAATTACATTAAGTGGAATTTATTTCTAGAATGAGCCGCCATATTTTATTTTCAAATCGAGTACTGTACTTTGACAGTAATGTAAGGGTAAAAAGATCCTCCTCGTTTTTAGAATGAAATGAATTAGACAGGGGAATAAAAAAATACAGCACCACTTTACAAAGATAAATAAGATCTATCAAAGCAATCAACATTATTTATAATTTAGTAAATTATACTAATTAAAACCGTTGGCTTATAAGTAATTTAGAAAACACAATCTATTAGCTGGCTGCTTATTCAATTCTTTCTTAGATGGAAAGGAAAAGAAAAGAAAATTGAGAGCGGAAGAAGAAAAGAACGGACGAGAGATGCTTTTAACCCACTCTTTACTCTCCTTTCTATATATATATAATATATATATATATAAAACTAAATAAATATATAAAAAGAGTAAGAGAAAAAAAATCCTTAATGAGAATGGTGGAAATTTGTCGGAATTTTATAAATTAGTGTGTCGAATTGGAGAGGGATGAAAAATTATTAACTAATTTGTAATTTAAAAAAAAAATCTGTTGGTGACAACTTTTTACGATTAATAAAGGAAAATAAAATTTAATTATATATATATATTGAGTGAATGAATTATAGAAAATAAGTTTAGATATTTTATAAGCATTTTAGTTATTCCTGAGAAGGCGCCATTGGGTGTGTGGGTAGCGAACCTGCCTCACATTCACATGGTCCCGGGTTCAAGTGCCGGACCTGGAAAGGGAATTTCCCTAGCTGGGGTCTATGGGACAGAGTCAACCCAGCCTCCGGGAACAACATTGGGGAAAAGCTATTTGATAGCGCCTCAGATCAAGAAAATCAAGGTAAAGGTTGCGCGACGACCCATTATACTGATCATAGGACACCTCATTGATATAACCGGCTTGATAGGCGTTGTCCTTGCGTAGGACGTACAAAGTCAGAGGTTGTAGTTATTCCACCACAAACAATACGAAAAAATGGTGTTGCCATTGCAATGTGCATAAATCAAACATAAAAAGCAATTTAATTATTCTTGTTTAAGTATCAATCATTAAAAATAAAATAATAATAAATTTATAAAAACGATTGATTTTGCACTAAACTGAAAATAGAGAAGAATGAAATCTAAAATGAAAATATACTTAATTTATTAAATGAGATTAACAGGTTCCTGCCGGCATGTGCCACCGGTGGTACATGAATGATTGGTCCCATCATATTATGGAGACGGCGGGAAAAATTAAATTAATTGTTAAATTATAATAATAATAACAACAATAATAAAACTATTTTTAGAAAAAAAAACTATCTTTATTTTGATATTTGAAAGGGAATAAAGATAAAAATACATGAATCTATATATATATATATATTAAATTCTTTTAACAATATTTTTATTCAATCCATTAATCGTATTTATTATTCTCTCCTTCCATCTATAATCATATTTTGCATTTCAATCAATTCTCAATTGAAAATAACATGAAATAAAAATAAATCTATAGATTTATATGAATATATATATATATATATATATATATATATATATTTAAATATATTTGCGATATTTGTGTTTATATACTAATATCTTCCATTTATTTTTCAATGCTTTTAAAAATCTAATGAAATGAATTTGTTTTTCATGGAGCTTGATTTTTATTCAAGTTTATAAAATGATTATTTATTATTATTATTATTTTATTTATTTTATTTTTTTTTCCCCCATGAATATATGTCCATTGGCATAAAAATGGTACACCCTTTCAACAAGAATAATTCAAAATAACTGTCTCTAGTACCTGTGGAATTCTAGCACTAAAATTCAGATGTTGGAAATCTGTCCTTTTATTATTTGTGCAGTTTTTATTGGCTTGTTTGTGTTTTTTTTTACCTTGCTATTATTAGATGAAATCGTTTTTAAATTAAAATTTTGGAATGAGGATTAATAAATAAACCAGAAGATTTTTGAGTTTCTTTATGTTTCAAGAACCAATAAAATTTCTATAATGTTGATATATATATATATACAATGAAAAACATTGAATATTAAATTAAAAGGGTATTATATTATCATTTTTTTTTTTTGTTTTATTTTTTTTTTTATCTTTTGCAGATCAAATTGAATTTATTTTATTTTAAATACGATTACATATTTTTTTTAATATTTAATAAATTGATTGGGTAAATAAATAATTAGGAATATATTAAAGGATTAAATTCCACTTATCCTTTATTTACTCCATTCACAGAATTTTAATAATTTTGAATTGAGAAATTTTGAAATTTGTTTAATTGAATTTTGTTATTACTATTAATTTTATTTATTTTATTAATTATACTTTCAATTAGACAAAGAAAAAAATGCAGTATGCTTCGAATTTGTGATCGGGATGAAAGTAAACCGAGAGAAGAAGTGAAAAATAATTGTCAAATGGTATTTAAATTATCTTCTTCTTCGTTGTCGATAACTTCCTAGCGGAAGTGTCGTGGCCCTAATAACTCCACAGGAGTCATAGGGTGTTCATGGGAAAATTTGACCGAAGTGGTTTCCCCTTGCCTTCTTCGGTGGGGCAGCCGATGTTAAATTGAATTAGATTTTTTTATATTTATTAAATTTATTATTTATTAAATTAAATAAATATATAATCTTGAGTTCTATGCTGGGATTCGAACTCAGGCTTCCTGTGTAGAAATCTAGTACTCTACCCACTCAGCCATGCTGCCCCTATTTAAATTATATATTTATTTATTTTATTTATTTATTTATTTATTTAATAGAGAATAATAAGAAATGAGAGGAAAAAATTATTCAAAATATTATGAAATATATTCAACAGTGAAAAAATTGATTACAGTAAGTTTAATTATTTAATTAAAATTATTTATTCAATGTTTTATAAATAAATATATATTAAAATTACAGTCAATTACTAATGTCCAATATTATTAACTTATTGAAACAATATTTCATTGTAATGTAAAAAAGATATTTTATAAAAGAAATCCATTTTCAATTTATTTCACCCCACCCCACCGCATATTACAATCTTATTCAGTTGTTATAAAATAAATCTGCAGTTGAATTTCAAACAACCCTTATTGAAATTAATTAAAATGTCAATATAAATAAATCAATAGGCAGTTTAAATTTTAGTTTAATAATTTATCTATTAATATGAAATTCATATATTCACATCGTATCATTTCCAAACGCGCCATTTTATAATGTATAACCTATTTAAAAGTCGTTTTAATAGACCAATGTAGGGAGTATACCCTCCGAAACTTTGCCCATAAATTAATCATTATATTCTTTATTTATTTACACCCTATAAAGTTCACTTATATTAAGATTAAATAACGTAATCACAAATAAAAAAAAAAAAAAAATAAAATAAAAAATAAATTTTTAAACAGGTGAGTTGAGAAAATTAAATCAATTGTAATAAAATCCAGATTTTTCTCAAAATACTTATTTATTTATCATATATCAAATATAATTTTTTATAGAAAATATTTGTTAAATAGATGATAAAATCGATGATTTCAATATATTAGTTTATTTAATTTAAAAAAAAACCTCTTGACTTTGTACGTCCTACTCAAAGACAACGCCTATAAAGTCGGTTATATCAATGAGGTGTCCTATGATCAGTAGAACGGGTCCTCTCAACCTTTACCTTGATTTTCTTGAGCGGAGGCGCTATCAAGTAGCTTTTCCCCAATGTTGTTCCCGGAGGCTGGGTTAACTCCGTTCCATAGACCCCAGCTAGGGAAATCCCCTTGACAGGCCCGGGACTTGAACCCGGGACCATGTGACTGTGAGGCAGTTTCGCTACCCTCACACCCAATGGCGCACTTTTATTTAATTTAAATAAACTTATAATGAAAGAGAGAAGTGTTAAGACATAATTATATGTACATGTTCAGGCAAGAGATCATATCATAATATTAATTAATTAATTGTTATATATAAGCATTTATCTTAAAAGCCCCTGAATTGCCACAACCAGCTAAACCTTTGCATTTCACACTATTTCTTGATTTAAAATTCTTTTTGAAGAAAAATTAAAATATTGTTTATAAAATTGACTTGTTTTATTAAATCAAAAAATTTTTTATACCAGTATATGTCTATAATATTACTTTTATCAAATTCACTTTCACTATTCTTTATCGTTTATTTCCAGAAGATAAAATATCAATTGTTTTCAATTTTTTTAATTGAATTGCACTATGAAAAATAATATCTAACAGAAAATGAGGTTATGCCCCGAAAATGGACATTAAATTTCAAGAATCTCGAATTTCTTGAACAGGTACAGGACATAAGCCACAGGAACATGTAATTATTATATATTAGATGTTAATACAACTTAACAGCCAAATAACAATAACGGATAATAGGTTAAAGTACAATATTTTCCGGAAGTCTAGCTTCAGCGTTATTGTTATTCGTAAATCCTCACCGGCCATTAAACACTAAAATAGCTGCTTTCCATTCCATCATTTTAGACCCGTTCCATTAGGGACTGCTGATTATATACAAGAATTAAGTGTCTATCATTCACCTAATATGGACGAGTAATGGATCTACCGTCTCAATTATTAATAATATTGCTCAAAAGATTATCCTTATAAAATATTCTTAATTTTCAATCTCGTCCTTCAAGTATTTTGGCTAATTGCTTTTGATAGTGATGTACCAAGTGAAATAAATACTTGAAAAAACAAAACAAATCAATCAATTTCAAAGTGTTTAAATCATAAAATTATTATTTATTAAATATTATTAATTTAACTTTAATTTTTAAAATAAAAATAAATATATAAATAAATGTTATCTATTTCGTTATAATTTTTAATTGAAATTTTATCGTTTGCGATCTAAAAAAAGATTAAATATTTCATTTTGTTTGATTTTTTTATAATAATAAAAATTGAACATGAAGAAATAAATAATTAATAAAGATTATTTCGTGAGTTGATATAGCATTATGGTAGTTATATTAAAAATATTATATTAAAAGAAAACTAATAAACGATAAAAACATAAATCACAATTTTTACTAAAATGTTTCTACTAATGCGATTATATATATATGAGGGTGGGGTAAAAATTTCCCGCCTGACCAAGAAAAACGATGTTTTTAAATTTTATTTTTTGCTTTATTTTTCAATATTCAGTATAGCTGAGACCTGAACGTGTGCGAAATATTTTGCACAACCATTTGAACATGGAAAGTTGTGTGCAACGTGGGTGCCGCGTTTGCTAACGTCAGACCAAAAACTGCTTCGAAAAACCATTTCTACCGACAATTTAGCCGATTGGGAGGTTGGAAATGTAGGCGTAATCCAAACGAATTTTTGCGTCGATTCATAACTGTTGATGAAACTTAAATTTAATTAATTAATTAATTAATTAATTTAATTAATTAGAACACCGTTATGAGAAATGTATCAGTGTTGATGGAGATTATGTTGAAAAATAAAGCAAACAAAAAATTTAAAAACATCGTTTTTCTTGGTCAGGCCGGAAACTTTTCACCCCACCCTCGTATAAGGAAGCTTATATATGTATAAGATCAAAAAGACAAAAAAAAATTAAAATAATCATGTTTAAAGTAATTAATTATTTTATTAAATTTCAACACGAAATAAACAAAGAATTGAAAATATAAAATCAAAATAATTAATAATAAAAATAAAATAAAATAATAATAATGTAAAATAAAGTTTTCGCCAAGAGACGAAATTTGTAAAAACGTTCCTTCTTATCGATAATAAAAAATGCATGGCAGGAAGAAACTCCCAGAGAGCGCCGATGAACTCTTCATTAGAAATCCGGAGGAGAAGCCACAAGACATGGAGGATGATCATTACAAGCAGAAATGCCCCCGGGGGCGGCGGAAAACTCGAGCGCAACTTTCACCCCTTTTTGTTTGAGGGCTGCAAATCACCAACGCGTCCATGGTAATTACTCCCGACTCGTGACTCTACGGGGCCGTATTCCCAGACACGCATTCACCATAATTAACATTATTTTCAGGACTTTGCTCACTTCTCTGGGACTCTGGAATACTCGTTTTGAATATTTCACTGATACTAGCGCATATATAATTATAGATAAATCTCTCTGTTTAGATGATTAAAGTTCTAAATCTTAAAAAGTGTAAAGTAATAACTTTCATATAGATATAGACATATACTTAATATATATATATAGATATATTGGATATATTGTGACGGAAGATTATTTTATCGTTTGTTAATAGAAAGAAATGAACCCTTCGAGGGTGTCACGTACAAAATTTTTTTTATGAAAAAGAAAATGTCGAAGACGCAATGAAAGACTTTAACTAATATCAAAACCAATAAAAAGAAGTGATAATCTTTAAGTTATCAGTATTTAATAAGGATCTAAATTTTAACCTATTAATTATTAATATATAGTATTAATAGTTCTATAATGATATTGATTAGTAAATGTACAATAAATTAAAATTCAGTGGGTAACCAAAAGGAAAATAGAAGGTTTTAGAAAATTTTTTTAACCAATTTTAACCAGTTATGGTTACATATGAGAAAATAAGAAAACCAAAGTCCTGAAGAAGATACAGATATGGGAGCGAAACGTCGCTACACATTGATTAGGAAAAAAAAGAGATTTAATTTTATATCTAAAACTTTGTTTCCCTGATGGGCAGCCCACTGAGTCTTAATTCATTATAAAATATTCATAATTTTAGTTATATCAATTATAAGAGAGTATATCCATATACTTTATAATATATTAGTTTTATTATTGACTTAAGTATGGAGTTATTTAAATGTGTTATATATAGCATCAATTTTTACTAATTTATAAACTGAATATTAATTATGATGTTTTGATGTTTTGATAATTTATTAAAATATTAGTACATAGTTAATGAAATTAATATATATATATATATATAGGGTGACCAAACGTCCCGTTTTTAGGTGCTCTGACCCGGCATCCCGAAAAAAGTCTTCGAGACAGCCTATTGTCCCGTTTTTTAAATATTTAGGACATTTCCTACTTTTTTCAAAAATTTTTCAATTTAGTTCTAAAAAAAAAATGTACAACGTTTTCTGGAATAAGCACTTAAACATTACATACTTTTTTTCAAAATTTTTTCAATTTGTTTCTAAAAAGAAAAAAAAAGGTAAAACGTTTTCTGGACTAAGTTCTTAAACATTTCGTACTTTTTTCAATTTGGTTCTAAAAAAAAAGAAATGTAAAACGTTTTCTGGACTAAGCTCTTGAACATTTCGTACTTTTTTCAAAATTTTTTTTCCAAAAAAGGTAAACCGTTTGTCCCGGTTTGGTGTTTTCGAAATATGGTCACCCTATATATATATATATATATATTATTATTAAGCCTGATTTTATTATATTGTCTTATACTAGTTTAGATAGTTTTAGATGAAAGTTCGAGCAAATTTAATTTCAATGCGACCAAGTTCCAGTAATAATTTTAAGAAACATTATTTATTTTAATGGGAAAAGTTTCATTTGCATGTAATGTGCTTCTTGAAAGTTAATTCTGATTGGAGAATATTTGTGTTCTAAATTTCTCATTTCAAGACAAATTTTTGACCATCATCCTGTTTCAAACCATTAACCCTCTTTCAAATGCAATTTTTTTTTTTTGCTCTTTGTTTTTTTTAAACATGGATATGATGAATAGAAAATAGACCAACACATAGAGAAATGGAAGGGTGTAAATTTGTCCTTTGAGTTTGGTCCCCCGGGCAGATAAGCATAAAATCGAATGCAAATTCAAATGCATTAAATGTAACTGGGTATATTTTGAGAAATAATAAACTTAAATTTGTGCAAATTAATTATTGATTTTAAGGGAAACTATATTAAACATGGATAGGATGGAATGAAAAGAAGAATTAATGAAAGCATTAATAATAATAATAATAATAATAAATTAACAAAGTGACTAAAAATGAATTCATATTTCATTATATATAATAAATATTTATATTTTTTTATTCAATTTGATTAATAAATAAATAAAATCCGTTGAATAATCGCTGAAATCAGTTAACACGTTCCCGCCGGCATGTACCACCGGTAGCTCATGCCGCCACATAAAATAAATAGACAAATTATGGAGCCGGCGGAAACGTGTTAATTGTTAAATTGTACTATTCTTTGACGTTTATTTTAAATTTGAATTGTTAACTCGTTCCCGCATGCATGTACCACCGGTGGCTCATGCCGCCACATAAAATAAATAGACAAATTATGGAGCCGGTGGTTAATTTAAAACATATATCTTATGACACGTATCAAGTTAGATAACATTGAAAAGTTTGGCGATTTGGAAGTAAAAAATAAAACTTTGAATTAATTACTACTCTATTTTATCATTCTTACCAGGAAAGTGATATTTAAAAATTTGTACGGATGTTTAAATAAAAAAAAAAAAAATAAAATAAAATAAAAGGGGGAAGTTGTTGTCTTGATTAGCACTTGACTTAGGTTTGGCCTTTCGAGTGACAAAGTTCTTTTGAAATCTTTCCAAAGTTATAGCATACCCCATCTCCTCAACCCGAATGACATCTGAGAAGGGATTGTCGTTTCATTCCCTACTTCCCATGTCTTCTTTGTTCGTCACCTCATGCTTTAAACTTTAGCGGAAATATTTCCCCCTGAGGATTCTGCTTAGGAGACAATACATCATAGAAATGGAAGTGAAATTGATCCTTCAAATCAATCCAAGAATCAATGGGAGAAAAAGTAAGAAAAAAAAAATTAAAATATAACACCTTTGTTAACTTAATAAAAAGAAACAAAAAATATTTTTACTTAAAAAACGAAAATTAGCTGAAGTGTTTCCACTCGACTATGTCGCAATTTGAATTGGATTAAATAACATAATAAATTATATTTAAATTAAATTTAATTAATTATAAATTATAAATTAAAATTAATAAATAATATTTAATAAACGAGCGGATGTTTGGCTCTTTGTTGATGGCACCACGTCACGTGTTGGCGCGTGATTTGGAATGTGTTAAAAAATTAATTCTGGTATTTTCAGCGATTCAATCAAGCTGAAATTCTATATATAGCAGTTTTATACAATTTGTAATCATGTGAAAAACTATCAAACATATATCTTTATTTTTACAGTCATTTTAGAGGAAAATAATCAAAACGTTGTAGGTAATGACCCTCTTCCGGTTGAGCTACATTTCTCAAAAGTTGAAAGAAAACTACGAATTTTGAATAATGCCCATGTACCAAATTTCATAATTCTAGCTCAAACCGTTTTTGAGTAATCTTGTCTACATACACACACACACACACACACACACAGACAGACATTTTTCTCAACCTTAGTGAAAATGATTCAGGGACCTTCAAAACGTATAAAAACATCAAAAATTTTCGTAATCGGAATACTATCTCTGGCGCGATAGTAAAAAAAGTAACGTTAAAATTGAATTTATTTTATACCTGTTTATTATTTAATAATATATTTGTTCCTATAATACAGTTAATTAATGAAGTTGAGAAAAACGTTATAAAAATAGTAATTTATCAATTGAATATTGTCTACTACCAATATAGGTTTATAAATTTATTTTAATTTTAATATAACCAGAGATGGCAGAAGATTGAATCGAATATCCAAATATACCATTTGTTTCAATTTAAAATATAAATAACGTAGTTGTGTTTATTTTAGAGAAAGACAAGACTATTGCCAATCATATTATATTACTGATAGAGGCGAAAATAGAATTTTAATTAAAAACAAAAAAATCTTTTAGAAAATATGAAAATATATTTTTAATGTCATTTAAGTCATTTAAATATTTATTTTATTTTAAAACAGTGGTTCTCAACCTGGGGGGCGTGAGCACATTCTAGGTGGGGGGGGGGGGGGCTCGCTAGCATATTAAGTGCCCGCAAACTTTTGAAAATTTTTCTTTAAAAAAAAAAAGGTTTGATGATTTTCAAGCCAAACTTTTTGAATATTTCCGATATTTTTTCAATTTTTTTCAAAATGGTTCTAAAAAAAAAGGTTGAGAACCCCTGTTTTAAAATATTAAAAAAAAACAATCAAATCACTATTTCTAGTCTTTTATAATATCTATCTCTGTGGCTCTACGGAACTCGAAAGTTCTTGGCCACAGCAACCACACCCCTCCAAGTATTCCTATTCTGAGCCACAACCTTCCAGTCCCTACCCTCTCCCATCTCTCTCACGTCCTTTCCCACATTATCCATCCATCGTTTTCTTGGTCCTCCAAATGGACATTTCTCACTCGGCCTCCCTACCAATATATTTTTCGCCATTCTATCTTCTCCCATTCTAGCTATTTTTTATAATGATATATAAAAATAATTAGAACAAATTATCGATTAAAAGATCTTATTTAGAATTATATATTGAAGAAATATTTGTTTTATACGGATGGAAATTTCATAAAAATTCACCAAATAAATTAGTTTTTTATCAGATGATTTTTCATTTTTTAATATGAAATCTTAATAATATCAAATCCAATCATCTGGTATGTTCATGAATAAACATTTTAATTGAATAAGTTGGTCACCACGATTCATTTTGTTTTATTCTATCAATTCTTCCATCAGAGATGTTCTAATATAGAAATAAATTTCTAAATGCAACTACAAAAAAATATTATAGCTATTTTGTTTAATTTTATTTTATAAACATAATAATAAATAATAATAATATAATTTAATTTCAAAAATACTTTGTGTTCTTTCAAAATTAATTACTAATTGATTTATTTACTTAAGACACATTTAGATAGGCGGTGAGATAAAGAGAAGAAAATTTCTGATGATAGTTTAATTACTAAAATTAGTATTAATCATATAAATAAATAAATTTTATAAATTATCTTTAAATATTCTAACAAAAAAACATTTTATTATTATTATTATTATTATTATTTTAATTTATTTAATCCATTTTTAGGTATTTGAGAATTTTTCTCAATATATATAGATAGGCTGAGAGGAGAAGAGAGGAGAGGGGAGGGGAAGTTAAGAAGTATAACAATTTTTTTGACAAGATTGAATTGAAACATCTTAAGCTTCCATGGTGTAATTCGATTTTATGAATCGGAAGTTGAAACGCTGATCCCTCGACTTGAGGGCATGATTCATTGAAAGAAGATTGGGGTGAGACATCTCCCCTCCCCCTCATTCTTCGTCTATGGATGGATGAATGCTGGTGAGGGTAGTGTCAAAAGCAATTGGAGAAATTGATGCAGTGGATTGGGAGGTTGGAAATGGACAGAACCCTCTTCTCCACACTCATCCATATTTATTTATAATTTTCATCAAACCAAGAAATTTTCGACCAACATCGATATTTAGATAAAATCTTAAGGGGTTGGATTTTCATTTAAACTTTCTATCCGTAAATGTTCAGCGATTAATTCAATTTTTAATCATTAGAGAGCATTATACAAATCAAACAAAGTAAAATAATGAAAAATCATATCAATCTACATATATATAATATAAATTATTATTTATTTAATATATAGTATACGAGGGTGGGGTGAAAAGATTCCGGGTCGACCAAGAAAAACGATGTTTTTAAATTATTTTTTTTTTTGCTTTATTTTTCAATATTCAATATAGCTGAGAGCTGTACGATGGCAGCTGAACGTGTGCGAAATATTTTGCACAACCATTTGTACATGGAAAGGTGTGTGCAACGTATGTGCCGCGTTTGCTAACGTTGCACCAAAAACTGCTTCGAAAAACCTTTTCTACCGACAATTTGGCGCTGTAGGCGTAATCCAAAATAATTTTTGGGTCGATTCATAACTGTTAATGAGAATTAAATTAAATTAAATTAATTAGATAATAAATATCTTAATTAATTAAATAATAAATTAAATTAATTAGAACACCGTTATGAGACATATATCAGTGTTGATGGAGACTATGTTGAAAAAACAGAATTAGGTATATATATGAAATATTTTAGCAAAAAATAATTGTATCTCAAATTAATCATAAACATCCAATTGGATTTATTCACTAAAATTTTATAATTGAATAGAATAATTATAATCAATTTGAGTCTTTAAAATAAATTATTCCTGTGATTCCTTCTTTAAATTATAAATTTTATTTGATAAAATAAGTATTATAATCGCAGATAGGAATAATTTCAATTTTAAAAGAATCTTATTTTGTATATAGATATAAATAGATATTATACATTTTATAAATGCAAATAATTTTAATACATTAAAAGTTAGTGGGAAGTAGTAGGCAATCATTAAGATAAAATTTCGAATCGAAGACCAAGTGAACAAGAAATTTTCCAATTCTACATAATCCTGCGCATAAAAACAAGTAAGAACAACCAATCCATACGTCACCAAGTGGCAACCGGACATTCGAATTCTGGGATTCGGATTAGGGGAAGTAACTTAGAACAATATCTAAGATCTATACCGACTAAACAATGGAAAGTAGTAGTAGTCTGGGAAGTAAAGAAGAAGTCAGGTATGAAGTGGTCTGAATAACTGAATAAGATCCAGGAACATAAAATCAAAATATTCTGTTAGAATAGGAAAAGTCAGAATCAAATAGAAAATGAAAAATGGATCAAGGGTTTATTCGCATAATAATAATAAAAAAAACCTCTGACTATTTGTAGAAAAGACAGCGTTTATCAAGTCAGTCCGTAAATGAGAGGTATTGTACACCCTCCATTCCAAAAGAAACCGAACTTTTTAAGAAAAACAAAAAACCAATGTACATTTTGGAACAAATCATTTTTATTAATCAATGTATTCCCCTTCTACATCGATACACAAATTTGCACGCTCCAACAAGTTGTCAAACGACTTCTCCATGTCCTTTATTGGAATGGTCTTTAGGACGTCGTTGTCGCCTTCTCAATAGCTTCAATCGATGCGTGCCACTTTCCTTTCGTCGCCAAATGCATTTTAGGGAACAGATAGAAGTCGCACGGTGCAAGATCTGGTGAATAGGACGAATGATGCAAAGGAATAACGTGATTTTTGACCAAAAATTCAGTTACAAGTCGCGAACGATGTGATGGTGCATTATCAAGCAAAAGAGTCCAACTGCCGATTTCTCGATATTCTGTCCGAATACGACGAATTCTTGCCAGCAAACGCTTCATAACGCCTAAGTAAAACTCTCCAGCGACTGTCTGGCCGGGTGGAACAAATTCTTTGTGAATTCACGCACTTTTTCGATATCTTCTACCGATAACCCGTTTCTGGGACGGCCTGATCTTTCGTCATCATCCAGCGTCTCTCTACCCGATTTGAATCGCCCGAACCACTCTTACGGGATAGACAATCATCACCATATGCATTTTGTAGCATTTGGTGAGTTTTTCAGTAAAAGTTTTACCAAGTTTAACACAAAAATCAATTGCAGCTCTTTGTTTGAAACCCATTTTCCTACCGATGTACAAAACACACTGACATTTGAAACGCAATAACTTTTGTTATATGCATCCAAATGTCATGAAATTTATACCAGTTGTCAATGAGGGACTAAGCCATCTACGGGTAAAATATTACAACAGATGGCATTAGTGGTAATATTTTTTTTTAAAAGTTCGGTTTCTTTTGGAATGGAGGGTGTATGATCATTTTAGAACGTATTATATCGGTTTTCTAGATCGGAACCCGTTACTCTTGATTTCAAAGAGCTTCCCAATTTTGATCACTTAGTCTGGGTGGAACTTGTTTACAAAGAATTTAGCCATAGAGAAATTATTTATCCAGGTCCAATACTTAAACCCGAAACCAGAAGTTAGAGAGACAACTGTATAGTCCCCCAGACTGCGCCTTATAATAATAATAATAATAATAATAATAATAGTTAAATAATTTTAATTCATAAAACTCAAATCAAGCTTATGAAATATTTCATAAAGAGATAAGTTAACAAATTCAAAAACAATATTTCAGCTTTTATGTAGATTATATAAATATGAATTTAAATGTTAAAATAAATTTTCAATTAAACTTTATATTGAGGTTAAAATAAAAAACAAATCGAATGTGAAATATAGAAGTGAATGCTTGTTATTTATAGTATAGTATAGTATAGTTTAATTAGTTTTAAATCCTTTATATATATATATAATATATGAGAATGGCAAATAGAGATATTTGAAGGTTGTATAAGATTTAGGGATAAACCGTTATACGACAGAACTCTTTTTTTTTATTCTAGTATTTATTTCTGTTGTAATTCATGATTATTTATTGCTAACCTTATTTGATTTATTGATATTACAAGAGCAGCCAGTAAGGGAGAAACTTGGTTTAAACCTGGATTACTTTATAAAATTCTCAATGAAAATTATCGTTGAAAATGACAAAAGGAGGGGGTGGGGTGGGGTGATGCACTGAATCGAAATTATTAGAAAAGAAGAATATAGCAACCAGTTAATGTTGAATGGAACAAGAAAGACAGTGGAGAAGAATAGAATACATAGAAATTATTAGAAATTCTGTTAATTATAAGATTATTAAAATGAAAATCGGAAGAGAATATGATTTTTAATAAATGAATAGAAGAAAGAGAAGTCGAATAAACTCCCTTCCCTTTACCATGAACATTCCCAACTTTCTCATCACTCCCTCCCCCTCCCCCCTCCCATCCACCCTCAACTAGGATCGAATTTAATGTTTTTATCTAGTAGAGTGGGAAGAGATTTTAATAGAATTAGATTTTTAGCATGCTGGCAGCACTTTGCATTTCGTTGCAAATTCCATTTGGAGTGAAGTAGACACCTGCTCCCTTGGAGACGGAAGTGAAACTACACTTGTAACATTTGCGACACTTGGCCAAGGGCGGCAAACAATTTGGCGTTAACTGAAGAAGCAACTTGATTAGTTGCCAGTTGCTACTATCTATACTATTGTCGTGTTTAAGAGTCCAGAGGCATATCTTTCAAGCTCTTATGAATGGTGGTGGGCGTTTAAAGTACCAACAGGAATAATGGAAGGGAGATAAGTGAGAGAGGGGTGAAGGGGGTATCCAATTAACTAAATTATCAAATCAATACAAGTGCCAGAGATGTAGAAGTATATTATTTCTGGAACAATCTATGTATAGATTAATCGAAGTTCATTTTCAACAAAATAATATATTATTTTGCAGACGTGTGTGGGAAGGAGACGTGGGGAGAGCAATGATTCAAATGGCAAAGGCCATTTTTAGTCATTTTCCCTTTAAAAAGATCAAAAAAAAAGGGGGGATTAAATTAAAAATTTAAAAAAAAATAAGCTAACGTCATCTTACATTATATATAATATAATTATTATTAGAGGGTTCAACAATATAAAAAGGCATTTATATTTATATTTCTTCTCTCCTTTAAGAAAGCCCTCCATGGAGAATAGTCATTTTGGCACAGCCAGGTGAACAGTAAACCAATATACCAAGATTCAAGTACTAGAAGAATTTTATATCGAATTTAAAATTTTAGCATTAGAAACTTTCATGAATTAACTCTATTTTGGATACCTTCCACAATTATTTAAAATAATATTAATTTGTAATAATAAATTTTTGAATTTATTGAGATTTGAACATGCATCTTATTGTTCAGAGAGCATATAACCATTAAAAAACAGTATATATATGGCAGCTATTCTCAAACTTTTTTTACCGCGGCACACTTTTAACGGTTTTAAAATTTGGCGGCACACAGAGAAAAACATAAGTGTAAAAGTTTACCATATTGGAAAAAAGTTTACCATATTGAAAAAAGTGGTTTTTTTTTCTTTTAGAACCAAATTGAAAAAATTTAGAAAAAAAGTCGGAAATGTTTAAGAGCCTCTTTACATTTGTAATAATCTCGCGACACAGTGTTTGAGAATCACTGATATATGGTATAAAATAATTAAATAATTTTCCTTTAATAATAATTATTTCCAATAATTTAAAATCTGTTTTTATAAAAAAAATTATTATATACTATCATACATTTTCTATCAATCCTATACAAAAATCAAAAAAAAAAAGTAGAGTATAATAAGGGGATATTTTAATTAAAAACTAAGTGATGGTATTAATATACTATTTCTTATAATTTAACAGATTGATTTTAATACTAAGAAAGGTACTTATAGTGAAATTGTATATTTTAATTTTACTATATATTCATACAAACGAAATTACATTTGTCAAATAACAATCTATCGAGTTTACTCATTATATATCATTATTAATTTATATTGTAATTTACATGATCTCTATGCACATTTTCAAATTGTATATTTATTTTTTTATTTTCAAAAAGACAATTAATGAAAATGTAAACTACGGTATAATTTCTATTGATCTTTCATACATAATTGATAAGAAATTGGTCCAATTAGATAATATTTGTTTGAGTAGTTGATTGGTGTTTGTATTAATATTATTTATATTATCAGGTATATCAATGAAAAGAAAAATAAATTAAAAATTAAATTTACAATCGGTAAATTCGTTTGTTTAAAATACATTGGACACAAGAAGCCTCGGGATATTTAAACAAAATAATAAATAAATAAAAAAAATAAATAAATAAAAAAATGACATTAAAATAAATAATAAATACATAATAAACAAATTAAATTAAAAAAAAAAATATTGAAATTATTTTTATTAAAAAGATTACATTATTGGTTTGATTTTTTTAAATTATGAATTCAGGTATTAATTTATTAATATGAATATTAATAATTGTGTTTAATTTGATTTCAGAGTACATACATGAATGAACAATCCCCTCCTTTCTTTAAAAAAAAAAATTAAACAAAAAAAAAGAAAGATATTCATTTATTTAATATCAAAAATCATCCAAATTTAAACAATATTTTTTGTCATATCTTCCTAAATAAATATTTGGAAATGATATTGATCAAATATAAAAGTTTTTTTTTATTTACATAATATATATATATATATATATTATGTATATAATTTATCAAACAAATTATTCAATCGTAATTCAGTGGTATAATTGTGAACCACGGAATTTTAAGAACTGTTTAAACCTCAGTAAATGTTAAAAAATTAATATCATTAAACGTTATAAAATGTATTAAATTAAAATTAGAAAAATAGTCATACTAGATATGGGATATACTTTTGCACGATAGTCATACTACCTATATCCATTTGAATTTTTTCTCTTTTGTCGGTTTTATATAATGTGTATGTGGGGTGTGGGACATGGTCGCCAGATCGTAGTTTTTTTTACTAAGAAATCAATTAAGAAACGACTGGTGGGCATATTATAAAAAAAATATATTAAAAAATTGGATATATATATTTAAGTTAATTAAAGAAGTTTTTAAGAGAAAACGATGATTAAACTTAAAACCTCCGTATGAAAGGTTTAACTTGACAAAAAGATCATTTGTTTATGAATTTGTTAAGAGAGGATGACATAAAGAAGACATGAAAAAGTTGTATCTCTATTACGAATAGGGAGGTTTTAGAATATGCTCGAATTGGAAATTTCTACTGAAGAGAGTTTCCATCCCCAAAAGGACATAATTGTTCACTTTGATCTTTGTTGGATTTATGTTCATTTAAAAAGTATTCAGAAATTGTTTCGAACATACACTGATGATTACACTGTCTATCTATCAATAGTTTAGATTAGAATTTTTCGATTTTTTTTTTTTTTATATTTCAATGAAATATATTATCCTAAAAATTTATGTCACCTATTTATTTTATAATTCTAAAATTTATAGAATATATGTCTGAAAATTAAAATTCAATTTAATGGGAGAAATTACACAATCATATAATTTCTCATTCATATTTAATATAAAATAAAAATTATATAAATATTAATATAATATTCATATCATTTTTTTAACTTTTATGTATTACAGAGAAAGAAATTTAATTTTTTTAATTTATAAAATTAACCCTTTCTTGAATATGAATAGAGAAATTTATTTATATTATTTAATATTAATACTTATTTTTTTTTTTATTTACTGCTCGATTTTTCAATTGGTTTGCATTTAAATACACTTTTCAGCAATCTTCTCCAATTCACATTTAACATTTCACACAACTAATCAATCTTAAATTTATAATTCTAAATATATTTAGACATGTATAGAGGTCATATATACTTCACATACTTATACAATATATGTGTAAGACTTTATTAAAGATATATTTCAATTCATTTGTATAAGTATCTATATATATATATATATATATAAAGTTTCCACAGTTTTCGCCAGAGATAGTATTGCGATCACGAAAATTTTCGATGTTGAGATTTTGATGTTTTTATACGTTTTGAAGGTTCCTGAATCATTTTCACTAAGGTTGAGAAAAATGTCTGTGTGTGTGTGTGTGTGTGTGTGTGTGTGTGTATGTGTGTATGTGTGTGTATGTATGTAGGCAAGATTACGCAAAAACGGTTTGAGCTAGAATGATGAAATTTGGTACATGGACATTATTCAAAATTCATAGTTTTCTATCAACTTTTGAGAAATGTAGCTCAACCGGAAGAGGGTCATTATCTACAACGTTTTGATTTTTTTTCCTCTAAAGTGACCGTAAAAATAAAAATATATGTTTGATAATTTTTCACATGATTAATAATTGTATAAAACTGCTATATATAGAATTTCAGCTTGATTGAATTGCTGAAAGTACCAGAATTAATTTTTTAACACTGCAAATCTCACGCGCCAACACGTGCCATGGTGCCATCAATAAAAAGCCAAACATGCGCTGGTTGAATATTTATTATTTATAATTTATAATTAATTAAATTTAATTTAAAAATAATATATTATGTTATTTAATCCAATTCAAATTGCGAGATAGTCGAGTGGAGACACTCCAGCTAATTTACCATTAGATTGTATTTTATTTGTAGCATTCTTTTTTCAAATTATCCCAAACTGTCATGTGATTGATTTTTATTTTCTCCGCCACGTACTGAGAGCCTGCGTACCGGTCTTGCTCCATCAATTACGAAATTTCATCGACATTTTCATCAGAACGAGATGCATCTTTGACATCAAAATTTCCAAAAAAAAAAAAAAAAATAACGGAATAGAACAAACCGCATCTGGGTTTTTTCTACAATCACAGCATTCTCAACAGACAATTTACAAATTTTTGCAGTGTTTTTTTTTTATAGTATAAATTGTCAATTATCAACTTTCTTCAGAAAATTCACTTATTTCCAAAACAAATTAGTTTTTTTATATAAAAAAAAAAAACAAATTAGAAAACTTTTTTTGCCAAAAATATTATGTGAAATGTCACCTTTTATACACACGTTCGTTTGAGACAATCGGATTAATTTTATGTGATATATAGACATCAACACCATCTAGTGGCAAAAAAAACAAGGTTGATTTTTTGTATGGCCAAATATATTACTGTAAAAAAATAGAAATTATTTCATTCATATTTAATTATATTTTTTTATAGTTAATTAAATTAATTAATTGATTTAAATGATTTGTTTTACTGAAAAGATTGATTACAAGAATAACGAATTCTACAATTTAGGTTAGGTATGACTAATGATAATGACTAAATCCTAGTTGAAACTATAGTCTCATTTAATTCTTTAGCAGATGGGATTCTATTTTATTTTTATAATCCAATGTAATCATTTTTATATCCAGAACAAGGTATCATTTTATTTATTCGAAAAAGTATTAATTTACAGTTGGAAAAAAGAGAAAACAAAAAAAAAATGAATGAATGGGTAAGAAAGAGGGTTGATCAAGTGAAATGCCGCCTCCTATCCTAATACTGTCACGTACAAATTGTCCTGTTCTTGTTAATCTCATGTCCAAACTAAATAGGATTTACATTACAAGGTCAGGGGGTTTAAATAAATTATCTTCTATTTCATGAAACTGAACTCGATGTTGGTTATTCAATTAATTATGAGTTGAAAAAAAAAGAGATTAATTATATATTATAAGTATTTGATATATTTATATATTTAATACAAATAAGTTCCTGTACTTAAAAATAGATTGATCATCATTTAATTATTTTTTTTTTTTACAAATACATTTATATTGGAAAGGAAATTAATTTCTATAAATCTTTTTCGTTGTTATTCACACTTGAATGCTGATTGAAATTTAATTAAGGATAATTTTAAAAAGGATACAGGTATATGAAAAAAAAAATAATTAAATAATTGGTTTTTGAAATTTTCAATTTAAATTATTCTACTCGTTATATATATAAAAAAAACGAATTATAATAACGAAGAATATTATAAATTGCATAATAAATTTATTAACATTTATAATTTATTATTCCTATTACTATAATTATTTAATGCTTATTTATTTATTTATTAATTTTTTTAGTTTAAATTATGTAAAATTTTTATTTCCTTTCCGGTTTACAATGAAATAGGCATCGAGTTGTACTTGGTTGGTTGATAAACGCGTATTTTTTTTTTCCACACCAAAAGAATTAAAATTAGAATAATTTCTGTGAGAAAGAGAGAATGACAAGTTATTTTATATATTTTTTTTTATCTGGGTCAAAATACTAGCAAATTAAAAAAGTAAATAAATAAATAAAAACTAATATTATTCATTTTTTTTTTAAACTAAAAATATTAATTATTGTTTATTTATCAAAATAAATAAATAATTCGAAACAACTAAAAAAAAAAAAAAAAAAATAGAAAACAATTAATAGGAGAAAAAAAAATGAATACTGGAAAAATTTTATTAAAACAAATTTTAATAATCTGGGTCATAGTTTTAACAAATAAAAAAACAAAAATATACATTTAATTTACTGATAATTAAATTCAGAGATGTGGATATATCTAAAAATAAACAAACTAATAATTACCAAAGTAATAAACCCCATATAATTATATATATAATTGTAATTATATATTATATATTATTTATAATAATAATTATTATTATAATTATATTATATATATATCTAGTTTTTGGGTATTCTATGTAAGCGCGATAGAGTTATTTTGTGATCATCAATCTTTATCATAATTTTTTATCTGGATGGACGTCGTTCCCATATACCCTAGAGACAAATTCCCTTGCCAGGCCTGGGCCTTGAACTCGGGACCACAAGGATCAAAGTCGAGCGTGTTGCCCTAAACTACGTTTTTTTTTTAGTTTTTTTAGTTTTTTAGTTTATTAAGTCACAGAAAGAATACAAAGAGTTTACAAAGAGGGTTATCCCTAGAGTGACCAAATGTACCCAAAATTTTCGCTGTAACAGAAGTAATTCGGACACCATGAAAATTTAAACATGTAAAATATTATATTATTAATATTTTTATTAAGTTAAATCTTTTCTTAAAATTTTTGATTTTGTCAATTGATTTTTAATGAGAGTTTTATTAAAAAATTTTAGTCTGAAGTAACGTGGGATTTGAAGACTCAAAGTGTCACTTCAATAAGAAATCATTTTGAATAGAATGAGCTGAAATGTTGAATCTTGACACATTTTATTACATTTTTTATTTCCTTCTATTTTCACTTATTATACCACTATTTATATAAAATCTTATAAATGATTACTTAATATTTACTTAATTGTAAGTGAAAATTTCCGGGATTGTCCCGTTTTTAGGTGCTCTATCTCAGTGTCTTGTCTATTGTCCCGGTTAAATATTTAATAGTTAGGACATTTTGTACTTTTTTTTCAAATTTTTTTCTATTTGGTTCTTTAAAAAAAAAGGTAAACCGTTTGTCCCTGTTTGGTGTTTTCGAAATATGGTCATAACTGGGGAGTTATCCCTAAACACAATTAGTAAAAGTGTATGAAGTTCAATGTTGTTAAATCGGTAAAACCGATCTCTTCTCTTGTGACCCCAAGGTAAAATAAACATACGATTTTGTTAAATGACGCTTAACAAACCCGTTTAAAATATCAACAAATCAATATTTTCTTACTAAATATTTGATTTAATTTGCAGATGTTTAACGATCAGAGACAATTTTAATTTCTTAAGAGGTTGATGCTGCTACGGTCGCTTGACAATACCAAAAGAGACACTCGAAATTCGATTATATTTATTTTAGGAATTGAAATTTGCACGAAAAATATTTTCCAAGCAATTTATTTTCATCTTTGGTGATGAAAAAAAGAAATCGATGAGAAAAATTAGAAAAATAAAAAAAAAATCGTTCTCTTTGACTTTTTCTACTTCATTAACATCTTGAAAGAAAGCATATATATGCGTCTTTTCTATATTCGTTTTTTTTTTGTTTTAATAAAAAGTTAAGGTTAGAGGCTTCTAATGCATTTTTTTAATATTAGTACATATAATCAGACTAACATAAATAGTATCATGAAACAAAAAATTCTGTAACAATTTACAAATATAATTGAATTAAAAATGAAAATAGTTTTATTATATTCTTTTTCTTATTTTACTATGATGTATAACATAGATTTATGTTTAAAAGTCCAAAAATATATTACAAACAGTTGCAGATTTGTTATTTGATTTTAAAGAAGTAGTATTTTTTTTATAATTATAAGTTTTTTATTGAATCAATTTAATGTATTATATAAAATCCGCCTACAAGAACTTTGGTAATTAAAATTTATAAAATAAATATTTTTTTTTTTTAAATTTTAGTTTTTATATATAAAAATGAATTATGAAGATAAAAATTCTTTTATATTTTTAAAATTTTTAAATTACATATACATATACAAAAGGTGAATTTTGAATTTTCGCGGGCTGGATGCATTCGATGTAAAATACGGCTCATACGATTGGAATTATGGAAAAATAAATCATGAATTGTGCTTTACGATAATGCACTCGCTGACACATCAATGCTTGTTCGTGAACTTTTAGCCAAAAACAACAACATAATCATGCTTCAACCACCATATTCACCAGATTTGTCTCCCTGCGACTTATTCCTATTCCCAAAACTGAAGAGACCAATGAAAGGAAAGCGTTTTGCCACAATTGATGAGATCAAGTCGGAATCGAAGAACGAGCTGATGGCCATACCGAAAATTCAGAAGTGCTCCGACGATTAGAAGAAGCACTGGCATAAGTGCATTAGATCTGATGAATAAATAAATACTTTTCGAAATAATTCAAAATTCACTTTTTCTAGAGAATATATATTCACGGATCCCTATTTTTAAACTATTGATATAAATATTTATAAAAACTTAATTTCTTTCTTAATTTGATAAATATATCATTGGTAAAATGCTGATTTAATGAATTTAATGACAAAAGTTCAAACCTAATCAACTTGTCAAAAATATTAGATAATATAATATTTAATTTAGTAGAATTTTAAATAAATGTAAATTGGTTTAATTATATATATATATATATATTATATAATGTTAATATAAGGAATTTTATTTTGACCTTTATCGTTTGTTAAATCACTAATCCATAGGGTCAGCCAACCTTGTACCTAGAAGAGATGAAATAGCCTAAGTTCATCTACTCTAATGTCCTTTCCTTCTAAGAACTCACTATTTGAAACATCCATTCAATAAATAATCGTTAAAAGCATGAATAAATTCTCGTCGGAATGATTCTATCCATTTTCAAAAAAAGACACTCCATAATTAAGTGGCTATATAGTAATCCAGAATGGAAGGATCATTTGACCCTCCACAAAGAGTGGATGAATATCAATTGAGCCGCACATGTTGTGGTCCTTTAAGATCTACGATCTATTAAGGAACCGCCGATCAACACCAATAAAACCACCACCTCCACATTGCTACCACCCACTCCAAGTGGCAATAATCCCCTTTGATTCGACTCTAAGTAAAACTCTCCCTCGACCAAAGGTCTGTTTTACTAATTAGACAAAGATACAAAGCCCATTTATCTAAAACAGGTACGAAGCAATTTCACGGCTTACAAAGGATCTATCTATATAATCCCATATATTTAACTAATTGCAATCTGAGATTTAACTACGAAACATATTTCTCTGGGAGTAACAAATTCACTTGAGTTTCCAATCTACATTTACTTCGATCGATATGTTTAATAATTTTGAAATGAAAAATTTATAATAATAAATAAATTTAAAAAGTGAAGTACGACAATGAACATTTTGTTTGACACATACAGTAGGATTACTCCCTTGAAAATAAAAAAAAGAAGAATATTAATATGTATACATATCAATTGAAAAAAAATTTGGAAAAAATTCGGAAATGTTCAAAAGCTTTTAGAGACAAATTGAAAAAAAAGCTTAGTCCAAAAAACGGTTGAGCTATAAGTACCTGAATGTCCTAAATATTTCAAAAAACGGGATATCAAAAAGTAGAACACTTACAAACGGAGGACAGAGCTTACTGAGCTTAGAGTGTCGTAAAAACGGTTTGAGCTAGAATCATGCCATTTACTACACGGGCATTATTCAAAATTCGTAGTTTTCTGTCAACTTTTGAGAAATGTAGATCAACCGGAAAAGGGTCATTACCTACAACGTTTTGATTTTTTTCCTCTAAAATGACCTTAAAAATAAAAATATATGTTTGATAGTTTTTCACATGATTAAAAATTGTATAAAAATGCTAGATATAGAATTTCAGCTTGACCAGAATTAATTTTTTAACACTGCATATCTCACGCACCAACACGTGACGTGGTGCCATCAACAAAGAGCAAAACACGCGCTCCTTTAATAAATATTATTTATTAATTTCAATTTAAAATTTATAATTAATTAAATTTAATTTAAATATAATATATGTTAATTTATCCAATTCAAATTTGCGAGATAGTCGAGTGGAGACACTCCAGCTTATTAAATTTCAAACAATCTCTAAATAAATATCTATTTTTTCGATATATTATTATTTATTTATTTCTTATCGTTTCTTCCCTAAATAAATTAATATTTTTTTATTTATTATATAATGAAATTTAAAAAAAAAGTAAATAATATTAAAATATGTCGGAATTTGCGAGATGGAGCCGAGTGGAGACACTCCAGCTTATTTTTAATTAAAATAAAACTAAATATTTAAATCTTAATTGTTGTGATGGTTGATTTAAAATGTGAGAATTTCCTAAATATTTTATCATGAACATCGTATTGAATCATTAAGTTAACTAAGATAGAGAGAGTTAGAAGTTTTAACTCCCTCCACACCACCATCGGATTGATGTAATAAATGTTCCTCTGAAGTGACCATAAAAATAAAGATATATGTTTGATAAATTTTCATATGATTAAAAATTGAATAAAACTGCTATATATAGAATTTCAGCTTGATTGAATCGCTGAAAGCATCGGAATTAATTTTTTTACAAGACTGTAAATCACGCGCCAGCACCTGACGTGGTGCCATTAACAAAGAGCCAAACATGCGCTGGTTTAATAAATATTATTTATTAATTTTAATTTATAATTTATAATTAATTAAGTTAAATTTAAATATAATATATTATAGTATTTAATCCAATTCAAATCGAGTGGAGACACTCTAGCTTTTTTTCACTCAGTTTATGATTTTAAATTTATAGAAACAGATAAGTGAATAACGGTGTGCCTATCTATAATATTAAATTTGAAATATGTGTCCAGTAGATGACCTTGAAAATGCAGACGTTTCACTTCAGTTCAGTCTTTGATCAGTAAATTGATTAATAACATAAATAATAATCATAAATATTATATAACATATTAACAGTTCTTTGTAAATATTGTAGGGTTGGTGGCTTCGATAGTGAAGCAGATGTATTAAAAAATATCGTTTTTGAAGAAAAAGGTAGCAAAAAATAATATCGGTTTTGATGAAAAGTATTAGCAAAAAATATATCGTTTTTATTGAAAAGTGTAGCAAAAAATATATGGTTTTTGTTTAGAAATATTAGCAAAAATTATATACACAGATAAAAATAAACGTCTTGGAAATTTTCGGTTCTTCGTTCTTCGTTCTTCGGATATGTTCTTCTTAACGTCTTGAATCACAACTGCTACTACTGCTACTGGCAACTGCTGCTACTGGCAATACTCAACTGCTGCTGCCGATACTACTACTACTGGCAAGCTAGCCTGCTTCACGGCTTTTTATACCCGGCTGGCGACATCTAGGCGGAGTGGTGGGGACTCTCGACAACCAATAGCGTGCTAGGCGCTGAACGAAGACCCAATAGATGGCCAGCTTATTATAGCCAATCGTAAGCTTCTAAGAGGGGGTAGCGAGGTTTTAAATATATGTCCCGGCGCAACAGGAATTTGCTTAGTCGCTCCGAGAACATCTTCGTGGGAAAATAATAAAATAAAATAAATTTCATTTTTTCAGATCCTATAATATTATAAACCAAAATGGTACAAAAATTAAATCTCAACCTATATAGGTATATATTTAAACAATTATATTAAAATTTTATTATATCAGTTCGAAAATTTTTTTTATTATCATTCTTCAAGATTAGTATAAATTTAATGAAAATAAAGGTGTTCGAATTTATTATTATTATTATTTCAGTTCATCCAATTAGTCATCCACCTCGGGACAATTATTTTTAGAATGCTAATAGTTATATTCAAGTGGCATTAGTCATGGAAGGGGGTGCATAAACAGAATAGTAAATGTATTTCATCATCAGGAATTTATAATTTTATTATGCCAGGGGTAAAATTAATAATTTCAACCGAACATTAACAGAGAAACAAAAAAAATTCATCGTTAAAAAAAGGAATTGTAATGTGATTTATACAAAAAAAAAAAAAATTATAAAATAAATTGAAAAAAGTAAAACTTTTTTTATTTGCAATTTTTTATTTTTCAATAGAAAGTCTAAAGTGATAAATATATAATTTTGAGCATGTATTGTAGAAGTAATTGGGATAAGCACTTATAAAAAATAAATAAATAAAAAATAATTAATATAAATATAATAATTAATTTAAATAATAATAAATAAATGAGTATATGCACTGATTAAGAAATGTGTTCTAATTATATATATATATATATATATATATATATATAGTAAAATATTTATTATAAGAAAAAAAAATTTCATTGGATACATAGATTATACATGGTGCCGGATTAAGGAATTTTCGGGCAAGGACGGAATTCCGCCCCCCCCCCCCCCACACACACTCATAAAATAATATAAAATCTATTAATTATTTTATTTTTCATTTAAAAAAATTATTATTGAAGAGTACTTTTTTGAAATAAGGGGTAGGTGTGGGCACACTTGGTGATACTTAGAGCCTGTAAAATTATTTTACCTTTTTTTTTGTTTTTTTTATAGAACCATATTGAAAAAATTTTTAAAAAAAAAGTTGAAAATATTTAAAAGTGATCTCAAAAATCATTTTAGTTTTTTTTTTTTTTTTTTTTTTTTAGAACCATATTGAAAAAATTTAAAAAAAAAGTCGAAAATATTTAAAAGTGATCTCAAAAATCATTGAAAATGATGAAAATTTTTTAAAAAAGTCGAAGATATTTAAGTCTGATTGCTAAAAGTGAAAAATTCACGATTTTTTGAACCGTTTTACGGGCCCTAGGCAGTTGCCTATTCTGCCTAGGCCTAAATCCGCCCCTGATTATACATATATTTTATAAAGATATAAAAATAAAGTAAATATTTAATGATATTACAAAATATTACAAAAATGAGTATAATATTCCGAGGATTGAACTCCAAACGTAAAAGCTCTATTACAACATTGTGGCTCTTAATACAATTAAATTTATATATTTATTTATTTTTAAAATGTATCTATTAAAAGTTAAAAATTATTTTTTAAAAAAAAAGTTATTGGCCATTGAAAAGATGCTAATAAAATAAAATATTGATAATTCCAAGGGTCGTTTCGTCTAAGGATGACCCAGTTAGGACAGGTAGAACACAGATTTGGTGGGAAAAATGAAAATAAAAAAAAGCCAGTGTATCTATGAAAATGCAAATTACCAAATATTCACAATATTTTACTAGCATTCAAAGACATAAAGAAACAACAAATATTATTAGAATAAAGATTATTTTTATATTTTTCCCTCTACGTGGTTTGGTTTTTATTGAATTTGTTATTATTTTAAAACGAGCTCTTTATTTGCAAATCCTTGAAATCCTATCTATAGATAAAAAAAAGGTTTTAACATTTAAAATATTTTCACTTTATATATATGTATATTAGATAGATACAGTTTATATAAATCTGTTGATGGGGCATAAGAGTTAAATACTTTCTTTTTTTTCGTTCTCTCTACTTTAATTCTGTACTGTATATATTTTAAAACATGTAATTGTATGATATAATTAAAAAAAAAAAACAGAAGATATATTATTAAGAAAGAAATTTGTTTATTCGAGGACAGTGAAATATCCGCAGTGCGCAGTTACTCTATATAAAAAAAGATATAAATATAGATGTATATATAAAGTAAAATTAAAATATAATAGTCTATAATTATATCAAATCTTTAGAAAAATAATCGATGATAAAAATATCAAAATGAGTTGCAGGGAGGTTGGATTAAGTAAGAAAAGAATTAGATTTAAAATTTTGTTTGATTACAAAAAACGATTTTTTACCTAGATAATTATAATTATAGAAGGGAATTTTACTTACTACTAAATTTGAATGCTTTATAAATCTTATCTTATTATGCTAGCTAAAATTGTATATATGTATCTATCTATATATATTGGTTCTCAAAAACCGCTCTAACGATTTTTTTCAAATTTACACTAGATATAGTATTTATAAAGAAAAATTAAGTTTTATTGATGATATCTCTTGAAACATTCAGCTTCATTATTAATTTCTTAATTGAAAATTATATATGGAAAACGTCAAAATTGGCCTCCATTTTTATTTGTATTAATATTTTTTTTTATTTAAAATATTTTAAAATTTATTATTTAATTTCGAAATAAAATTAAAAATATTTATTTTTAATAAAATATATATAGATATTTATTAATCTCTCTCAAAAAAAAAAAAAATAAAATAAAAAACATCAAATCTGCCTGCTAAGACAGTAAAAAAATGACAATTTTTTATCTAAACATATATAGTACAGTGGCTAGAGAGATGTTTTAACGAGTGGATTTCGTCGGTTCGAAACTCGCCGGGTGAATCGTTATTTAAAAATGAAAATGAAAATGAAAATAATGAATTTGTTATTTTTTTTCTTTTTATCTATTGTTTACATTTTAATAAATTACTATTTTATATTTATTTATTCATTGTTCTTTTATTAAATTTAATATTTATTAATATTATTTATTATTAATTTATATATTGATGACATCACAAATGACATTTATATTGAAATTTGACTCCCGCCTTTTTTTAAAGAATATTGTATTAATATTTTTTTTATATTTAAAATATTTTAAAATTTTTTATTTAATTTCGAAATAAAATTAAAAATATATATTTTTTTTATATTTAAAATATTTTAAAATTTTTTATTTAATTTCGAAATAAAATTAAAAATATATATTTTAATAATATTTTATAATTATAAATTACGATATATATTTATCAATAATAATGAATTTTTTTTTTTAACTTAATTACAGAGCCGAGGCTCGGGGTCCCGGTATGATCTTAATATATTGTGAGAATTAGATAAATAATGTAGAGAGAAAAAAATATTTAAAAATAGATATTTATTTAAATGAAATAAAATTATTTAATTTACAGAATGAAAATGTCTATAATAATGTCTAAACATTTTTTCTTTATAATTTTACATTATAATAATACTAATTACAGTAGTTATAATATATGGGGAATTTTCAACTTTGACTGCCGATTTGACCATGTTCCCAAACGAATTTTAAAAAAACCAAGACCACTTTACATTTACACATTTTAAGCTCTAATCGAATCCAAAATCAAAATTTAAAAAATCGAAAAACAAACTCACAGATATATAGATTTTATAAATGAACATTTATACAATTTATTTTAATTAATTTGAAACATTTTAGGAAACAAATTTTTAATGGGTCATTTTTAGAAATCCCATTTAACAATTATAATAAATAATTAAAAAATTGTAAAATTTTTAAAGTATATAAAAATAAATTGTATAAATTGGTTAAAGGGTCGAGTGATAGTTCGGTGTCCCAGGTATATATTTTATATTAACACGCCTACTTTTCTGTATAATAAAGATATAAAGAATCATATTTTAATTTTTATATAACCAAGAAATCATTTTTTCACTTAAAATATAGTTGTAAAGCCCAAATCTCCGATCCATATAACATCATCGACTGGGCCGCTACCAAAAGGAGTCTTCTCTTGCTCTGACTAGGGCCACCGGTATTTGCCATTAGTCTCGAAAAAATAATATTAAATTTTATATAAATTTATAAATTAGAATATTTGAATTTGTTTAAATTTTAACACATGTAATCAATCATATGCATAAAGAATAGAAAATTTTGAAAATCAACTTGGTATTAAATTCAGAAAAAAAAAATACTCATATATAGAATATATAGACTATTCGAATATAATTGAAACTCTTTCTCTCCCTCTATTTTAAATTTGAAAAAACGGAGTGTTAAGAAATTAAGATTCCTTATACAACATGGATGGTTAAATGAATTGGGCTCCCTACCTCCCTGAGAAATTCACATTAAAAATGTTTATAATATTTTAGTTTATTAAATCAAACTATTATTTTTTTATTTCAATATTTTTAATGTTAATACAATAATTTTTATTTTATAATCTATAAAATAATTTAATTATTTTTAAAAACAACGGTCTTCAATTACAATTTTTTTACTCTCTACTGACTGTTCATTTCATAACTGAAAATAGTGTCGAATAGAAATAGACGATATTACTTGGATTAATCTTATTATGCTAGCTAAAATTGTTTGTTTGTATTATTGAGGACCCCAGTTCAATTCATTTTAATCAGATTGATGCAATGATGCAACATTTAATAATTGTAATAAATAATTAATTGTAGATTAATATTTTTTAAAGGGTCGAGCGACAGCTCGGTGTCCCAGGTATTAATATTACCAGCCAAACCCAATAATAATGAATCATTTTTTTTAACTTAAGTACCGAGCCGAGGCTCGGGGTCCCGGTACTTAATATAATAATAATGAAAATAATAAATAAAATTTAATATTTAAATTTTTCAATAATTCAACATTGCTATCTTCAGTGATGTATTGGTAAAATAAGAAGTATAGTGGGAGCAAAAAAGTCCTATTTTAAGCAAACTATTTTTTTCCTTATAAGTTTTTATTTTTTCTTAATCTTACTATACAAAATATTAACGAACACAAAAAAAGAAATTCAAACATTAGATTCAAGTGGGAGTTGTCGGGACATGAAAAAGTAATGGAACGCGTTCCGGTTCCGAAAAAGGTAAGGGAACGTCGTTCCCCCGCGTTCCTCTCCCAATCTATCTTCTGAGTGATATCACATCACAAGAGGACAGACAGAGACCGTTATGAATTAGTATTATAGATATTGTATTATATTAGCCACCTGTAGAAGAGACATTCACACGTCAACTTCAATTATTGTTTATATATATATATATAATAAACTTTCATTATATTTGTTATAGTAGTTATGTGCCTTTGTTTGTTTTTATCTAAATATTTTTATTCTATTCGTATATCTAAATTCAGGTGTCTCAATGTATATTATATTAATATTATGTTAATTAATAAGTTAATTTAAAATTTAAATATTAATAAATTGAAAAAAAAAATGTAAATAATACGCCTCATAATAATTTCTTATATCACAAGTTTATAACTGATATTTTTTGTTTTGTGGAAGTGAAAAAATGAAATAATAATTAAAAGGAGTATCAGAATTTTAAGGCTATTGTTAATTAGTTAAAGGGTCATGTTAAAGGTGTCATACAATGGAATGCCTTTGAGTAAAAAGAAGGGGTTGAAAAAGAATTTATATAAAGAATGTCAAGTCTCCATGTGCGTTTCATGAGGTAAATATTAATTTCAATTCTCTTCCTCACCAAAAATTTTCAGTATTATTTTTTATTTGATTGATCTTTTGTTATGGAATTATTTTATCATTAGATAAATTATAAAAAAAAACACAAATTAGTATTATAAATTAGACCAGGGATTCTCAACCTTTTTTTTACCGCGGCACAATTTTAACAGTTTAAAAATTTGTCGGCACACAAAGAAAAAGATAAGTGTAAAACTTATTAACTTATTTACCATATTGAAAAAAATTGAAAAAAAGTCGAAAATGTTTAAGAGGCTTTTTACATTTGTAATATTTTGCGGCATATTTTGAAAATCTCGCGGCACACAAAAGTACCGCGGCACAGTGAATCACTGAATTAGACAATAAGGAAATAATTATTTTAATATTAATTTCAATAAGTTTACATGGGATTTGAGAAAAATAAGAACAAATGAATAATAATCATTAAAAAAAAAATAAACTTTTTAGATATTTCGAAAGTGTGATTATTATATATTTCATTTATGAATACAATGAAACTTAGTGTTACGAGTGCCCCGGTTACAAGTGTATCGGGTTACAAGCTGAATCTTTGGTTACGGTTTACCAGCCAAATTTCAGGTTACGCTTTTTCGGGGTTGTGACTAGAGCGGAAAAAAGATAAGAGGGAGAAAAGGAAACTGTCGACAGTGGAGATTCAAGCTCATAGATCAGTGATTCTCAACCACTGTGCCGCGGCACTTTTGTAAGCCGCGAGATTTTCAAAATGTGCCGCCATATTTTACAAATGTAATGAGGATCTTAAACATTTCCGACTTTTTTTTCAATTTTTTCAATATGGTAAATAACTTTTATACTTAGCTTTTTCTTTGTGTGCCTCCAAATTTTTAAACCGTTAAAAGTGTGCCGCGGTAAAAAAAAAAGTTTAAGAATCACTGTTATAGATCCATGTGGTTACAGCGAAAAACATTCAAAAGATCAGATTTATACTATTAATTTATTTGATGACGTTGCGATGGCTTATATTATTGAATATAATTTTGTATTTTAATAGTAATATTTTAGGGTTCGGAACGAATTAATTTCATTTACATTACTTCTTACACACTGGTTAATACATTTTTATTGTATTTAATTATATAAAAGAAATTTTAAAAATTTAATGAATGAACAAAGTAAAATGGTCTTCGAAAAAGTACCTTTCAATTAAATTAAAATAAGTAAAAACATGTTCAAATAATGTATGATGGGGTAAGTACTAAAATGCCCATTAAAATGATAAAGCAATTAATTTGTAACGATATCCAATATTTATATATAAAATACTAGACGAACCCGTTGCAAACGGTGTTTGCAATTTAAGTTTTAAATGAATTTACCGTGGCTTGCATTAATTAATTAAATATATAATTTAAATAAAAATCAAATAATTTAATAATTAATTAAATATTTTATTTTAATAATTATAGTTAAGTATATATTATTTATTTTATAAAAATATATATTATATAATATAATCGTTTCTATTAATACATAACATTGAAAAATAGTAATTATCGATAAATTTAATTTAATTTAATAAAAAAAATTATTATTAATCAAAATAATAAAAAAAGGACTTGAGTTTCCCGGACATCTCTATATAATTTTATTATATTAATGTTCATTCGATATTTATTATTTAAATTGAAAATTTGGTTTTTATTTAAAAAGTACCGGGACCCCAAGTCTCGGCTCGGTAATTAAGTTAAAAAAAAATAATTCATTATTATTGGGTTTGGCTGGTAATATTAATACTTGGGACACCGAGCTGATATACAATTCTTTAATTATTTATTACAATTATTAAATGTTGCATCATTGCATCAATCTGATTAAAATGAATGGAACTTGGGGTCCTCAATAATACATAAATATGTAAGAATGATAAATATATATCGTAATTTATAATTATAAAATATTATTAAAATATATATTTTTAATTTTATTTCGAAATTAAATAAAAAATTTTAAAATATTTTAAATATAAAAAAATATTAATACAATATCCTTTAAAAAAAGGCGGGAGTCAAATTTCAATATGGATGTCATTTGTGACGTGATCCATATATAAATTTAAATTAAGAAAAAACTAATGAAGATGTATTTTTCCAGAGATATGATCAATAGAACTCAATTTTTCTTTATAAATACTATATCTAGTGTGAATTTCATAAAAATCGTTAGAGCGGTTTTTGAGAACCCATGGCTATTATACAAACAATTTTAGCTAGCTTAATAAGATAAGATATATATCATATTTATCAAAAAATAATATAGATAAGAATTATGATTTAATTTGACCAGAATAATTAAAAAAATAAATAATCCGTTGAGATAAATAATAAAAAAAAATCACAAATAAAAGAAATTAATCTTTGAAATAAAAGAGCAAAAACAATGATTAGCACTGTTA
This sequence comes from Labia minor, assembly GCA_963082975.1. Classification (NCBI taxonomy): domain Eukaryota; kingdom Metazoa; phylum Arthropoda; class Insecta; order Dermaptera; family Spongiphoridae; genus Labia; species Labia minor. Next base: position 10,551,330 of record OY720348.1, read on the forward strand.
ATTAATGAATCATGATATTTGCATCTGAATAAAGAGGCAACCAATTTAATGTGGAAGCATTGATAAATAAAGTCAGGGGGAAATTCATGTACCGCGAATTAGCTGTACAAGAACAAAGAGACAAATTACAATAAGAGATGGTAACGAACGCGTAGAGGTGGTAGAAATGGAGCCACGATAGCAAAGGGATGAGAAAAGGCTTGCTTGTTGCCAGGGTAAAACATGAAAAATCATTAAATTCATTAAGTAAATAATTAAAATGTTAAAGAAATAGTAAATAAGCTAAATTTAAATATGAAGCAGAAGAGGAAGAAGAAGAAGAAGAAGTAAAAGAAAATAGACAACAGAATGTCCAGTTCTAGTATTAAATGTTTGCGAGTTTCTATAATTGAACGTAGAGTAAAGTTGGTTAGAGAAATATTTATTTCATCTCGTGGGAGGAAAGTTTACAAGAGCATATCCCCGTTCATCATTAGTTAAGTGAGGTTAAATTGGAAGGTGAATCTCCCTTTAACAATCATTATTATATAATACACAATATAATTTAAATTACGATGCATCATGGATTGTACCATACTCTATAGATAGGATAACCTCCTAATTAACTCCCAGGGCTTTCACTGCAATTCTCATTCCAATAATAATAATAATAATTATTATTATAATAATATATTAATAATAATAATCAAACTCATAAACCTTATTATAATGAAAATAAAACGAAATCAATAGAGAAGGTTTTATAAAATTCAATTCAAAGAAAAAAAGTAAACAAATCATTAGGGAAATAATGTAGAAATATATATATATATATATATATATATATATATATATATATATATATTTATGTAGAAATACAAATATATATATATTATATATATCTAGGAATAGAAAAATATATATTCTACATAATTTTTAGATATACTTAGGGCTTTCACCTTTAATTAAATTCTAACTCGCATCACTATACTTTCATTTATCTTATAAATATAAACAAAATTAATATAATTATTAATCGATATATATATATATATATATATATATATTATAATATATAATTGAAAATGGAATTTGGAGATAATAAATATTGGATAGTAATAGATTAGGAAGGAATAATGACCTTCAGAGTTATATATATATATAAAGGGTGGGGTGAAAAGTTTCCGGCCTGACCAACTAAAACGATATATTTTTAATTTTTTTTTTTTTTTTGCTTTATTTTTCAACATAGTCTCCATCAACACTGATACATTTCTCATAACGGTGTTATAATTTAGTTAATTAATTTAATTTATTAATTATTTAAATTTAATTTAATTTGATTTAATTCTCATCAACAGTTATGAATCGATGCAAAAATTATTTTGGATTACGCCTACAGCGCCAAATTGTCGGTAGAAATGGTTTTTCGAAGTAGTTTTTGGTCTAACGTTAGCAAACGCGGCATCCAAGTTGCACACAGCTTTCCATGATCAAATGGTTGTGCAAAATATTTTTTGCACACGTTCAGCTGACATCGTACAGGTCTCAGCTAAATTGAATGTTGAAAAATAAAGCAAAAAATAAATTTAAAAACATCGTTTTTCCGGTCAGGTCGGAAACTTTTCACCCCACCATCGTATATATAAATATATATATATATGGTATATAATGTGTCGTTCGTATATAATACTACTACTACTGTGAAGTTCATTATTCCTTCCTAAACTATCTCCATCCAATTTCTATTATCCCCAAATTTTCTTGTATTATTTAATACCGATACTCCACCATGTTTTTGGTTTATCCATTGGTTATTTTTCAATCGGTTTCTCTACAAGCAAACCTTTCTTTTCCAATTCAAGCCACATTTTCAATTTTATAACAGTGATAATTTTTGGGAATGCGTAAAAGTTATGTAATTTTTCTAATTACCGTTTGATTTCATTTTTTTTTTTCATATATATTATTGAATAAATAATAATATAATATTAATTAAAAATAAATCATTCATTGATTCATTCATTCATTCATTAGGTAATAAATAATCATAATTAAATTTATACAAAGTGATATAAAAATTAATTATAAGATCAAAAGAAATAATTAGAGTTAATTTTTAACTATTAATAATAAAAAAAAAATATGGATTGAATATTAATTTTATTTTATTTTTTGTCAAATAAAAGGTTAATTATAATTTAAATGATTTTTGAAAGCAACAATTTAATAAAAATAACTTTATATCAATTAAAAAAATATAGGATTTATTTTTTTAAAATAAATTTTAGATAAAATTAATCGAGTTGTTTTAATAAAATCTAAATAAAATATTGCTGGTCTAAACTGACCACCCACCTACTCATTCATTTACCAATATGTTGTTAAGAACACGCTATTTTTCAATTTTCTCCTTATTTAGTTTAATACACATTTTCATTATATATGTACGTAAATAAATTTCATCATTATTTATAATATAATAATTATGTATGAAAATTCTAAAACAGGATCAATGATTAAAAAATCATTTTAATACTCTCGTTTTAATCCAAATTTCAAAATATTAAATAAAATTAGTTTATGAGAATTTCTATAAAATTATACGACATTTGTTTATAATAATTTTATCAAAAACAAAAAAAACAAAAAAAAAAAAAAAAAAAATTTCTCTTAGAATAAATCGATTCATTTTATAATAATTGAAAAAATTATTGTTCAAGTACAATGATTTAGTTAGATATATTACAAGTATATTATTTTTATATTGTGTATAAACATAATAAACACATACACATCACATCTATCAATTGTTAAATTTTTACTATCTCGCAGTATTGCAATCATGGAAATTTTCGCATGTCGAGATTTTGATGTTTTTATACGTTTTGTAGGTTACTGAATCATTTTCACTAAGGTTGAGAAAAATGTCGCTGTGTTTGTTGATATGTGTGTATGAGTAGACAAGATCACGCGAAAACGGTTTGAGCTAGAATCGTGAAATTTGGTACACGGGCATTATTCAAAATTCGTAGTTTTCTATCAACTTTTGAGAAATGTAGCTCAACGGGAAGAGAGTCATTACCTACAACGTTTTGATTATTTTTTCCTCTAAAGGGACCGTAAAAATAAAGATATATTTTTGATAATTTTTCACATGATTAAAAATTGTATCAAACTGCTATATATAGAATTTCAGCTTGATTGATTCGTTGAAAGTACAGGAATTAATTTTTTAAAACTGCAAATCACGCGCCAGCACGTGACGTGGTGCCATCAACAAAGAGCCAAACACGCGCTGGTTTAATAAATATTATTTATTAATTTTAATTTAAAATTTATAATTAACTAGCTGCTCAGAGCGCCTTCGGCGCTCTTCACACCTAGACGGGGGCTCCGCCCCCTGTACCCCTGAGTGGTACATAGTATTTGCTTGACAGTAGTAAAAGGTTTTCATCCATTTTGTTTCAATCAGTATATTACATAAAACATTCATAGAGATATGTAAGAATACTGTGATATAATTAACGTCAAAATTTTTCGGTCAGACAGACAAATATAAAAAATTCTAAACTCACTTTTGTCTTCCAAAGATCATGAAAGGTCTGCAAAAAATTTTAAATTCTGAGCAATGTGCAGACAAAAACCTTTTTTTATATATATAGATAATAATAATAAAAAACATTTTAATAAATTTAAAAAATATACCCAATTTAAAAATGTCAAAAATTTAAAATAACTTTATATCATCATATTTTAATTTTTATATATTTTCACTTCATAAAATACTAAATAATATTTTTTTTTTATTATTCAATGATAAAATTTATATATTATTATATTATATATATTATAGAAAAGAAGAAATATTCAATTAAATAAAAAATAATTTATGATAAAAATATGATCTAATAAATATTTTATTAAATTAATTAAAATGAGAACTTTTAGAATAAATGATTTAAATGCATTGATATTTGAATATTAGAATTTAAAATAAAAAGTGAAATATTATAATAATTCTTTAATTGGGAATCGCTATGATAATTCATTGTTTGAAATGATTCCGCTAGGGACAGTGGGCCACGCCAGGCTCTTGAATGAACAACACGGAGAATTATATAAACTTTAAAAAATTAATTTCTGCGGTTATTGATTAAATATTAATAAAATTTATAGCCTATGTTACTCTAGGGGTATATAAGAATATTGTGATGTAATTTCAAAGAAATCGGTTCAGCCAATTCTGAGTCTATAAAATAGTAATTTTCCGGACAGACAGACCGACAGACCGACAGACAGACAGACAGACAGACATGAAAAATTCTAAAGTCACTTTTGGATTCTAGAGGTCATGAAACGCGAAGATTTGCAAAAATTTTTAAATTCTGAGCAATGTGCAGACAAAAACCTTTTTTTATATATATAGATTAAATTTAATTTAAATCTAATATATGTTAATTGATCAAATTCAAATATGCGAGATAGTCGAGTGGAGACAATCCAGCTTATTAAATTTCAAACAATCTCTAAATACATATCTATTTTTTCGATATATTATCATTTATTTATTTCTTGTCGTTTCTTCCCTAAATAAATTAATATTTTTTTTTTATTTTATAATGAAATTTTAAAAAAAAGTAAATAATATTATAATATGTCGGAATTTGTCTTTCCTAACTGTCACTTTTGATAGATTTGCGTGTCGCGTGATGAGACAATTTTCTTTACCCTTACTCACTTAAAGTTTATTGAAAATAAAAGGCCTAGATTATATATATTTTATGCTCTTGGTTTCATTCATTTGCCAGTATAGGCCACGGATGATAATTACTTTTTATTATTATATAATACGTAGATTATTTTTTTCCAATTTTTTTTTTAATATAACTATTTATGGTTGTGTATACATTTAAATCAAAAATCAAATTCTCCAAATTTTTATCAATAAATAAACGATTTAACAACTCGACATTACCCCTTCCTTTCCTTCGGGGAAAGAAAAGGGCCGAATGACAACATAAATTAATGAATTAAAAGTTATAAATTAAAAAGTTGACAATTTTTGTAAATGATATTTTATGTTCTAGCTATTATTTACGTTTAAATTTAAAGATATATATATATATAATTACTATCAGATTTATCAGGGATATAATCACGTATTTTTGAGAGATTGTTTTCTCGACGTTTCGGCACCCATTTTGGCGCCATTTTCAAGAGATTATTTAGGTGGGAATATTTTTTGGGGTTCTGGGTCTTAGTCTGTGTGACCAAGGGTTAATATCGGGATTTTGGGTTGATAGGTTGGGTGGTTTTGAGCTCCGAAGAATCCTAGGCAATCCCAGTCAGCCTCGTGCTGTTGTCCAGTGCGGACGTGTGCCAGTCTCAGGATTGCCCAGGATTCTTCGGAGATCCACAGCAACGCACAGTGAGTACAAAACCACCCAACCTATCAACCCAAAATCCCGATATTAACCCTTTGTCGCAAAGACTAAGACCCAGAATCCCAAAAAATATTCCCACCTAAATAATCTCTTGAAAATGGCGCCAAAATGGGTGCCGAAAGGTTGAGAAAACAATCTCACAAAAATACGTAATTATATCCCTGATAAATCTGATAATAATATATATATATATATAATAGAATAACGAGCTTGATGTTTAGTCAATCTTATTGTTTAATAGAAATAATAGTGATACAAGCATATATGGTTGCCTATTCATCGGGCGGATAATTATATTAGTTGTGTTTTAAATTTGCTCACCTCTTTACTTAACCTAATTAACCAACTGTTATGTTATACATATATATTAAATCCATCAGAGTTAATATTTAACGGAAAACCAGGCTGATGTACCCCATTTGTGCGATCGGAATAGAATAAGAGTGAGTTAGGTTGTACACAAGTACGGTAACTTACAACCACGCCTCCGCCCCACCGCGTAAACCATTCCACAATCTTAACAAGAAATTCAAAGGTTCTACCCTTTAAAGATAGAAGGCATTTTCGTTTTAAACTTAACCGGCCAATTAATTAAATTGAGAAGCAAAGAGAAAGGAGGAGAGATATGGTAAATGACTCGTTAAAAAAACAACCCAACCCCCCCTTCCCCAAATATTTCATTAATAGAGAGAGAAATAAATTTTCATAGAACATAAAAAAATAACATCAACCAAAAAAAAAATGTGATATAAATAATAAAAGTGATATTCAATTCCTACAGGAAAATATAATTTTTGTTAAAGTTAAGTAGAAAGCAAACAATTTAGTTAAAATATTGAAATAAAATATTAAAACCCGAAAAGAAATACTAAATATAATTTATCAAATGATTAGTATAAAATATGAATATATATTTTATCTTATTATACTAGTAAAAATTGTATATATATATATATATATATATATATATATAAATATATATTTTTGATTAATTTATTAATTAACCGGTGGAAGAATTTTTTTGAAATTCACACCATAGATAATATTTATAAATCCAAATCGATCTGTATTGGTTTCAACCTGGACAAAAATCATCTTCATTAGTTTTTTCTTAATATAAATTTATATATGGATGACGGCACAAATGACAACCATTTTGAAATTTGTCTCTTGCCAATTTTTTTTAATTGATATTGTATTCATATTTTTTTATATTTAAAATATTTTAAAATTTATTATTTAGTTTCGAAATAAAATTAAAAATATTTATTATAATAAATTATATTTATTAATCTCTCAAAAAACTAAACAAAACAAATACGGCTTGGTAATTGGTATATTTAAGTAGTGTTATTTTTATTTTCTAAAATATTTAAGACTTAGGCACGTGCTTAAAGCAATGTTAAAGTCGACTCGTGTTCGAAGGATCGAAGCTCGCCGAGTGCATCGATATTTAAAAATAAAAATAATCAAAGGGAGATATATTCAAAAAAAAGGTAATTTTTTAATGTTTCGTTGTTAAATTTTTGTTAATTCTTATAAATGATTATTAGTTAATTTTATATTATTTTTTTTAATCTAATTTCGTGTTTATTTTTTATTAAATCACAAATTTATATTTATTTATTCATTGTTCTTTTATTAATTAATTTTTAGATAGGTTTATAATTTTTAATATTTTTCACTAAAATATTATTTAATATTTATTAATATTATTATTTATTATTATTGAGGACCCCAAATAACATTCATTTATTCAGATTGATGCAATAATGTAACATTTAATAAATATAATAAAGAATTAAAGAATTGTATATCAATTTTGATTATAGGGTCGAGCGATAGCTCGGTGTTCCAGGTACTAAATATGTATATATATCGAATTATTTTTGTAGCAGTATAAAATTAAATAATAGTGATTTAGATAAAATATAATACTTATTATTAACTAAACCATCTCACACCCATTCATTAGTGCTTATATCAGTTTCTAATGAGTAGGACAATATTTCAGAAAAGACTAGAGATATGATTTTTATAGAGAATTCAATTGGTATCCGCCAGGTTGCTCGACTTTGTTTCGGCAACTTCTATATCAAAGATGCACCTCACACTGGTGAAAAGTAGATGAAATTTCAGAGCAAGACCTGCACGCAAGCTGTTAGGAAATAGCGGAGGCACTAAACATCAACCTCATGACAGTTTGAAATCATTTGAAAAGAGCAGGCCACAATAACCGCCGAGACTTTTTTATGACCTATTATATATATATATACACTAGTATATATATATATTTCATATATATATATATATATATATATGTGAATTTCTATTTTTATCAATTTATCAAGTGAACATTGAAATACACACAATTTATTTATTTGTTAAAAGTGAATAATTCAAGAATTTTTTAACTAGCAAAAAAACGGAATTATTAGTAAAGTCTCGCGTCCAACCGAAACTTCACTTTAATGAAAGCTGGAAACCTTTAAATAAAATAACAGCGTCATCCATTGTTTGTTGGACAGCGAACTATTTTTTTTAACCACCCCTTTCATCTCTTAACCTCCTCCGAGCTCACTTTTTTTTGCCTGCTATCTTTCTCTCTTCAAAAATGAGGTTAAACATTCCCTTCTAAAAAGAATGAGTAATTAAGAATTTTGCCGACTTTTAATCTAATTTATCTACCTTACTAAAAAAAAACAAAAAAAAAACAGAATTAAACGGGCGAGAATATAAATAATTGAATAATGCAAGTTAATTCATCTAAAACCCACCCCTACGCAGTTGATATTTATCACTAGCAATACTCTATTTACCTTTATAAATAAATATATATAAATATATATATATATAAAAATATATATATTTAAAAGCAAATAATCATAAAAAAGAGGAAAAACTATATTTATATTTATATCACGTTCTTTAAAAATTCATTGACGTATGCATATAGATTCCAAAAGGGCTGAAGGGTGGATGAGGTGGAATATAGCTATAGTGATATAATTTATTTATAAGCTAAAAAGAAAGCAATGATAATTTTTTTGGAGAGAAGATAAGAGAAATAAAATAAATTAATAAAGAAAATGAATAATTATAAATGAATTAACCATTATCTTGCTTCAATTGATCTAAAAATGATTGATAAATGAGTAAATTTAACAAATTTTAACAAAATAAGCTGGAGAGTCTCCACTCGAAATTTAAATTGGATTAATTAACATATATTATATTTAAATTAAAATTAATAAATAATATTTATTAAATCAGCGCATGTTTGGCTCTTTGTTGATGGCACCACGTCACGTGTTGGCGCTTGATTTGCAGTGTTAAAAAATTAATTCCAGTATTTTCAAGCTGAAATTCTATATATAGCAGTTTTATACAATTTTTAATCATGTGAAAAACTATCAAACATATATCTTTATTTTTACGGTCACTTTAGAGGTAAAAAAATCAAAATGTTGTAGGTAATGACCTTCTTTCGGTTGAGCTACTTTTCTCAAAAGAAAACTACGAATTTTGAATAATGCCCGTGTACCAAATTTCATTATTCTAGCTCTAACCGTTTTTGCGTAATCTTGTATACACACACACAGAGACACAGACAGACATTTTTCTCAACCTTAGTGAAAATGATTCAAGAACCTTCAAAACGTATAAAAACATCAAAATCTCGACAGCGAAAATTTTCGTGATCGCAATACTATCTCTGGCGAGATAGTAAAAACGAGTGATAAATTAGTAAATTTAACAAATTTAACAAAAAAATATATTTATAATTTAAAAATAAAATACTCATTGAAATTCATGAATAAATAAATAAATAAATATGTAAATATATATATATATATATATTAAAAAAATAGATTATCTTTAGTCATACCTATGTGTAAAATATTTATGATAATATATTAATACTTATAATACTATTAATAATGTTTACAGAAGTCACCTCAAATTAATATAATGTCTTGATTTGAAAAATCATAAAAACGTCTTAATAATTACTTTAATTAAAAAGAAAACAATTAAAAAGATATTTTATGTAAATGAGACCCATTCAGATTAATTCTTTACCTATATATATATGTTAACAGACCCAGTTCGAAAATCAAAATTATACAAAAATAATGAATGTCCTTAAAAATGGGCGTCCGGTGTAGTCGCCCGGCTTGCTCGACCTCTTTATCCCGTGCTGTATGTAAATATATATAAATTGGGCTGAGGTACGAGCCAGAAGTGTGTTAGTGTCAGTACTTATATTAAATTTTGAATAAAATAGAAGAGTAAAATATTATATAGTTTAAAAAAAAATCATCAAATCAATACATAGAAAAAACATTTTTTATTTATTATTTATTACTATTCAAATAATATAAAATATTAAATGCATATATACATAATTATGTACATATACAATATATACCCTAAAGTATGATATATGATAAATTATTATTATTATTATTAAGAATTTAAGAGTATATCAGCAGCTATGGACATGAGAGAAATTTATAATGAATAAACAACATAACAATATATAAAATAGAAAATATAAAAGTAAAAATCAAGAGCATAAGTAATTATAAATATTATACCTAAATATAGTGAATATAAAAGTTAAATATATATATATATAATTATGTATTATACGAAAATGAAAATAATTTTATAAATGTGTTATCATAAAAATATATATTATTCTACTCGCCTCCTTTGAACAATTTAATATAATATTAAATTGGTATACTGAAATATAGGCTTGGTGGAAAAGTGGACTTTTCTCCTTTGGAGAAATATTCGATTTATAGATGTAATACTACAAAAAAAATACAAAGAAAGAAAAGATAAATTCATTCATTTTTGTTAGTTTTTTTTTTTTTTTTTTTTTTTTTTTTGTAAAATGATTTTAAATAATAATACTAGATAGAATTGCGATCACGAAAATTTACAATGTCGAGATTTTGATGTGTTTATACGTTTTGAAGGTTCAATGATTAAAAAATCATTTTAATACTCTCGTTTTAATCCAAATTTCAAAATATTAAATAAAATTAGTATAAGAGAATTTCTATAAAATTATACGACATTTGTTTATAATAATTTTATCAAAAACAAAAAAAAAAAAACAAAAATCAGAAAACTTCTCTAAGAATAAATCGATTCATTTTATAATAATTGAAAAAATTATTGTTCAAGTACAATGATTTAGTTACATATATTACAAGTATATTATTTTTTATATATTGTGTATAAACATAATAAACACATACACATCACATCTATCAATTGTTAAATTTTTACTATCTCGTAGTATTGCAATCACGGAAATTTTCGATGTCGAGATTTTGATGTTTTTATATGTTTTGAAGGTTCCTGAATCATTTTCACTAAGTTTGAGAAAAATGTCTATGTATGTGTATGTGTGTAGACAAGATTACGCAAAAACGGTTAGAGCTAGAATAATGAAATTTGGTACACGGACATTATACAAAATTCGTAGTTTTTTATCAACTTTTGAGAAATGTAGCTCAACGGGAAGAGTGTCATTACCTACAACGTTTTGATTATTTTTTCCTCTAAAGTGACCGTAAAAATAAAGATATATTTTTGATAATTTTTCACATGTTTAAAAATTGTATAAAACTGCTATATATAGAATTTCAACTTGATTGAATCGTTGAAAGTACAGGAATTAATTTTTTAAAACTGCAAATCACGCGCCAGCACGTGACGTGGTGCCATCAACAAAGAGCCAAACACGCGCAGTTTCAATAAATATTATTTATTAATTTTAATTTATAATTTATAATTAATTAAATTTAATTTAAATATAATATATATTTAATTCCAATTCAAATGTGCGAGATAGTCGAGTGGAGACACTCCAGCTTATTAAAAGTGTTACCCTGAGATTAATGTTTTATAAACTGATCCATTGAGATTTAAAATTTAAAAAAAAAAAAAAAAAAATTAATTAATTTGATGTCAATTTTTTGTTTTTTGTTTTTTTTATTTATTTTTTTTGTTTGGATTTTAGTTAGGTATGTTAGTCATGGAGAGTGGTCAACAAATCTGTCATGTTTATCTCAGTTTTCTCGATGGGTTTTTGTACTACTTATTTCAAATAGAGCTCATTTAAAATGTCAAAGGGGTAGATATATAGAAACACACACCTCCTCTCTAAAAAACAGAAGCACTAGGGAAAATGTAAAAGATATCGAATCTGAATTCAACAAATTTCTATAGATACTTGTAAATCTATTTCTATACTCCTCATACATGGAATAAATAAAAATTAAATTTTTCATTTAATTTAAATATATATATATTTTAATATAAATATAATAGATATTTGAGAATAATAATTTGTTAACATTTTTTTATTTTTTCTTTCTGATTTTATTTATTTGATTTGTGATTATTTTATAAGTCAAGCTTGTTATAGTAAAAAAAAATAAAGTAAAGTATATATATATGTATATTAAAAAAAGTCTAATTTCATTGGAATTTTGATTTATTATTTATCCAGGTGTTTGTGATATTATTTGAATGAATGTAATGTAACTTGAAAATTATAATAATAATAAAAAAAAAATATAATTTTTACCGACCGACGATAGTAAGGGAGGTATTGTTTGTACTAAAATTTGAGTTAAGTACCAGCGAAAACTTTTTATTTTGGTTGAAAATTAATTATTTTACTAGATTTTTAATAATTAGATAAAATAAACAAAAAAAAGGAACTTTTTCAAACTTATTAATGGAACTTGAAAGTTTTCAATTTTGAAGTGAGAAAATATTAAATAAAAAACGTGAAAATGGATGAAATATTTTAAATAAATATATTAAAATATAATAATTTTATTAAATAATCAGAATAAAAAGAAAATCAAATTCCAAGTAATTTTTATATTAATAAATAAATATGAATTTCGATAAGAAAAAATAGTTTTTTTTAATTATTTTTTTTTTTTTAATATAAATATAATAGATATTTTAGAATAATAATTTGTGAACATTTTTCATTTTTTCTTTCAAATTCCAAGTAATTTTTATATTAATAAATATTAATTTCGATAAGGAAAAATATTTTTTTAAATCTTTTATAGTTTTTATAAATAAATAATTTTTAATATAATATATATATATATATATATATATATATATATATATATATATATATATATATATATAAATAATTTGTTAACATTTTGTCATTTTTCTTTCTGATTTTATTTATTTGATTTGTGATTATTTTATAAGTCAAGCTTGTTAGTAAAAAAAAAGTAGAGTAAATAAATAAAAATAAAAAGATTTATAGGCATATATTAAATTAGTTTTCGGCTGACTCTCAGGAGAGGTGTTTATTAAAATTTTACATATAATTTATTATCAAAACTGACAGATAGTGTAGAAACGATATTCGCCCTGCTGTTAATTATTATTATTTTTTTTTTTTGCGGGTGGATGGGTGCGAGAATGAAATGATTATTTAATCAAACATTAAATACTTTATTGTTAGACATCCGATCGGACACGATGAATGGATTTCCGCATAATGTCCAACGTTTGGATTGGTTTTTATTTTTATAGAGAAATATATATTATTCTATTTGTATTTATTTTATTTATTTACCTTGCATGATAAGAAAGGAGAGAAACATCGGCATGAAGAGATTTTTCCAGCCCATGATGTTATTCGTATATTAAATTGGTGGTTGACAATGGACAGCTGACGAATTAGAAAAAAAAAACCAACGAGCGACTCACATGCGCGCTGGGTATGACACGACACGACACACCACGAATGTTTGCTGTTAGGCGACGGAGCGCTTACTGGCCTACTGTCTTCCGAAGCGTGCAGCTTGCACATGCCTCTCGCTCGGGGCGACGATGCGCGCGCATCCTGCCGCGTGCCCAACGCAGCCCCAGCAAAAGTCACCGACACGATTAGACAGACCAACCCTCCCTCCCTCACCCCCCACCACCACATTCCCACCTCTTACCCCGTCAACCCTCCAGATCCACACACACACACATATACCCTCTCTATATTGACAACACACAGACATACAAACGAAACTTCACTATTTATTTATTACATGTCAACACCTGGACCGAACAATCACCTCGCCAATACATATCGTTTTCTTTTTTTTTTATTTCTTGTTTTTGTTCATCTTTCCACCATCCCTGAAAAGACAAAAAATCTGGAGTGTCTCCACTCGACTATCTCGCAATTTGAATTGGATTAAATAACATAATATATTATATTTAAATTAAATTTAATTAATTATAAATTATAAATAATAAATATTAAACCAGCGCATGTTTGGGTTTTTTATTGATGGCACCATGGCACGTGTTGGCGCGTGAGATTTGCAGTGTTAAAAAATTAATTCTGGTACTTTCAGCGATTCAATCAAGCTGAAATTCTATATATAGCAGTTTTATACAATTATTAATCATGTGAAAAATTATCAAACATATAGCTTTATTTTTACCGTCACTTTAGAAGAAAAAAAATCGAAACGTTGTAGGTAGGTAGGTTGAGCTACATTTCTCAAAAGTTGATAGAAAACTATGAATTTTGAATAATGCCCATGATCGAAATTTCTTCATTCTAGCTCAAACCGTTTTTGCGTAATCTTGGTTACATACATACACACACCCACACAGACATTTTTCTCAACCTTATTGAGAATAACTCAGGAACCTTCAAAACGTATAAAAACATCAAAATCTCAACATCGAAAATTTTCGTGATCGCAATACTATCTCTGGCGAGGTAATAAAAAAGAAAATAAGACATACATTTATTATATCAATCCTATGGTGGTGTGGAGGAAGTTAAAACTTCCCTCTCTCTCTCTCTAGCTTAGTTAACTTAATGATTCAATACGATGTTCATGATAAAATATTTAGGAAATTCTCACATTTTAAATCAACCATCACAACAATTAAGATTTAAATATTTTGTTTTATTTTAATTAAAAATAAGCTGGAGTGTCTCCACTCGGCTCCATCTCGCAAATTCCGACATATTATAATATTATTTACTTTTTTTTTTTTAATTTCATTATAAAATAAATAAAAAAATATTAATTTATTTAGGGAAGAAACGACAAGAAATAAATAAATGATAATATATCGAAAAAATAGATATGTATTTAGAGATTGTTTGATATATAATAAGCTGGAGTGTCTCCACTCGACTATCTCGCAAATTTGAATTGGATTAATTAACATATATTATATTTAAATTAAATTTAATTAATTTTAGATTTTAAATTAAAATTAATAAATAATATTTATTAAACCAGCGCGTGTTTGGCTCTTTGTTGATGGCACCACGTCACGTGTTGGCGCGTGAGATTTGCAGTGTTAAAAAATTAATTCTGGTCAGGCTGAAATTCTATATCTAGCAGTATTATACAATTTTTAATCATGTGAAAAACTATCAAACATATATCTTTTATATTTTTAATGTCATTTTAGAGGAAAAAAATCAAAACGTTGTTGGTAATGACCCTTTTCCGGTTGATCTACATTTCTCAAAAGTTGATAGAAAACTACGAATTTTGAATAATGCCCATGTACCAAATTTTATGAATTTAGCTCAAACTGATTTCGCGTAATCTTGTCTACACACACACACACACACAGACACACAGACACACACAGACATTTTTCTCAATCCTAGTGAAAATGATTCATGAACCCTCAAAACGTATAAAACCATCAAAATCTCAACATCGAAAATTTGGCGAGATAGTAAAAAGAATAGTAATTTCCCGTTATATTAATAAGATAAAATAAAATAATATTTTCAATATATTCTTATTTGATAAGTTAATTTAAAAATTGATACTCTATAATTTGAGAATATTGTTTAAGTAAGTTAAGTGAAGTATGCTGGACTGATTATTATGAATATCCTCCATTCCATTATATTTTTATTATTTTATACCTTAATTTTTACATATCATAGCAAATAGAAAATCAATTTCATCTTTTTTTTATGAATAGAACTCTTAATAAGAATTGATATAAAAATTTCCAATGTTCAACAAACTTTGATAATGACTAGAAAAAATAAATATTTATTCTAACGATTGCCCATATTAAAATATATAAAATAAATAAGATAGTAAAAATTAAAGAATTAAATATATTTTATATTTTATACTTTATTTATAAAAATATCAATATATTTGACTATTATTTGTTGTTTTTTTTTATAAAAATAAATAAAAATCGAACAGATTTGATTAAATTAGTAAAACTTTCATTTACTTACTTATGTAATATAATATAATATAGTAATTCATAAATCACATTTTGAATTATTGTTTTTTTTTATATATAATATATTAATGAAAATTAAAAATGATAAAAAAAAACTAATAAAATTCTTATGGTCTGAAACAAATTATTTGTTCGTTTTTTTTTTTTTTAATTTATTTGTATTTATATATTAAATTAACATAGGTACATATATATTATATAAAATAAAAAATAAAAAAAATCTTTTTCATCTATATGAACAATAATATTAAATTTAAAAGATCATTATATGTGTCATTCTTTAAAGGAGAGGGAGTTAAAAATTTCCCCTCGTCACATTTTAGTCACCTTAATGATTCAAACCGATGATAATGATCAAGTAGGAAATGCTTATATTTTATATCAACAATCCCAAATATATTAATAAAGATTTAAATGATATATTTGTGATTTGTTTTAATTTACTAAAAATATGAAAACAATTAAATATGTTTTAAATATTTTTTTGAAATTCACACCATAGATTATTTTTATAAAGAAAAATCGATCTGTATTGGTTTATGCCTTTGAAAAAATAATCTTTATTAGTTTTTTCTTAATTTAAAATAGAAAATTTAAATGACGCCAGAAACTACCTCAGACCAAGCGATTCCTTAAATACAAAATATTATAAATATAAATCAAATCAAATTATGAAATATATATTATGTTATATCCACAGGTCATACTTTTCTGTCTTTCAGTGCATGAATATGGTGTATGATTTATGAGTAATTATTTTAATTTATGATCTTTTAAATTATTTGAACGGCGGCTCGGTCAAACAGGTACTATATATGTAATTGGAGAATTTTTAAGAATTGAATATAAAATACAGAGTACAAATTAAAGTCCAAGTGAAACACGAAATATTTCAAGTTATAGAGATTTTAAGTTATCAAGGGTCTATGATAGGGATAGGCGGATAGGTTAATAACATTTTTTTAAAGGCTAAATCACGTCGTTTCTTAAAATTCTCTAACCAGACATTGCTGGCTTTAAAATTTTTGATTTTCAACGAATTAGCGAACTCTTCAGCTTTTTCTTTCAGTATGGGTACACTAACACCGATGTTTTTGTTTCAACACTGTTTGAACCACGTAAACCAGCATTGTTCTAAATTAGGGAATTTGACAATTTTTCGTCTTTTACATCAAGCAAATCACGCGCCAACACGTGACGTGGTGCCATCAACAAAGAGCCGAACATGGGCTGATTTAATAAATATTATTCATTAATTTTAAATTATAATTAATTAAATTAAATTTAAATATATAATATATGTTAATTAATCCAATTCAAATTTGCGAGATAGTCGAGTGAAGACACTCCAGCTTTTTTTCGTATGGATTCTAGCTGTGTGTATTTTTATTTATGTGTGTTGTGATAGTTTGAACCGTGCTAAATCGAATAAAATCGTGTAAAAAAAATAAAACTCTTGATTTTCAAACCGTGTTAAATCAAATTCGTGTAAAAAAAGACCCTGTAAAAACAAAATTAGGTATATATATATATATATATATATAACCATATATATTAATAAAGTGTTATATCAAAAAATATTTTAACAATAGTATTTTAATATAAAATCTTATTCCAATCTCTTCCCTATCTAAAAATATGTAAAAAGATCTTAATAAGAATGGATTAATATTATTATGTTTTTTCTTTTATTTATTTATTTATTTTTTTATTTTTAAATTTTTAAAATGAAAAAAAAATCTAATATCATAGGATGTGATAGGAAGTTGATAAAATTTCTAATAATATTCCTTTTTTTTAATTTTATTATTACTTTAATATATTATTATTTATATATATTTATATATGTATATATGCTTTACTTAAGTTATGAATGGAATTTAACTATAAACAAAATAATAAATAGTAAAAGAATAAAGAAATGTGAATTTCTAGAAATGAATTGGAATAAATTGAAAATTATTTCGTATAAATTCAAAAGAATGCAATAAGTTGAAAATGAATAAGAATATGGAATGCAAACGGTTCGTTGTTTAAAATTAAAATATGAAAAAAAACAACTATCGGGTGTGTATTTCTTTAATTTTCTCTTTTCCAGGCGTTGGTGAGTCATTCTTTTTCTAGAATAAATTATGAAATGATGCGAGAAAATTAGTAAAAGTCATTTTAACTGGCACTTTTTGTTTTTAGCCAAGTGAATTGGATATTTTTCTTGTGTTGTAAAATTAATTCAATCTAATAAACAAGAAGGGAATTAAAAATGCATGATTATATTTTTATTATATATACTTTTCAATCTAGATAGGAAACATCATAAATAAGTAAAATATTAGAAGCGCGATTAAAAAAAGAAAATGTAAAGTTGAGATTTGATATTCACACCAGCATATTCTGCATTTTTCTAATAATATAAGCATTTATAAATTTTGTAAATAAAGCTCTGATAATATGTTAAAATAGTTAATAATCCCATTTTATCTTATCTTACGAGGGTGGGGTGAAAAGTTTCTGACTTGACCAAGAAAAACGATGTTTTTAAAAAATTTTTTTGCTTTATTTTTCAACATTCAAGATAGCTGAGAGCTGTACGATGTCAGCTGAACGTGTGCGAAATATTTTGCACATTCATTTTAACATGGAAAGCTGTGTCCAAGGTGGGTGCCGCGCTTGCTAACGTTAGACCAAAAACTGCTTCGCAAAACCATTTCTCCTGACAATTTGGCGCTGTATAGGCGTAATCTAAACGATTTTTTGCGTCGATTCTTAACTGTTGATGAGACTTGGGTCCACCACTACACTCCTGAAAATAAAGAACAGTCAAAACAGTGGGTTCGAAGCTGTAAATCAGTATTTTGAGGAGCTTGACGAATCTACGTTTAAAACTGGCATAACTAAATTAGAACACCGTTATGAGAAATGTATCACTGTTGATGGAGATTATATTGAAAAATAAAGCAAAAAAAAAAAAAATTTAAAAATATCGTTTTTCTTGGTCAGGCCGGAAACTTTTCACCCCACCCTCGTATTATACTAGCAAAAATTGTATATATATATATATATATATTTGTATTTTTGAAATATTAAACCGCTCGAAGAATTTTTTTGAAATTCACACCATAAAATCATCTTTGTTAGTTTTTTCTTAATTTAAAATAGTAAATTTAAATATCTTCAGTAACTACGCCAGACAGCGCTTCCCTAAATATAAAATATTATAAATATAAATAAAATAAAATTAAAAATAATTATTTTAATAATATTTTGTAATCAAATTACGAAATATATATTATGGTATATTCACAGGTCATACTTTTCTGTCTTTCAGTGCATAAATAGGTACGTTTAAGGGCTGTATGTTTTATGACTATTTTTTTAAATTTATGTTCTTTTAAATTTAAATTATTTGAGTGGCGAGACTAGGTGAACCAGGTACTACATAATTATTCTTCAAACTGATTTATAGTTCCGTTTTAAGAATATATTTTTAATTAACAAAAAAATTATTTAAAATATCAACAAATTAATAATATAAAATAATAATAAACTATCGTTATTAAATATTATATTAAAATAAAAAAAAATAATAAATGTTGGAATTTTTCTCAATATTTTGCCGTTAAATATTTTTAGAATAAGTGTCAAAAAATGTTTTTAATTATCCGCCTTCATAAGAATAATTTTTATTTAAATAAAATAAAATTGTTAGTATTTGTGTGCATTCTTTATTTTAAGAATTTAAACATTTCTTAAATTAAATTTTAAAAATAATAAGTTACATGAAAAATACCATAATACTGGAAAAGGCAAAGAAATCAATTAGAAATAATAGCCTAATTATGAATAATTAATAATTAGAAACAATTAGAATCTACATCTACCCTCAATCGACTCCAACGTGTCTCTAGAACCAGTGCCCGCTCTAGCATTTACGACGCCACGGCAATAGAAGAAATTGCCGCCCCAATATTGGTAAAATTAATTACATTTTAACCGAAATGCCGCCCTTCAGATTTTCCGCCATGGACAAATGACCGGTTTGCCATAATCTAGACTCTAGAGCAGTGATTCTCAACCTATTTTTTTTACCGCGGCACACTTTTAACGGGTCAAAATTTGTCGGCACACAAAGAAAAAGATAAGTGTAAAAGTTTACCATATTGAAAAAATTTGTCCTAAAAACGGTTTACTTTTTTTTTAGACCAAATTGAAAAAATTTAGAAAAAAAAGTTTAAGACACTAAAGTGCCGCGGCACAGTGGTTGAGGATGACTGCTCTAGAGCAAGGGTCGCCAATTTGTTTTGTCATCTACCTCTAGTAATTCTGTTAATTAAAATAAAACTATTAGATACTTAATAATCGTACATTGTGTAACAATAGTTTGATGAAAAATATATTAATGTTGAAATACCTTAATATTTATTGACCCCTGGATCATATCGACCCCCGTTTTTGTTAAACAGAACCCTGGGGGTCTATATAGACCACTTTGGCGAGCTCTGCTCTAGAGAATGTTTTGCTTAACACCTCCGGTTATGTTGTTGTAACAGGAGACTTCAATGCAAGGGCGATAGAATGGTTCATGCCACATTCGGACTCACGCATCGTATAGATAATTTTATTTATATTAATGAATAATTTTCTTTATATTAATGCATAACCCTGTATTAAATTATTATTATAAATTAAATCCATAATAAATCTGAACGGATAGGTGAAAGCTTTCTCAGTGAATACTGAGAGAATAAATTACAAATGATGATAATAATAATAATAATAATTCATTTATTATTATTATTATTATTAAGAGAATTTTCTCTAAATTTACTTACATATTGTCTTAAAGATCCCAAATTGTTCTATCATTAAAGGATGTCCTATTCTGAAATGTTGAGATAATAGAGTATTAAATATATTATATATTATAATATTTCATTTCGTATAGATAACGTCGCCAAAGCTACATTAAAAGTTGGTTGTGTTATTGGTTAACAACATGTAGACTGATCCAGAACATTCCTTTTAGTTTCAATATACTCTTGATATTTCATTCAAATGAACAGTCTAAAACTTATAGAACATGGCTTCTCATACTCTCAGATGAACGATGCTTTTCGCAATACCTTTCCCTTCCTTTCCCCTACCCCCACCCTTTTAAATTATAAATCACCCTCCCAATTCATTCATTAAACTATAATTAATTTAAACACGACATATTAGCAATCAATGATCGATAATACCACCAAAGAATTTTAACCATCCTAATTATATTATTAATTAATACCATAATTATTTCCTCCTCCCTCCTCTCGCAACTAATTCAGTTACTCATAATATGTATAAATAGGTTATGAATAGAGGTAGTTTGTTTTTTTTGATTATTTTTTTTTTTTTTTTTTTTTTGTTCTTTTTTTATTCAATCACAGAGAGAGGGAATTATTATATATACATATTACGGTATTCATTTTATTTGATATTTATTACTTTTAATAAATTAAATTCATTACTCTTTTTCCTGTTTCATTAAAGGATTTTCAATAAATAATAGTCATTATTTTAATTATAATAAATAACGTTTGTTTCACAAATTAATAAGTGAAGTATTTCTAATTAATTATACATATATTATTTTGTATAGAAATGAATAATTGACCATTTGACGAAAAATAATTAAGTTAAATTACAAAAATTAATAAGTATTTTCATTAAAATACTTAATGCGAAGATTGAAATTGTTTCATCTATTGGCTTTATGTGGTGGCTAGAATGGGAGAAGATATAATGGCAAAAAAAATATATTGGTAAGGAGATCGAGTGGGAAACGTCCACTTGGAAGACCAAGGACACGGTGGGTGGATAATGTAGGAAAGGACATGAGAGACTGGAAGGTTGTGGCTCTTAATAGGGATACTTGGAGGGGTGTGGTTGCTGCGGCCGAGAACTTTCGAGTTCCGTAGATAGATAGATTGGCTTTATGTGCATTTCGGTTATTACACCATTTCAGATGCTTTGCTTTGATTTTACACACAATTAAAAGCAAATAAATGAATCATGGAAAATTCATTGAATGCTTTAATTAAATTTTATACTTTATTTATTTTAAATTTATTTTACATAATTATAAAATGTTTTAAAATTGGTTAAATATTTCAACTTTCGAATCTATTAATTTCATAAAATCACTCTTATATTCAAAAAAAAAATAATAGAAGATATAAATAATATTACTGATATATTTTTCTTGCGTTCATAAATAAAAACAAATTTAGAAATAAAATTTTTTAGAAATAATTTATCGATTTCAAAAGAGGGGTATTAAAATGGTATTTGGAACACAATCAAGTATTTGAAAAATGCTATATCCTATATATATATATATATTCCACATCCAAATCGTTTTTTAAGGCATATATATTTGGTTTTGAAAGTGAAAGAAAAGGGTTACGAAACGGTGGATCATTTAGCTCTTTCAGTTTATCTTCAATTGTTAACATCTGAAAACCACCCCAGGATCTTATAAATGATTTAGAAAGGAAGAAAATGACTTTTAGTGCAATTCGAACATCCATTTTCTAAATAATAAGGTTTCTTGCCAAAATGTCATTCGATTATTGATCATATATATCTCGAAATGTCTTTAAAAATGAATGAAGAATAATAAATGTATAATAAGGGTATATATACAATCGGACAAACGTGGTTCCACTACGTTTGAAAGCGTCACTATCTTTCTATCTTTTCTCTATCTGCTCTATCAATACCATAACACTGCAAATTATATTTCAATCTTTTTAAAAATATTTTTAAGAACAAAGTTATAATGATTTCTTAATGAATAAGATTTGAATTTATAAAAAATACAATATAAGGGAATTGAGAGTGAGTCGAAATTGAATGGATGTATTAAAGTTGTTAAAAGATTTTGAATTTAGGTAAATATATAACTATATATCTCTATCTCTTTCGAACTCTAGGGAACTCGAAAACTTTTGGCTGCAGCATGCACATTCCTCCAAACGTCCCACCGTGAACCACACCCATCTCTCTCACCTTCCTTCATTGTGTGCCCAATTTCTCCTTGATCTACTAACCGGTCCTTAACAATCGGTTATACACCTATATATATTTTTTATTTAGATCAAAAGGATGTTAATTTTTCTTCATTGTTTTAAAAAGTGAAGAATGGAGTCAAGACTCTTTTTGTTAAGCTCTTTTATTATTATTTCACTTTTATTTTGAGTATCATCGAAATGAGTTTAAAGCCTTTTTAAATGAGTCTGTAATTCAAAATTCAGAAAAAATATAGATACTTTACAATCGAAAAACTTGAAAAGTAAAAAATTTAAAATTCTCATCCTAATAAAAGTACCGATTAACTAATTTATTTTATATTTGGCTATAAATTAGCCAGCAGGAAAACAAAGACTTAGAAATAAAACCCCCTAACTTTTTTCCAAACCAATGACGACGTTTCGGTCTCGTATCAGGACCATTTTCAGTACCTTGGTTTTGTCATTTATTTTTCGCACTTATGAAGAACTGAATATGTACTTTATTGATATCTACTAATAGATCTCTCCCTTCTCCTCTGACATCAGCTCCCCACCAAAGACTTCCAGAGCAAGACAGCAGGGAACGATAAGAATTAAACTAATGCATTAACAGAGAAACTTGCAATAAGAGATTAATTACAGTGATCGTATAATACAAACATAATTGGCAATTCTTTGTTAATTACTGGTAATAATGAATATGAATATGAAACCAAATGTAAATATTGTAAATAATTAAATAAACCTTTGTCAATTATAGAGCATCGTCGTTATTTTGTCAACCCTTCCTCCATATATACAGGGTTATCATAAAAAATGGTACGGTTTCGAACATTGTTTAAAGAAAAACAGAATTACTTACATTTAATGTTGTTTATTAATCTAATTTGTCGTCTCATACAGTTTTTTTACATAATTAATAAATTTCAATATGGGCGCCCTTAGTCGCTCGACAAATGTCCAAACGATAATCAACTTCTCTCCAAACATTCGCTAACATTTTGTCGGTTATGGTTGTCATTGCTTCATTAATCCTGTCGATTCCTAATCGACGAGGGATGGACTTCCCAGTATTTCTAATTGCCGATTGTCTAATTAGTTCAACCGTTTCGTCTGGTACACTTGGTCTGCGAGTTGATTTCCGTTTCTGAACTGATCCAGTTTCTTCAAATTGTTTAAACCAGCGTGTTATGTTATTTTTGTGTGGTGGATCTCTTCCAAATTCACGTCGGAACGCACGTTGAACTAAAATTACGGATTTTAATTCAGCCATCAATAAAACACACTTTGCTTTATCTTTAACAGAGAACATAGTAACTCACTAAACTCACCGCAACAACAGTACAAGAACTGATGTTGAGGTTAGAACAGCTTATCAACAAACTTTTGGGTTGAAGGCTTTCAGAGACATTTAGAAATTTCCCTACAATCTTCCTACGAATTACTGAAACCGCACCATTCTTTTACGCGATAACCCTGTATATTATTATATATGTTGGACATAAGTGACTTACGGCTTGAATCTTCAAATTCAAAAATTACATATATATAATTTATTTCTTTGTCTATCGATTTGGATGACATGTTAAGAATATTGTATGTTGTGGTCGAAACAGAAGATAATTGAAAAAAGATAAAGGGGGAGAGGAGTGGGGAGGGTGATTTGTATCAACCGACAAGCAACAAGTGATCAAAAACAAGATAGCTTTTAGTTTATGGAGTAAAGAGATACGTAAAACAATCCAAGTTTAATGGTGATAGAAAAGTGAGAGAACATTTGGATTGGTGAATTATTAATTGTTTTCAGGTGGGTATACAAAACAGTAGTACTTCATAATAAAGAATTGTATAGTAAAGGGGGAGAATAAATTGAGGAACTTGTTGAGAAAGAACAATACAATAGTGAAAAGGACTATAGGCCACTCTAGTAAACATTTCAATAGTCTTTAATGACTACTTAGGAATACTTGTCACGCTTATAACTCTATAACTTCTCTCATCCCAATTACTCATCAATTTACAATGATTAGTATGGATTTTATCCATATGCCGAATCTCATCCCTTTATTCCTTTCGTCGTTAATTATTCCTTTTTTTTTTTTTTTTTTTGCAGTAAACGCTTTTTTTATTGTCTTTCATTTATTCTACTACTCTTCGTAAATTTTTCATACTCTTTAATGATTCATGGGTAGTTCCAAGGAGGGAGAAAGGAATGAAATTAATTACGATTTTTATGTAAAGGATTATTATTATTTATTTATTTTTTTTAATTTTATTTTTATTCTTTATTCTTTATTTATAAACAAAACTAGTGAAGGGAATTGACTGAAACTTTGACAGTAGGCTAGTAAAAGAATGTACTACATGATGGTAAAACTCTTTTGAGATAGCAGCGCCATCGGGCGGTGAGGCTAAGTACTTGTTGAATGACCCACGTATATATATATATACATATTGTCGTAAACGCTTATTGTCTTTCATTTATTCTACTACTCTTCGTAAATTTTGCATACTTTTTAATGATTCATGGGTAGTTCCAAGAAGAGAGAAAGGAATGAAATTAATTACGATT
Source organism: Labia minor (assembly GCA_963082975.1). Taxonomy (NCBI): domain Eukaryota; kingdom Metazoa; phylum Arthropoda; class Insecta; order Dermaptera; family Spongiphoridae; genus Labia; species Labia minor. The sequence goes on from OY720348.1 coordinate 10,576,691, forward strand.
TTTATGTAAAGGATTATTATTTTTTTTTTTTTAATTTTATTTTTATTCTCAGTAACAGAAGAATTGTATATCATTATTATGATCGATTGGCCTTGTGGGGTGAGGAGGAAGAGAAAGAGGGGGTGTGGGTGAAGGAGTAAGGAACCTTTTGATAGGTATACCCTTTGCAATTGCCACAAATTTATTTTATTCTTCAATTTATTTCAAGAAGGATAAAAAAAAAAATATCAAATCGAGGCAGATGATAACAATGACATGTGTGGGATGTGGAACCCCTTTCTCCACACACTCCCCTGTACATCACCTCTTTCCCACCGGAAGGTCGCTTTCAAACTTTACAAACAACTTTGTTCTCCTTATAAAATAAAAAAAAAAAAACAAAAAAAAAACAAAAACAAACAAGAAGCTCGATGTAATCGGCAAATGTTGGTCTCGCTTTCAATCCCTTCATTTGTTAAGTTTTATATATACTTAAAATTTCTGAAAAGAAATTTTAAATTCGGTTTGGTTGAATTTCTTATTCATAAAAATAACTTTTTTATTTTTGTTTTTTTTTTTGTTTTTGTTATTGTATTTGTTTTAAAAATAATAAGATTTTATGTATTATATAAAAATATCTAAAGTGAGAAAATATACGAAAATAATTAAAAAGACAATTTCAAATCTTTTCTTTTCGAAAAAAAAAAATTTCTTTATTAACTAATCTCACGATTATTTTAATGAAATTAATATCAAATACAATTTAACATACTTGTTAATGGAAGTTGATTTTTAAATATGAAAATGATTTGAATGGACATTTATTAATTTCAAAGAGATTAGGTTTATTTTAAAATTTGTAAAATACAAAAAGAATAAAATATTTAAATAAGTGTTTTTACTTAATGTACTTGGTAATTCATATTTTCTTTCTTTTTTTAATTATGTTAAATTAAATACATAAATAGAATTGTAGTCAATTACGAAAACATAGTTTTATCAAAAAATATTATCTTTTTATTTAAAAACAATTCAGGAGTATGTTTCCCAAATGATTAGTTTTGAATTTCAAAACTCAAAAGTTTTTTAATCATGGCATAAAAATATTAAATATACCTAGGTATATAATAAATATATATATATTCGAGGGTCATTCAACAAGTACTTAGTCTCACCGCCCGATAGCGCTGCTATCACAATGGAAAAAGAACAATATCGTACCAACGAAGGAGAAGAGTCATCGTACACAGCATCCAAACGATCTTTGATTTCGCTGCGCGTTTTCCCTTCTAAAAATAAGAATCTAATCCCTGAACGATATTGTTCTTTTTCCATTTTTGTACAACTGATCGACACGCTCGCTTCCAAAGTCTGTCAAAACAAAACTAGTGAAGGGAAAAGACTGAAACTCTGACAGTAGGCTAGTAAAAGAATGTACTACATGATGGTAAAACTCTTTTGTGATAGCAGCGCCATCGGGCGGTGAGGCTAAGTACTTGTTGAATGAACCTCATATATATATATATTATATATTGGTGTATATATAGAGAGAGATGGAGATAGATAGATAGATAGATATAGATATATTTCAATATTTCAACATTTTTTGAGATATTTGAGAAAACACTTCTAGAAGAAAAATCGCATTGAGTTGAACAATAACTTGTCCACATTGATTTTTATAAAACCAATAACGTTTCATTTTTATATGAAATAGGATATAATTTATTCGCTTTGTATAACAAAATTTATATTCATAAAATATTACCTACATTAAAATAAAAAATTTAAAATAACAACCAAATAAAAATTTAATTAAAATAAAATAATAATAATAATAATAAATTATTTTAGGTTAATGTTAATACTCGCATACGTGTGTTTGTACATACTACATATTATTATTACTATTTTATTATTAGATATATATTTATCCTTACATATTCAATTTAATAAGTAAATAAAAATTAATTTAAATATATATATATATAATTAAAAATGAATATTTTCAGGGAGTAGGATAGAGGGGGCTGAGAGATGTAAAAATGATTATTCTTATTTTTTGAATAAAATTCTATTTATAAGTATTTTCTATTTTGAAGATTTTATTGTATATTAAATGGGCGTAGAGAATTCTATTAAACATCAAAAGGGCTATTATAGAATGCAGGTGCCTTAAAGCAAGAACGGGGTGGATAAGAGGTAAGCGTGAAGGAGTGGGGGGTGGGAGAGAGGGTGAAGAATGTTACTAGCCGATTACAAATACATAAATGAATAAAATTAGCAGCTACTTAATAAACAAATGAATAGTGGTGGTGGTGGAAAAAAGAACAATATCAATTTATTAACATTACTTCGAGGTGGTTTATTATTCCGAAATAAAGAACGATGGATTGATATATTATGGGATGGATTAAAGGGAGAGCATAATTTCAAAGCTAGTGCCAGGTTAAGAGGATCCCTATTCTCAATTTTAATGATGCAGGGAATTTCTCAGAAATCATTTAAGGATATATTTAATTGGTATTTGGAATCTATCCGCATTTTAACCAGCCCCTTGGAAATTATTTTAATTTAATTATTTAATCTTTAATTTCAGGGAATTTGACCGATCAATCTTTCGACCTCTAATTTGGCCGATTAGGACTATAAACACTAATTCATCATTGACTACATACAATAAAATAATTTGAAATTTTTCTTTTAATTTATATATTCTAGTCGTTGTTACGATATTAGTTTAAGATTCGACATTCTTTGAATTTCATCTTATTCAAAATATATTTATAATTATAATTTATTTTTATTAATTAATAAATAAATTTAAATTTTATTTTATTTTGTTCATTAGTCAAATTAATAGTTATATATATATATATATATATATATATTACCTCAAGCCCTATGTAACAATACAAATTTTATTTTATTTTGTTCATTAGCGAAATTAATAGTTATATATACATATAAATAAATATTACCTCAAGCCCTATGTAACAATACTTTCAAAGCCAAAGATTTTATTATAGTAATCAACTTTTTTAATCTATCTCAATCTCTCTCTCTCTCTCTCTATATATATATATATATATTAATTATATTTATATATTATACAAAAATATTTAAATACTTTTTCCTTTTTAAAGCAAAAAGAATTTGTTTGACTAAATGCAAACATTCTCGCGTTATTCTTTAAAAATGGTTTGGAATTTATCTGATCCAGTTTATTATCATTTTTATTTATATAAATAATAATTCAATTAAATAACAATAATCATAATAATACTTTTGTTCTACTCATTTTTTTTCAATGTAAATCAACCCCCTCTAGTGGGTTCAAATAACACTAAGAAACCCAAACTATGCTTATGTAACATTATAGTTTGGGATTCCGAGTTTTATTTCAACTTTTGAGTCGTTATTAGGGTTACCAACTCTATAAAGTTCCAAAATAGGACACCCCTAAAACATTAGATTTGTTTTTAGAGACAAATTGAAAATTTTTCAAAAAAGTCGCAAATGTTTAAAAGCCTGATCGCGAAAAACATTTTACCTTTATTTTTTTAGAGACAAATTGAAAAAACTTGAATTTAGTACAAACAAAAGGCGTACTTCCCCGGTTTAAGAAAGGACAAGGACGTGAAGGTGTTAAAAAAGGACTGTCCTTCCGTAAAAATAGCACTTGGCAACCATAGTCGTTATATATATATATATTAAGATCAATATTTAATAATTAAAATTAAACAAAATATAATATAAATAAACGATACATTTTTATCGAAAACGCCACACATTTGACTCTCATCCTCGAGGTCCCGGGTTGAAATCCCAGTCCTTGCAAAGGAATTCCTTCCTAGCTGGGGTCTATGTGAAAGAGGTCATCCAGCCTATATGACCAAATTATATGGTGATCCTATTTCGAAAAACCAAACCGGGACCAGGACAAACGGTTTACCTTTTTTTTTTTTCTAGAACCAACTTGAAAACATTTTGAAATAAGTTGACCTGTGGCCAGGTCTGAACCGACCGACAGTTTGAAATAAATAAATTTCCAGCTACAGAAACAATTTCAAATAATTTTAATATATCTATTAATGTAATAAAAAAGTACGAAATGTCCTGAATATTGAAAAAACGAGACAATAGGCTGTCCCGAAGACATTTTTGGGGGTGCCGGGACAGAGCACCTAAAAACGGGACGTTTGGTCACCCAGCCAAATTAGCAAGTTTCTTGAAAAGTAGCGATTTCTGATCAAGAAAATTAAGATTAAGTTTGTGAAGATCCATTGTATTGATCATACATCACCTTTACTCCTCCTGGGTGGCAACCGACTTGATAAGTAGTGTCCATCCATAGGATGTATAGTCAGGTATGTTATGTAATGTTAATATCTTAATCAATACTTTCAATTCATTCTAATTGTTTTTAATAATTTTAATTTTAAATTCAATCCATCAATTATGATCTTTTAAAAAGAAACTGAATAAGATAAATAAATTTTTAAAAATAAGTAGAACACGAGACATGTGTAGGTAATTGTAATGTGTCTGGGATTTTCATTTAAATATAAATATAATATTACAGCGAAATAATGAAGAAAATTAGAAAGATACTTCAGCTGTTGTGGTTTTTTTTATTAGAACAGATGTTAACTTCTTTCATCTCATTTCATTCAATTATTATTAACTTCAAATGACAATTATGAAAATGGAAAGGAAAAAAAAATAAATTATCATATATATATTTTAAATAAAGGAGACGTTTTAACTAAATAGGCGTGACTATTGGATAGTTGGCCTTAGGAGTATATAATATATATATGAATATATAAGTTTGCAGATCGATTCAGCTGCCTGTTGGGATTATCTATCCTCTTCCCCAATATTTTTAAATCTTATCTTATCATTAATTTTTTTCCCTGTCAAGGTGGACATTTGCAGTCGATTCGAGGGCGACAGCACCCCCTTAACAGCTGTCGAATGTTGCCTGGGATGTTTTTTTTTATATCAGCAGGAGGGTTACCGTATGATTATCCGACCATGAACGAAACAGTCTGGTCAACTTCACCTCGATTTTTAGCATTGAACAAAAAAAAAATATCCCAGACAGTGCAAACTAGTAAATAAAAATATTTTTTTATTTATTTATATAACACGAAGATCTACCGATAAATCTTACTCCTTCAATAATTGATAGTACCTGGAACACCGAGCTATCGCTCGACCCTTTAATATACAATTCGATTGATATACAATTCTTTAATTATTTATTACAACTATTAAATGTTACATCATTGCATCAATATGATTAAGATGATAATAATAAATAATATTAATAAAATTTAAATAATATTTTATAGTGAAAAAATATTAAAAATTATAAAACTATCTAAAAATTAATTAATAAAAGAATAATGAATAAATAAATATAAATTAGTAATTTTATAAAAAATAAACACGAAAATAGATAAACAAAAAATAATATAAAATTAACTAATAAAAATTATCAAAAAATATTTAACGACGAAACATTAAAAAATTCCATTTATTTGGAATATATCTCCATTTTATTATTTTTATTTTTTTTTTAAATGTCGATGCACTCGGCGAGCTTCAATCCTTCGAACACGAGTCGGCTTTAACATTGCTTTAACCACGCGCCTAAGTCTTAAATATTTTAGAAAATAAAAATACACTACTTAAATATGTGCAAAACAATTACCAAGCCGTATTTGTTTTGTTTTGTTTTTTGAGAGATTAATAAATATATTTTATTATAATAAATATTTTTAATTTTATTTCACGGATAAAGCAATGCCCTTATTGACTAATAAATATACTTTGTTTTATATATAAATTGTAATTGTAAATTGTAGTGGTCCGCTGAACTTTAGGTCGAGGGATTGAACCTCGCCAAGTTCAATTAGATTTAAGCATTGAGAATTAATTTCAAATATTTACGAAGGCTGATTAAAATGAGAATTCATTCTAAAATAAATTATAAATATAAAAATACTCAAAAAAATTCAATTGAAAAATTATTTACATGATAAAAGTTCAATTGGTTTTATTATCTGGATATTTTTTTTTTTTTTGAAAATTATACATTTAAACTCAGTGATCCTTAAAAAGGTTTTTCATTGAAATCTAAAATTCAAACAATATTTTTTTAGAAATTTAAATAAAAAATAATCTGAATAAATAATTAATCATATTAATATATTTGTTTTTTGTTTTTTTTAATTTTTATTTTGAATATTATATGTTTTAATTATTTTTTTTTTAAATAAAAATTTCCATTGTGAATAGAATAATCCAAAATGATAATCTATACTCTTTTAGGTTATTTAGTCTTTAATCAGAATGGTGTGGTGTGGTGGATGTTGTTTGAATGCAATCTCGTTTGGGGGAAAAAATCCTGAATTTTAACTAAACTCTATTTTAGCTCGAATGTTTTTATTAGGGTTTCCAAAACGGATACATTCGTATCCGGCGAACGGGGTTATTTGACCGTATCCGATATCCGCAAATCATTTCACGGTTTGTAATTTAAATTTTTTAAAATTTCCGTATATAAACTAGACGTTGAAGAATTTAGCGAGGTATGAATTTTCAGTGACAACATCACGGTTCGTTGATTAACCTCCATATACTTTTACGTTCGATTCCCGATAGAAAAAAATTTTTTATAATATTTCATTATATATATAAATTTAGCAGGATGTATAATATTTTTATTTTAATAAACATCTAATCTTTTTATAAAATTTACATATAAAATGAATATAATATTATATATATTACATATAAAAAATATACTCGAATTAAATATCTGGTATTATAGCATGAAAAATATTTTCTTAAATAATTTCAGATTTTTTGACATTAAATAAACTAATAATTTCAATTCATTATATATATGTTACAGTAAATTTAAAGTATTTATTATTTTTTCCAACTTTTAAAATACTTAACTAAAAGAATGCCTTGAAGGTAGTAAAAAGGACGAGTAAGATGCGGGAATTGTCAGAAACTATCAAAATTCGGAATGGATTAAAACAAGGAGACGCACTATCACCGATTTTATATAATTTAGTAATGGAATATGTAATTAGACAAATTGGGGAAAAATCAAACTGAATCCAATCAAACAAAAAATTTCAAGTTTTAGGTTACGTAGGCGACTTAAATATAATAGGAGATTTGGCAATTTCAATTAAAGATAGGGTAGAAAAATTAATTGAGGCAGGAAAAGAGATAGGTCCTGTAATCACGAAGGATAATAATATTCGAGAAGAATTTAAAGCTAGGTTGCAATCTGGAAACGCCTCTTATCATGCAGTAAAGGGGCTTACCGTGTCAAAACTATTATCAAAGAGGATACAAATTAAAATACATCTAACAATTATTTTGCTGGTTGAATTATATGGGTGTGAGGCATGGTCTATGACCTTAGGAGACGAGAGTAGATTTAGAGTATTGGAAAATAGGATTCTTAGCATCATTTACAATGGGCCAAAGAAAGATGAGGTCACCAGGGAATGGCGGAGACTGCATAACGAGGAATTGCATGATCTCTACGCATCTCCAGATATAGTTAGAACTATAAAATCTAGAAGGTTGCGATGGGCAAGGCACTTGGTTAGAATAGGAGAGGAAAGAATGGCAAAAAATATATTGGTTTATGCTAAATATATGTAAATGGACCTTAATTCAAGGGAAGAGATTTATAAATAATTTTTGAATAAATAAAAATAATAACATTAGGCTCATTTTTGCTTTTTGCTCCTTAATTATTTTTCCAGTTACATAACTTTTTATTTTTTCTATTTTATTCTATTGTATATTATGTTTTAATTTATGAAATTATAAATTACATGGACTTAATAGGGTTCGATTTCTCGTCTTCAAATTCGCCAGACCAGAACTTTTTTCCTACTCTGTGGTGAGGTGGAAACGCGGTACCAGAGTGGATAAAATCGGCTGACTGGGGTTTTCGTGTGGGAAAGTCCCATACGTAGAGCTTTTCACAAACACACAATAAAAAAGATGTGAAAACTATAACCACAATCATAACTCCCTGGTCAACTTTAGTTTTATTTCTCAAATTTTTATTAATTTTATTTGATATTTGGTATATTTATTTCAAATATAAATAATCCAATCTGAACATATCTAAAGGACAGAAATGGATTGATCTTTTTTTTGTTTGTTTGTTTGTTTTGTTTTGTTTATGAATCGAAAGTTTTTACCTTATATTTTTCATCCATCTACCTGGTGAATGAATCCGGAGTTTTAATTAAATAAGAGTTTTGAAAATTACTTTTGACTCTTGAGTTTTGTACTTTGAATTTGCGTTGTTTTTAATCTATTTTTGGGTTAACGAACACTTTTAATGTAATCTAATAAAAAGCTTATATATCATCCTTAATTAAGATTAATTGGACCGTCTGAGGCGCTAACCTGCGTCATGTATGCTCTTCCCATTAGAGCAGCTCAAGCTGTGCTTGCCATTTAATTAAATAAATAAGAGAATACGTATGCAAGAAGCTATTACGACAAAAGGAAATTGGGCGGTTGTTTTGGATATTTGACCAAATAAAACCACTAAATTAGCATTTCGACTGTGCGGGGAGATGGGCTATGGTAGGGGGGGGGGAAGAGAGAATGGGGGATGGGAAGAAGGCGGTGTAGCAAGTGTTTGTCAACTTTATTCTTCACCTCTCCACCTCCGTTCACATTTCCTATCCTCACCCTTCTTTCGGGAGGAAAAACATCGATTCGAGTAGCTTTTACCCTCACCTATGGAGACAGTGTCAACAGTTTTAACATAAAATTAAGTGAGTTTACTGTTGGGCCAACCTATTTGTAAAATTTTGTGTTAAAACCAATAATAAAAATTAAATTAAATGTAAAGAGAATGGAAAATTAAACGAATTAAAAATATTTTAAATATATACGAATTTATATATATTAAGATTTTATAATTATACCAATCCAGATAAAATTAAATTTTTATTTGCTTGCGGGGGGGGGGGAAGAGACTAAACAAAAAAATATAAACATTAATAAAATTTTATAAAATAAAGTTTTTCTCATGGACTAAAAAGAATAAAATAATTTTTCTATAAACCTGACAAAGTTTATATATGAGTTGTATCATATTCAACGAAAAACGTTGGGAGCATTTAGTTTTATATATTTATATGAAACATCATGTCAAATTTTTGCAATAATAAAAATTCTATTAAACACATAAACTGACAAATTGATTTATTATAGAATAAAATTGATAGTTAAGAGCTAAGAAATTCATCTTTTCTTATTTTTCACTGTAATATACTTATATCAAAGTATGTAACAAATTTTAGAATAATTATTATTTTCTTAAATTTACATAATATCAATCAAATCCAAAACAATTGATTATTCTAGAAGAAATAGTGTTATTTGTTAATGAAGTGTTTTAGTGTTGTATATAAGTATATATATGAATAATAGCTCTATAAAGGAATTTAATTGCATAGAAATAAAATAGAAAGCAAATGGTAACTAAAAGCGTCCAACGTTTTTAGTTGAATATGAAGCAATTCATCCATAAACTTTTTCAGGATTATAGAAAAATTATTTTATTCTTTTTAGTCGATGAGAAAAACTTTATTTTATAAATTTATTTTTATATTTATATTATAAATACAAATGTATTGATCCTATCAAAGGTTGTAAAAATATTATTTATAAATAATTGTATAAATAATTTAATTATGTAATTATAAGTAATCACAAGCAAATAATTGTTAAAATTTTAATCTATATATATAAAGGTTTTTATCTGCACATTGCTTCAGAATTTAAAATTTTTTTGCATAACTTCACGTTTCATGACATCTAGAATATAAATACAATTTTAAAATTTTTCAAAAACAGAAATTATTTTCTTTTTAGTGTTTTATAAAGTCAAAAATATATTTAAAACGTCAATTAAACTGACTAAATTATAAAATCTTTATTTTTCTTTTTAATTTAATTACTTAACTATTAATTACTACTAAACTTTAAGTTCAAAAATGATTCGTAGATTATATAAAAATTAAAATATGATTTTTTTAGACTAATATATAAAGGAGTTATTTTAAATTTTTGTCTATTTAAAATTGGGTAAATTTTTTAAATTTGTTTTAAATTATTATATTCTCTATTATAATTTATTTAAAGGATAATTTTTTATTTGTTATGCTTAATAAATTCTTATATTTTAATAATTTTAGATAATTTTTATTGAAATAAGATATATTCTTTAATGTTTTATGATTTTAAATTAATATTAATTAGAGAAATGGATTACCTTTATTAAAGCTATATGAAGAAGATATAGGATAATGATAATGTTATAATAGTAATAATAATATTATATTATTAATAATAATATTCCAAAGCTATCTGGAATTATTGTAATGATTTGATATTTATTGATAGCTGTTAAATAATAATTATTTACTTTAAACCAAAATTAAAATATTTTTTTCTGTAAATGAGACATACACAGATTAATTCCTCAACATAAAAACCTTTCCAATTTTGAATTTCATAAAAATTATATGGATCATTTTCAAGATCAGAAAGACATAGAGATAGATCGAATTTTTGCTAGTATTATATGAGCCACTCACAAGCCAAACAGATTAACTCCAATTTTTTAAATTTTGCTAGTAATGTAAAGTAATGTTATGTAATGTAATGTGCAACATATGAAGTGAATATTGAACTTGATAATCTTAATATTGCAATGCAATATACATTTTTCTGTAATCATTAACCATGAATTTAATAGAAACTGTGAACTTTGGGCTTCATTTTCTCAGTTTATTTTTATGTGGAGTTAATCGCTTTGGTTTCTGAGTGACTCATATAATAATAATATTAGATAGATAGATAATATAATCATTCATTAATGAATAAAAATATTTATTTATTTTTTTTACTTTGATAATTAATAATACTAATTTATTTAATTTAAATATTATTTAGTAAATTTATTAAATAGATAACATTAAATTACGAGGGCGATTCACAAAGTAGGTTACGTTTTGGAATTGAGACAAAACTAGTACAGGAAAATGTTTTTTATTATATTAATTTGAAAGAGCAACTAAAATACTATTTTTCTACATAATCGCCAAAAAGTTGAGACATTTATCGAGCTTCGAAATTCCTTTCTCATAGAAATCCGCCGCCTGAGTGTTGTCGTGTGAGGTCACGCATTGTTGTGCAAAAACAACACTTTTGAGCTGAGTTTCCCTAGATAAATTTTAATAACAAGAAACTTTTTTCTTTGCATTACAATACTCTTTATATACCTTAATTTAAACCAGCCGTTGATTTATGTATATACTATATACGTAACTCAGGGTACGGATTTTTCCTATTATTTATTTCAGGAATATTTATAGCTAATAGGCAATATTAGATAATGGATATTGATTTTTTTGTTATTATTAATATTATTATTATTTTACTAGCTGACTGAATAACAATAGCTATATATACTATTATATTTAAAAACGAATATTATAATAAAAATAAACAACTAAATAGAGACTTTAATCCATTGTTCTTTTCTGAGAGGATTTTTACTGAAATATTTGTCTCAACGATAATTCCAATTAATTTAGTGAAATTATTTTAAGAGTATGAAATGAAAAAATTATCATGGATGCTTATCAAACTTCATTAAATCAGGGGTTTATTTACATCATCGGTACATAACAAACATTCAGTATGGAAAGAGTTTTTCATAGACTAATGAAAGAGAGACTATCTTCTGAAAAACTTAAACTAAATTAAATTTGAAATTTTATTGTTCTTAATCTAATTAAGTTCTTTTTCATTTATTTTTTTTTATCAATTTTTTTTTTCTTTCCCCAATTAAGTTGTTCAATTCAATTAGTGTCATTTTTTTAAAGAATATTTGAATATTTAAAACAGATAACAAATTCAAATTTAATTGTTGTAGATGACATAAATCAAAATGGCGATAAGATCATAATGCCATCAAAGATTACGTTTCTATTAGAAAAATATAAAGGAAGAATATTAATTTATATTAAAAACAGTATAGATAAATACAATTCCAACAATTTTCTTTATTTATATTTTTAATTTTGTAATTTTTCAATAATTATTTTTAAAATAAATAAACTTTAAATAAAATGATGACTATAATTTTAATTTTAAAAGCAATTATAAAATTTTTCAAATTAATATGAATTTTAAAAATGGAAAAACAGGAATATCGCGTCTTGATTAAACAATGTTTTTAATGGGAAAAACTTGTGAACAATCATTGCAGTGGTTGCAGGAATGTTATCCCACATCACAGTTTATCAAAAGGCGATATTCCTGTTTTTCCATTTTTCTTATGAAGGCGAAAGTAGCGTCACTCAAACGACTGTAGCTTGTAAACGAATGGACAAAATGTCATGATACTTCATACATAAACTAGTGACAGATGAGCCTCTCGAAATGAGTCATATTCATTTTCTAGTGGCGTCACCTATTGAAAAATCCCGGGACTTTTCAGCCCATGTAGTATATAATTATCTTTTTATTCTTATGAATAACTATATATAAATATATACATATATGAGTGTGTTTATTTTATTTTGATAAATCTTTATAGTTAAAAATAAATAAATAAATGTTGAAATGAAAATCTCTTAATGCCGATAGTAAAATTTAAATTCTAATTTTGTACTTTAGCGAATATAATATTTATTTATTACCATTATAATTTCAATCAATAATTTACACTACAAATCTACAACGTCCCTCCCCCTCCCCCCACCTTCCAACCATTGGAATAAATAAATTAATATATTATAAGAAACAAGGCAACGTTTAAATTATAGTCCGAAATGCGTGTAGCAATGTTAGTCTAAGCTAAAAAAAAGTTATTGGTGTAGCCGGTTAATCTCCAAACAAGCGCTTCTCGCTGGCCAAATTAACTTTTACTTACTGGCCTAATTTAGTTGGACAAGTCTTAACAGCAACACCATCAAAAAAGCAGCGATAGAAATAGAAGAGAGCGGCTCTATAAAACGCGAAAGGATTAACCAAACAACTACTTTCCAGAAAAACTGATTAAAATATGGCTAAGGGATTTTCTCAACAGCAAACTAGCCTCCTGGTTTTCTTAATACCGACAATAAAATGCAAACATTCTAGAAAAACGAGGCAAAAAAAAAAATTAATCAATTAAAAGACTGAATTAGGAAATTCAATAAAATGTTCTTAGATGGGTTGGTTATATGACGCCATTTTATTTATTAACCATGGTATGGATTTATTATTATTTATATTATTATTAATATTATTATATAAATATAAATTTTATTTCTTTCTAAACATCCCTTTCAACCTTTCAATTTAATTACCAGATTATTAATTCATTTATCACTTTTTTAACAGATTTAAATTAGAAAATAATTCACTAGTGATATAAGTGAAGACTTCGAAACATTTTTACCGACCGACGATAGTAAGGGAGGTATTGTTTTCACACCAAATTTCACATGTGGAGATTTTTACATATCTCCACGAATCATGCATTTTCTTAACAGAAAAAAGTATTTTTAGCATGATGTCTGTCCGTCCGTCTGTCCGTCCGTATAGATGTGTACAGCCTGAACGGCTCAACCGGTTTTGATGAAATTTGGTATATTTACTTAATGCATCAGTGGGATGAATTGATCAACTTTTGGTGCAAATCCGGAAACCGGAAGTGGTAGTATTAGCGATCGACGATAGGAAGGGAAGGGTTATTTTCACACCAAATTTCACATGAGGAGATTTTTTTACATATCACCACGAATGTTTAGGTTTTATCCTCGGGAAAAATCATCTTCATTATGTTTTTCTTAATTTAAAATTATATGACGTCACCCAGCCCTTCATGACGTCACAGCCTCCGTATTATGATCACGGGCAACGCCGGCTACTTCAGCTATATATTATAAATAAAATAAAATTAAAAATATTTATGTTCTATACATATCTGTTTTTTATTACATTAATAGATATATTATTATAAAATTATTTGAAATTGTTTCAATTTACTTCAAACCGTCGGTCGGTTCGGACCTGGCCACAGGTCAACTTATTTATTACATTAATAGATATATTAAAATTATTTGAAATTGTTTCTGTAGCTGGAAATTAATTTACTTCAAACCGTCGGTCGGTTCGGACCTGGCCACAGGTCAATTTATTTCTTTTTGTGACTCCACTTCAATGATTTCACTGTATTTTCTGGTATTTAAAATCCCCATCGAAACATTATTTAAATATTTTCAAACAAAATAAAATTTTTTTTTATTATTTATAGAAATTAAAAAATTAATAATCATCATTTATAATCTAATAAAGAGAAATGTCATAGGTACTGATAATATTGGATTTCAATCAAACTTAGGTGTATATATTTATCATTAATTATTAAATAATAAATATTATTAATTTATTAATAAATATTAAAAATTAATTAATAAATTAAATAAAAAATTTAAAATTGATTTAGCATGTCTGGAAAGGCAAGAAAGAAACATGCTGTTATAAGTGTCATGGTTTATTTGATATTTTCAAAATAAACATTATTAATTAATTGAAAATTAAATCATATTCTCTTTCTCCCTGTCTGTCTGTCTCTTCATAAATATTGTTTATTAATGCAATTGAAATATTTTTTTGATAAATAAATATTTCTCCCCCCTGGACCCCTTTGGAGGGACTACGTGACCAAACATTTTTTACAGAATGACGTTAGTAAGGGAAGTATTGTTGTCACATGTGAAGATGTTTACATATCTCCACGAATCATGCATTTTCTTAACAGAAAAAAGTATTTTTAGCATGATGTCTGTCCGTCCGTCCGTCTGTCCATCCGTATAGATGTGTACAGCTTGAACGGCTCAACGGATTTTGATAAAATTTGGTAGATTTACTTAATGCATCAATATGATGAATTGATCAACTTTTGGTGTATATCCAGAAACCGAGTGGTAGTATTACCGATCGACGATAGGAAGGGAAGGGTTATTTACACACCAAATTTCACATGAGGAGATTTTTTACATATCTCCACGAATCATGCATTTTGTATTGGTTTTATCCTCGGGGAAAATCATCTCCATTAGTTTTTTCCTAATTTAAAATCATATGATGTCACCCAGCCCTTCATGAGGTCATAGCCAGCGCCTTCTTATATATTATAAACAAAATAAAATTAAAAATATTTATGTTATATCCATATCTGTTTTTTATTGCATTAATAGATACATTTAAATTATTTGAAATTGTTTCTGGATATTGTTAGCTGGAAATTAATTTATTTCAAACCGTCGGTCGATTCTGTACCTGGCCACAGGTCAACTAATTGTTTTATAAAAGGAATATAAGTAAATCCATATTTTATATATTTTATTATAAATACGTATATACTTAACTACCTATCTACCAATTTTCATAGTGATCTGTTTGACCGTATAGAAGTTGATGTGCTTCAACGCTACTTAATGTTGAGTTACAACGAATTTGATAACTCTCCATGTAAAATTCATATATCTACAAAATTACATAAAAATTGGTCAAACGATAAATGAGTCTATCGATCTCATATATAGACTAACATATATTTATATATATGGATTATATAATATAATAAAAAAAAATTAATATTAATATAATTATCTTTATTGTAAATAATATCTCATTAAAATTTGCAAATTAATAATATTTATTATCAAGATAAAAATGGTTAATCATCATTTTATATATTTTTATATAATATAATTATTTTCCGTTTATCTACATATAATTTATGTTCTTATTAACTTGGAATCCATGATTGGATTTGAGGGGATGAGTTTAATGGTGGTGATGGTGGTGAGTGGTTGAGTGGTGGGGTATTAAGAGGGGCAGGGAGGGAGGTGGAGTGGTGGAGAATGAACCGGAAACATGATCATGGTTACCCGTTGCCAGAATCTAATGAGAGATCCTCATCAATACCCTGTCCACTGATGTAAGAAACAAACACGCGTAAAACAATAAATAATGGGTTTCTCGTGACGCGCGAACAAGTTTCGAAAATGCTTCATTACACCAGCCAATGCATTTCAATTATCATAAATTCCTGTGCACATTCAACATCCAATATGCATGTTAACAAACAGCTCGATTATGCTGAGCAATGGACGCCAGGATAATGCACTTGCAACCAGTGCATTTTTCTATCTATCTATCTATCTCTATCTATCTATCTATATATATATATATATATATATATATATATATATATATATACGCATCTAATCGAATTATTCAATGTTGAACATGTTTTAATCTCCACCCTTCCCTAGCCTCCCCCACCACCTCATAAGAAAAATATACTTTTCATCGATAAGCAAAACCAAACTAGCCATCAAAGCAAATTAGGAATCAAAATATGTATTAATCCCTCCCAACTGGAAAATAAATACTGCTGATACTATTCTTTTAATATTATTATTATTAGTAATATAAATATAAAATTTTTTTTATTAAATAACGTTATTCCAATGGAATAAAAAGAATAAAATAATTTTTCTATAAGCCTGAAAAAGTTTATGGATGAATTGCTTCATATTCAACGAAAAACGTTGGGAGTATTTAGTTTTATTTATTTATATGAAACATCATGTCAAATTTTTGTAATAATAAAAATTTTATTAAACACATAAACTGACAAATTGATTTATTATACAATAAAATTGATAGTTAAGAACTAAGAAATTCATCTTTTATTATTTTTCACTGTAATATACTTATATCAAAGTATGTGTAACAAATTTTAAAATAATTATTATTTTCTTAAATTTACATAATATCAATAAAATCAAAAACAATTGATTATTCTAGAAGAAATAGTGTTATTTGTTAATGAAGTGTTTTAGTGTTGTATGTAAGTATATATATAAATTATAGCTCTATAAAGGAATTTATTTGCATAGAATTAAAATAGAAAGCAAATGATAACTAAAAGCGCCCAACGTTTTTAGTTGAATATGAAGCAATTCATCCATAAACTTTGTCAAGATTATAGAAAAAGTATTATTATTATATGAACAATCAAGTCAAATTTTTGTAATAATAAAAATTTTATTAAACACATAAAATGACAAATTTTTTTATCATGCAATAAAAAAGTCATTCTTTTGTTGTTTTTTCTCTCGGGGATATATATAAAAAAGGGCCTTTTCTCTATGCCATTTGAGGGGAATACTACCCCTATTTCATCGACACTAGTGCTGATTAATAAGAATTCATCATTAATTTTAATGCTATAAAATATATTTAATCACAATCAAAATGAAAATCTATCTTGAAATCAATATTTCTGCTTCAGAACCCGTTGAAGAAAAAATTAATCGTAGCAATACAAAAGGAGTTAGTTACTAAAAGTAATTAATCTCTAAATAATTACAATTCAATTATATTTCTTCTGTACCTTCTAGGGATCGATTTTGAAATATCTATAAAAACTTTCAAAAGTCTCTCTCAATAAAAAGTCGATGAAAAATCGATTTCAATTTGTCAAAAGTGCGAACAGAGACAGACACCAAGTGAAGTTAATAAAAACGTTATAAAATACTCTTAAGAAGGGAACGAATAAACATTTTGGCTGAAGGACGGCCAAAGTATGCAACCATAGTTTCATCAATTGATAAATTCTCCGGTCAAACGCCAAATTACATGAATGGTTCGTTCAGTATTTTAAATAAATTTTTCAAATTTGTCAACTAATTCCAAGCTGTTATTATTTGCAATAAAAAAATTCTAAAAAATTTTAATTTGATTTTTATCAGTGAAAAGTATTCCGCGGCTTGATTGTTGAACGATGGTTATGTCAAATGCATGATCATGCTCCAATACATTTGCGCAAGAGGCATATGGTGATACTCAAAAAATAATAGTTAGTATAGTATTCAAATTATACGTTGAATCAAATATTTATCTTCATAATGATATAAAAATAATAAATATTTTCGAAAATTAAATCATATTCTCTCTCTCTCTCTCTCTGTCTGTCTCTTCATAAATATTGTTTATTGATGCAATTAAAATATTTTTTAATAAATAAATATTTCTCCCCTGGACCCCTTTGGAGGGACTACGTGACCACACATTTTTTACTGACTGACGATAGTAAGGAAGGTATTGTTTTCACACCAAATTTCACATATGAAGATTTTTACATATCTCCACGAATCATGCATTTCCTTAACAGAAAAAAGTATATTTAGCATCATGTCTGTCCGTCTGTCCGTCCGTACGTATAGATGTGTACAGCTTGAACGGCTGAACGGATTTTGATAAAATTTGGTATATTTACTTAATGCATCAGTATGATGAATTGTTCAACTTTTGGTGTATATCCGGAAACCGGAAGTGGTAGTATTACCGATCGACAATAGAAAGGTAACGGTTATTTTCACACTAAAGCTAAAGGTAGCTGGAAATTAATTTATTTCAAACCGTCAGTCGGTTCTGTGCCTGGCCACAGGTCAACTTAATACAGAAATCTGGCGGAATATAGTGTGCTACCTGACGTGACATCCAACTTTAACAAAATGAGATTTGGACTTTCAAAAATAAATCCAAGAAATATTTTTTAAAATTTACTTATTAAAATATGTATTTTTTAAAATTAAAAATTATTAATTATTTGCTCAGGTAAAACCAAGGATAGAATAGAAATAGCCAAAACATCTTATTGTATTGCCAAGATACTGAACCTAGTTATAAGTTTAAAAAAATTTTAATGCCTTTTACTATCTAACCAGAGATCACGAAAATTTTCGATGTTGAGATTTTGATGTTTTTAAACGTTTTGAGTTGTTTTCACTAAGGTTGAGAAAAATATCTGCGTGCGTGTGTGTGTATGTAGATTACGAAAAAACGGTTTGGGCTAGAATAATGAAATTTGGTACACGGGCATTATTCAAAATTGGTATTTTTCTAACAACTTTTGAGAAATATAGCTCATCCGGCAGATGACCATTACCTACCACGTTTTAATTTTTTTTCCTCTAAACTGACCTAAAAATAAATAAAGATATATGTTTGATAGTTTTTCACATGTTAAAAATTCTCTACAACTGCTTTATATAGAATTTCAGTTTGATTGAATCGCTGAAAGTACCGGAATTATTTTTTTAACACGAATGCAAATCACGCACCAGCACGTGACGTGGTGCCAACAACAAAGAGCCAAACACGTGCTGGTTTAATATATATTTATTAATTTTAATTTATAATTATTTAAATTTATTTTAAATATAAATTATGTAAATTAATCCAATTCAAATTTGCGAGATAATCGTGTGGAGACACTCCAGATTTTTTGTAAATTCATTTAAATTTCGGTCAAAGTAAGCCATGTTAAAAATGACACGCGGGTGGGGGGAGAGATAATGGACTAAAAATATGATAAATCTAATTAAAATGATATATAATTAATATGAGTATCTAAAAAAATAAATAAAAACAAGATTTAATTTTATAAGATATATTAGAAATTTAATTTTATAAACACTAATTATACATATAATTATATTAAAACTTAAAAATAAAAAAAAATGATAATCTCCAATCTAATGATAAAAATAATTAACTTTAGTATCAAAAGAGATTAATTAATAATAATAAAAAAATTAAAATTCCATTTGATCTATTAAAATTATAAAATTTATTCTTTTGTATAAAGCAATAATTAAAGTATATAGAATCCGATAAAATATAATATATATATATATATATATAAGGATATATAATTAAAATATATATATATATATATAAACTTATATATAAAGAATTATAAAATTGAAAAAAAAAGATTAAAAATATGCTATTTCTCTGTATCCTTTCAGAATATACAATCTTCACACAAAAAGAAAATTCAATTTCACTCTTATTTTAATTAATGAATATTTACTCTGTTCTTTTGAAGTTTCAATTAATTAAAAATCATTTGAGGGAACCAAATATTTTGACACTTTTTTATGAAATTCCTTTTTCATTAATTAAGATTCCAACCTCAGATCCTTAACATGAATATATTTTCTGTTCGTATTAATTCTAACGACATATTTATTAAAATTAATTAAAAAATACTATCAATGATTTAGAAAGATTAGAATGTCTCTTTAACCAGAAGAGATTTTTAATCTCTTGACAAAGCGTTATCAATTCATACTTTTTTTTCTATCTCGTCAGAGATAGTATTGCGATCACGAAAATTTTCAATGTCGAGATTTTGATGTTTTTATACGTTTTGAAGGTTCCTGAATCATTTTCACTAAGGTTGAGAAAAATGCATTTGTGTGTGGGGGGTGGGGGGTGTATGTATGTGGACAAGATTACGCAAAAACGGTTTGAGCTAGAATCATGAAATTTGGTATACGGACATTATTCAAAATTCGTAGTTTTCTATCAACTTTTGGGAAATGTAGCTCAACCGGAAGAGAGTCACTACCTACAACGTTTTGATTTTTTTTCCTCTAAAGTGACCGTAAAATTAAAGATATATGTTTGATATTTTTTCACATGATTATTGAAAATTGTATAAAACTGCTATATATAGAATTTCAGCTTACTTGAATCGCTGAAAGCACCGGAATTAATTTTTTTACACGACTGCAAATCACGCGCCAGCACGTAACGTGGTGCTATAAATTGCTGGTTTAATAAATATTATTTATTAATTTTAATTTATAATTTATAAATAATTAAATTTAATTTAAATATAATATATGTTAATTAATCTAATTCAAATTGCGAGAGAGTCGAGTGGAGACACTACAGCTTATTAAATTAATAACAAAAATATATTTCAAATAGGAACAGGATGAATATATTAAAAATAAATATATATTAATATAAAAATATATAATTACTTATAATATTAATATTTACCAACACTCCTCTATTAAAGATTCATTTATCGAGATGGCGTTCGTGTCGTTTTATAGTGTTTTATCTAACCTCAATCAAAAATAAATAATACTACATACTAAATCATTTGATGAAAAAATAACAATATTAATAACAATTATTATTATTATATATTCTTATTCTAATTATTATTTATTATAATAAACACTTAATTATATTTATTTTCTAAGCAAAACCTATCAAGTATAATTTATTCAATAAATAAATATTCATAAATAAAAATAATTCTATTAATATCAAATAAAAAAATAATTCTTAACCACAATTCTTGATTTATTAAATAAAAATGGAATATTGAATATTTGATAAAAGATAAAATTCATTTTATTTTATAAAAGTGGGGTTGTTATTTATTTCCCCTGTGCGCTCTTTTCCCATTAAAGCTATGCTCACCTCAACAAGCATTAATTATTCTAATGATCTCTGCTTCAAATATATTTAAATAAAATAAACCATTTAATATATTATATTATCTAATTACTAGTCTATTTTTAGGTGTTATAAAATTCAACCTGTTGTAGATATAAATATCTATTATATGTATTATCATTATTATTATTATTATGAGAGAATTATACATCAATTTAGCATAGCTAATTATATAATATTATAGTCTTTGACCTAGTAGAGAATATCCATATTTTAAAAAGTTCAACAAACTAACTATATTTCTACTTACTATTTATATAATATTTATATTAAAAAAAAATATATTTAGATTTTTAGATAATTTATATAACATACTGGAGGAAAAATAAAAATATTTTCATAAACCAACATATAAGCACGTCAAAATATTATCCAGGTCTTAACAGTACTAATAAATAATATTTTTATCATATTTTTATTTTTAATTCTAAATAAATAATAAATATAATGAGACAATTGGATTAAAATATTATATATTTATATTATGATAGGTTATATTATCATATTTTCTAAAATTATTATTTATTTTGAATTTTATATAAGTGTATATATATATATATACGAGGGTGGGGTGAAAAGTTTCCGGCCTGACCAAGAAAAACGATGTTTTTAAATTTTTTTTTTTTTTGCTTTATTTTTCAACATTCATGAAAGCTGAGACCTGTACGATGTTAGCTGAACGTGTGCGAAATATTTTGCACAACCATTTGAACATGGAAAGCTGTGTGCAACATGGCTGCCGCGTTTGCTAACGTTAGACCAAAGACTGCTTCGAAAAAACATTTCTACCGACAATTTGGCGCTGTAGGCGTAATCCAAACGAATTTTTGCGTCGATTCATAACTGTTGATGAGACTTAAATTAAATTAAATTTAATCAATTAATTAATTAAATAAATAAATTCATTAAATTAATTAGAACACCCTAATGAGAAATGTATCAGTATTGATGGAGATTATGTTGAAAAATATAGTAAAATAAAAATTTACTTTTCACCCCACCCTCGTATATGAATATTTTTAATTTATACTATTTTACGTGATAATTTATAATTTAAATAAGTATATGTATATCATATATATTTTATATTATTTTATTTAAATACTATACATTTTATTAATTAATTGAATTTAATTTTAATTTAATTAATGACTATAAAATGAATAAAAGTTTTGATAACTTCATACTTGTTTATATATATATATATATTGGTATTTTTATATATTATTAAAATACAATAGAAACAATTGTCCAGGCACATGAGTGTTATTTTTTTCAATGAATCGATCGTTGATGAGGCACCTGGTGATGGTAGCATTTTATAGGAAATTGACTATAAGCAATATTCGTTACTATATGAATAATTTTCCTCGACTATGTTAATAAAATTTACTTTATGGCGACTCCATTTATAGCAGTACAACTTTACGAGCAGTATCGATGCTTTCTACTAGATAAAAATGTCATAAAATCACAATATCATAAATATTTACAATTTAGAATAACTGTATGTATATTTATATGGATCATATTGAAATTTTAAAGCCATTTTGATTTTTTTTTATTATTATATTCGAATTACAATATGCATATATGTATACTATATAATTGCTAAAATTAAATTAAATATAATATATCATTTATATATCACTATGATATAGGTAAATTGTTGGTTTGTGTATGTGTGTTTTTTTTAATCAACATTATTTATTTCATGAAAAAATGACTACTTGTCATGATTATATCTAACGATAATAATATAATCTATTTTTTTTTTATGAAATAGCATTTATATTACATTTTAGTTGTTAGTTTGAACTTATGTAGTATTAGACAACCACAACTTTTGTTTTTGAATATTATTTATTTATTTTTTAATACCTATTAATGAATATATATTAACATATTATATTTTTTTAATTATCGAATATTAGGGTAAGTCGTTGGCCCCCTTAAGCCACTCCTAGCAGTCTTTAATACATATCTGGGTAAATTGCGGAATCTGTGTCAAATTAGGTTTGCAGAACATAGATACTATGAGCATTTTGATGAATACAAAAAAACAATCATTTTCTCATGACATTATCAATAAGCACTTCTTTTAAAAAAAATCCTAAAAATACAGTTATTGGCCCCCTGTTATAGTTATTGGCCTAGGGGTATTCTATAGTGATTATACAACCATACAACCAACGATGACATAACCATAGTTAATAAAATAAAGTTTTAGTTGAATATGAAGCAATTCATCCATAAACTTTGTCAGGCTTATAGAAAAATTATTATATTCTTTTCAGTCCATTGGAAAAACGTTATTTTATAAAAAAATTTTATATTTATATTATTTTATTCTTTTACTGCAATTTTAATTTGATCAATTTATTTAATATAACAAGAAAAGTTATTGGCCTAGGTATTCTATAGTGATTCTACAACCATACAACAAACGATAACATAATCATAGTTAATAGCGCAATTTTTAAAATAAAAATCTCTTATTATTTGTGTTTTAGTGATAGGGGGCCAACGACTGTATACTTTACCCTATCTAGTTTTCAGAGATAAATTTCTAATCAACTCCTGGTATTTAGGCAATAGGCAGATACAAAGCACACGACGCCCTCTATCGATACTAATTAATAGAGATCATGGTTTTCTCACCTACATTCTATTAATGTTTTAAATTTAGATATTAAATATATTATTTTTTATACATAAATATATTTAATTTATTTTAAAGAATATTTAAATATATATATATTGTTTGATTAATGTTTCAAGGAGTAAATATACAAGAATAGATATATTCAGAGGCGGATTAAACACCAGGCGGACCGGGCGGCCGCCCGGGACCCACCACAGCCCGAGGGGCCCACTGAAACCTAAATAAAAATATTTCTTTAAAAAAAATTTAAAAAAACTGTTGAGTTTATGGATAATCGGAGTTTAAATAAAACAAGTTATTCTTGATACAGATCTTTATTGAACAACAGATCTTTATTCGGTCGAGTTTGAACCTCGACTAATTTAAAAAAAAATCAATTTTGGGTCTCGGCGACCACAGTAAAAATTATGTATTTTTTACATAAGTACTATATATGCAAGTATAAAACAGCATAAATTATAATATAAACAAAATTTTAATCCGTCACTGGGTATATTAAATGTGAAATAGTGACATCTTAATAACCTTTGTAGTCACCATGCAAGTATCCAAATGTTTTATGCTTACCTACCACAAATCCTTCTTGGTGTTAAAGTATATACATAGATACTCAAAAAAAAAAAGAAAAAAATCTAAATCTACAATTTTAAATTTAATAATTACTCGTATATCAACAATTATAGACTATGGATTAATATATTTTAATTAATTAATTTTTAATTTAAGCTCATTTTAATAATATATAAAATTATAAATTTATATTTGTTAAAAAAAAAATGGGAAAGGCCTATGCCCCAAATAATTGTTATTTTTTATTTGTATTATATGTAAATAATAAAAAAAATTATACTCGTATATCAACAATTATAGACTATGAATTAATATATTTAAATTAATTAATTTTTAATTTAAGCTCACTTTAATAATATTTAAAATTATAAATTTATATTTGTTAAAAAAATGGGAAAGGCCTATGCCCCAAATAATTGTTATATTTATTTGTATTATATGTAAATAATAAAAAAAATTATCATAATCAGGCTTCAATAAAAAAATATATTTATTTATATTTGTTAATGAAAATAAGTAATTGTTATATTTATATAAGTTTATCTGCGTCTTCTACTTCTTTCAACTAAAACTGTTATGTTATAATGTCATGTTTTTTCTAAATTCTATCCTAATACTTATAACGAACAATGCCATCTTTTTATAAACTCTTGATGAACATTTAATCTTTATTTTACTTTAATCGCTTAAAATTATATTAAAATTAGCTTTTGTGGTGAGTCAGTTGCCAGCTGACCCCATTGTCCCCTGGACCTGAGATCAATTACTTCACACGACAATATATATATATCTTGTAATATAAATATTTTTAACAACAAATTTCATTCCCTGTTTAAAATTCAGAGCACACATTAAACCTTTCCACAATATAAATAATTCTTAATTGTATTAAATGAAGACAAATATAAATCTAAATAACAAATATTATTAATAATTACATTATGTTATAAATTATTCTAAATAAATCTATATTATAAACAGAAGATTTTCCTTAATCTAATCCAAAGGAGGGAATAGTAATCACACTACTTTCATTTATAAAAATAAAGGAAGAAATAAAACAAAAGAAATACCCAAATAATAATAATAATTATTAATAATGTTATTCAAAAAACAACGATCATAATCAATTATATTAATTAAACGATTATTAACAAAGTTTTATATGTAGAATCAACTATACAATCTACTATAACCAAAATTAAGATGAAATTTGCTTTAAAAATCGCGCGCTTTACGTATGAAAATTTTTTTTTTAAGTTGGTATGACTGTCCAGGAAATCTTACCAGTCTCATTTTTAAGGATAGAAGTCTTTTGTAATTGTTAAAAAATTTTGGAGATGAACTTTTTTCTGGATACCCTTCTAGATCAGCCAATTAAGAAAACGTAACAAAGAAACGTGTTATACGTCTTTTGCCTAAGTCTAAAACTGACTAAATTTGTGACAAAAATATTCATAATTATTACATCACTCTCCATCGCACAACAGAATGATTATTATTCGACAATTGTTCGCAAAAAATCGTACAAATACCGTTTTACAAACCTCATATTCAATAGATATGGCACCATATGATTTTTTTTCCCTGATTCTTTAATTGAAGCAACCACTTCATGGAGACCAGCTATTCAAAGATGTTCGTTTGCTACTTTGAACGAAATACCAAAAATCGTGTATAAAAACTGTTTTGAAGATTGCTAAACGTTGGAACAAGTGGATTGTAGTGGAAAGAGATTAATTTAAAGAAGATAAAATAAATTTGGATGAATAAATAAATACTCTTTGTGAATAATTTAGTATACGAATTACTCCCTCATTCACCCTATTTTCCGGATTTAGCCCCGAATGCCAAACCTGAAGAAATGGCTGGGCAGAAAGAGATTTGACCCCAACTATGAAATCATCTCATAAATACCTATTTTGATGTCCTCGAAAAATCTTATTTTTTAGAAGAGATAAAAAATTGGAGAAACGTTGGAGGAAGTGTATAGAGATCAAAGGAGACTACGTTGAAAAATAAAATAATTTTTTATCCAAAAACCTATGTTTCTTTCAAAAAGTCACTGACTTATTGACCTGTTCTCGTATTACATCGTACTTTTTTCATAAAACAAGCATTTAGTATATCGATAAAAAAATATATTACTGATATCCCTGGAGATTACGTAAAAGAAAAAGGAAAAACAAAATATTTTTTTTTATTTATTTATTTTTCCAATGATGAAGATGATGATGATGATGATGATGATGTTTTGTATCCGGGAACGATGGCCGGTCTATAAGTGATTAGCTGTTTTCGGAATTCTCATTATAGAAATGAACGGTTGTGTCTTATCATAAAGTGGCTGTCCACTAGTAGATTCTGATCTAAACTTGAAGTTTATTGTTCACAGGACGTTTTCGAAAGCTGATTATCCGAGAACCGGAGATGTGATCAATATATTACACCAATTGTTCTAGTGATAATAATTGTGCTCGCTGTTGGGAGCGGAATGCCGTTTGTCAGCAGAGTGTCCAATACGGCTCCTCGTCACCATCGCTGATTTATTAATTACATCCTCTTAGGGGGTTAGTTATCTTCAACATCTAGCTAATCACAAAGATGTATTCTATTATAGAATAAGATAAATAAATAATTCATATTTATTATTATAATTATCTAATTACGGATATTAATTAAAAAACTGAACTTAGAAAAAGAATACAATTGTTATAGAAATCAATAAATCCTTATCAATTAATTAACACAAAGAATAATATAAACATTCACCAGATTATTTACCTTTGCGTCGTTTTTTTACTATCTCGCCAGAGATAGTATTGCGATCACAAAAATTTTCGATGACGAGATTTTGATGTTTTTATACGTTTTGAAGGTTCATGAATCATTTTCACTAAGGTTGAGAAAAATATCTGTCTGTGTGTGTGTGTAGACAAAATTACGCGAAAACGGTTTGAGTTAGAATCATGAAATTTGGTACATGAACATTATTCAAAATTTGTAGTTTTCTATCAAATTTTGAGAAATGTAGCTCAACCGGAAGAGGGTCATTACCTACAACGTTTTGATATTTTTTCCTCTAAAGTGACCGTAAAATTAAAGATATATGTTTGATAGTTTTTCACATAATTAAAAATTGTATAAAACTGCTATATATAGAATTTCGGTTTGATTGAATTGCTGAAAGTACCGAAATTAATTTTTTAACACTGCAAATCAAGAGCCAGCACGTGACATGGTGCCATCAACAAAGAGCCAAACACGCGCTGATTTAATAAATATTATTTATTAATTTTAATTTATAATTAATTAAATTTAATTTAAATATAATATATTATGTTATTTAATCCAATTCAAATTGCGAGATAGTCGAGTGGAGACTCTCCAGCTTAGTTAAATATACCAATACTTTCTCTAAGTGTGTATTATAATCCCCTTTTAATTAATTAAAATTAATATAATAACAATACACATGAAAATCAATAAATTTAATTTATACAAAGAATATACATTAAGCGCCCGCTCTAGTTTTTTTTGCCGCTCCGGACAAAAAGACAAATTGCCGCCCTTTTAAACAAAATTTTTTTTTTTAGTCAGAGCAAAAATTTACGACGAGTAAGATATTTACAATAATTATTTTACAGAATTTTACCAGAACCTACGAAAAAAAAAATTATAATATTTTTGGAATCAAAAAAGGAATCTACTGGTAACGTTTAATCAAAATCAATCATACATACGTTAAACTGTACAATTACCAAAAAAATCAAAAAATATATATTTTGATTTACTGATTATCAATATTTTATGTTAATAACGACCAAAATGCCGCCCTTTAGATTTGAAACTATTGCGGTAGCTGTAAAGGGACCAACCGGGATTATACTCTAATAAATAATATATTATTTATTTTAATCATCGATATATATATATATATAATATATATATAAGATATGAAAAATGAATAAATATTTTTTAAAGATTTAAGAATAAAAAAAAAGAATTACTCATTCGTAAATGTCGACAACAATCTTAACATTTTGTATATGGATCAACTCATATAGGCCGGTATAAATATTTAAAAAAAAAGTTTTAAAATTTTTTTTAATAATACAGGCTTGTTAAATTAATCATTTCTATTTTATTATTAAAACGCTCTATATTTGTAATGTATTCAATCTCAAGCTTGTTTATATAAATAAAATTGTTAATTTCACAACTCCATGAGTATAAAAATCCGTGAAAGTAAATCGAGGGTGGTGTTATGGAGGAATGAAGATGGAATGAGTGGTATGGAAAATCGCAATGCTACTTTTTTTCCCACCCGACAAGCTTATTCCCGCCTCTTCGCCCTGTTCCATTTTCCCCCTCAAAGACGACAAGAAAATTCAAATTAGGCTCGGAGAAGAATCAAGCTCGGGATTAAGTAGAGAAAGGCTTAACTAATGCCAGGATGGAATAAGAAGCAACAAGAAAGGCAGAGAATAGTTCCGCCCAAGTTGTCTCAGGGCAAAACCCGGGAAAATATTTCACCAAAGGCAGTTGCTTAGCTAACAAACTGTTTGTCATTTCGGAGAGAAACAACCGCCCATCCCACCAACCCACCACCCCCCACACGACCAGACAGATTTATGAGCATACCGAAATGTTTCCTTGAGAATTCAATTTTATGGCGATTCCCGAAACAGACCTCCCCAACAAAGAAATTAGAATAGAGCCAAAATTGCTGTCTTGTTATAATACCTAACTTGACACTAGAAAAGAGTTGAATTTCGCATACAGTACCATATATATATATATATATATATATTAAACATTTTTTCTATATGATAATCAGAACTATTGCTTTACAAGATATATATAGTTAAATAAAAATTTGAATAAATAACTATAGTAAAATAATAAAAAAAAACCTCTGACTTTGAACGTTCTACGCAAGGACAACGCCTATCAAACTGATTATATCAATGAGGTGTCCTATGATCAGTAGAACAGGTCCTCTCAACCTTTACCTTGATTTTCTTGATCGGAGGCGCTATCAAGTAGCTTTTCCCCAATGTTGTTCCCGGATGCTGGGTTGACTCCGTCCCATAGACCCCAGCTAGGGAAATTCCCTTGCTAGGTCCGGGAATTGAACCCGGGACCATGTGAATGTGAGGCAGGTTCGCTACCCACACACCCAATGGCGCCTTTTAATAAAATTATCAGCATTATATATATATATATATATATATAATTTTATAGTGCAACTTCTATCGACCATGATACCATTAACTCACCCTATCAGTTATTTCCCAATTAGTTTCCAAATAAACAAACATCTTGTTTGCTTTTCATTGCTCTATTTGATTACTCTAATTATGCTAAAGATGCCTAGATATCATGTAATTTATTATTTATGCCATTCTCTTTGGGTTTCATCTTTCATTTAATCTTATTATACAAGCATATTGAAAAAGACTAAAGAATTTTTAATAAATTAACTTATATGAGAGTTCTTAAGTTAAAAAATCGATATGTATAAGTATTATTGTTAGTTTTATGAAAAAGTATTTTAATTAATTTTTTTTTAAATAATTAAAGAAACAAGTGTCAATAAACATGAAAGTATTTCAAAATGAAAACATTACATGATAGAAGTGATTATATCAGTGATACTCAACCTTTTTCTTTTACCGCGGCACACTTTTAACGGTTTAAAAATTTGGCGGCATACAAAGAAAAAGTTAAGTGTAAAAGTTTACCCTATTTAAAAAAGTGGTCTCAAAAACGGTTTACCTTTTTTTTTAGAACCATATTGAAAAAATTTAGAAAAAAGTCAGAAATGTTTAACAGGCTCATAATCTCGCGGCACAGTGGTTGGGACTCACTGGTTTATATTAATTAATCTCATTATGGTTAATATAAGATACATAAATATAGAAAAGTTTTCAATAATTTATGAATATTAGAATTTAATCAGAAAAGCACCGCCTAATACTTAGATTATCAGTTAAATAAAAATTTGAATAAATAACTATACTAAAATTATCAGCTTTATATATTATATAATATATTTATAATTTTATAGTGCAACTTCTATCATACCTTTAACTCTCCCTATCAGTCATTTCACAATTAGTTTCCCTATAAACAAACATCTTGTTTGTTTTTCATTGCTCTATTTGATTACTCTAATTATGCTAAAGATGCATAGATATCATAGATATCATGTAATTTATTATTTATGCCATTCTCCTTGGATTTCATCTTTCATTTAATCTTACTAAACATGCATATTGAAAAAGACTAAAGAATTTTTTTTTAATTTTTAATAAATTAACGTATTTTAATTTTAATTAAAATTTTAATTCATAGATTTATTTGTTAGCATTTTATTCTATTTTAAATATATAAATATATATATATATATGATATTATTTAGTATAAGAATATTTAGTTACACATAGGCAATTACGTTAGTATATCAATTAAATATTAACTAATTATCTTAGAATAGAGGATATGTTATAGAAAAAGAGTTCAAATTTATAGAACAAGATGATTTATGCTCCAATTTCATTACCAAATTTGGGCTTCTATTCTAATATATACAAATAAAACAATTTAAAATAAAAAAAATAATTATAGTAACATTAGAGAATTAGATTTCAAACTAATCGAAATCTTTAATAATGTTTTTAATCAACGAATATTATTTTTTATATTAATTATCTATTTCATCGTACTAGTATTAAAAATCTATTATTTGTAGTCTTATTTCGAAATTTAAATAAACGTTTTTCTTTTTGAAATGAATAAAATTGAATTTTATTTATAAATACCTTACTTTATAAGTTGAATCATGTGAAATGAAAAATTCAATATAATGTTTTCAAAATTTTTCGTTAATTCTGTCTGAATTGAATTTGATTTTTCTTATAATATTTTCTTTTAATTCCACCACACGTATTCTTATTTTATATAGAGAGATAGTACTACTCCCAATTATCTAAACAATTTATAATTTAATGTTTTTTATTTTATATCAAACCAGAAACTATCATGATTTATGTAAATGCACCACCCCCATCCTTGGATATCAAGACTCACTATGAACAAGTCAGAACTCGTTCAATTATTTATATTAAATTAATAAATAATAATTCTAGTAATTCTCAGAATTTTTAAAATATATCAATATTTAGTTTCATTTCCGACAATTAACCAAATATCCTTTCTTTTATTCTAATAGTTCCCATTTGAATTGATTTAATAAAATGATACCAGATAATTTCATGACAAGAAAAAATAAAAGAAATCCATCGATATATTCAAAAACATTGAAAGAAATTGAATTGAAATTGTAACTAAAATATTTATCGCCTTTAAATTAACATATAATAAATAAATATCACCAATTTAAACTATTTTTATTTTTAAGTAATATCGGATAAAGATTATATATATAGATTGGAATCAATTTCTAAAAGATTGTTATTCTCTGAATAGAAATTTCATATGAATTCTTCAATCTTAAATATTATGATTAATATTATTTATCTTCTTCACCCAACTACAATATATTATATGTATCCTATTTCGAATTTAAATTAGCTGGAGTGTCTCCACTCGACTATCTCGCAATTTGAATTGGATTAAATAACATAATATATTATATTTAAATTAAATTTAATTAATTATAAATTATAAATAATAAATATTAAACCAGCGCATGTTTGGCTTTTTGTTGATGGCACCACGTCACATGTTGGCGCGTGAGATTTGCAGTGTTAAAAAATTATTTCTGATAATTTCAGCGAATCAATCAAGCTGAAATTCTATATATAGCAGTTTTATACAATTATTAATCATGTGAAAAATTATCAAACATATATCTTTATTTTTACGGTCACTTTAGAGGAAAAAAAATCAAAACGTTGTAAGTAATGACCCTCTTCCGGTTGAGCTACATTTCTCAAAAGTTGATAGAAAACTACGAATTTTGAATAATGCTCATGTACCAAATTTCATCATTCTAGCTCAAACCGTTTTTGCGTAATCTTGGTTACATACACACACACACAGACATTTTTCTCAACCTTAGTGAAAATGATTCAGGAACCTTCAAAACGTATAAAAACATCAAAATCTCGACATAAAAAATTTTCGTGATCGCAATACTATCTCTTACGAGATAGTAAAAATAAACGTTATATATTCTCTTGATATTACTATAAATAAAATTTAATTTTGATTATCTGTATAGAAGAGATGAATCAATACATTCTTTATAAAATTACTTCTGTATGTAGATAGCTTTAAGAGAATTTTAGTAATTTTTTTAAATTTAGTATTTTCAGTGTCGGTGGATGTTTAACTAAAAGAGGCTCCAACTTTGTAAAATCTTCCCAATTTCATAAATATAGTTAATTACCATCCAGTATCCAATTTTAATTTTAAAAGTGGTTTCAAAAACGGTTTATCTTTTTTTTGTATTTTTTTTTTAGAACCATATTGAAAAAATTTAGAAAAAAAGTCAGAAATGTTTAAGAGCCTCATAATCTCGCAGCACAGTGGTTGAGAATCACTGGTTTATATTAATTAATCTCATTATGGATAATATAAGATACATAAATATAGAAAAGTTTTCAATAATTTATAATTATTTTTTACGTGCTATTTATGAATATTATAATTTAATCAGAAAAGCACCGCCTAATACTTAGATATTATCAGTTAACCAGCTCTTCTAAATACAACCAAATCGAGTAAAAATATCAAGAACTTAAAAAAGTGCTGAAATACAATTTTGTTTCTCTATGTTTTATAACGATTCGAACAAGAAATTTTAAAAGAAATGTTCTCTTCATATCATAAATTATTATTAAATATTTATTTAATTTCATAAAAAAATTTTAAGTTAATTTTTAAAATATTACCGAATATAATTATATATTTAGATAAATTATGTAAAAAGAGATCATTTAAGTATAGATGATGTTTTTTTAAATAAAAATACTACATAATGAATATATATATATATATTTGTCTGTTATACTTGTATATCTTTCCCTGTGATCTGTGTTTTTCATATAAAACATAAAATTCCCTCCTCCTCAAACCCCAACATCTCTTTTTCCCTTCCAATTACCCTTCCCTTGCATTTTCATGCTGGAATTAATTGAGTTCATTGCTTAGTATTATATTTATTTTTTATTTTATATTCGAGCCTACAAGTATTCAGAGAAATATTCATTATAAATTATATATAATATCAATAAATATAACTACAAGTTGAATTTATTTTTTTTTATTTTATTTTATTTTATTATTATTATTATTTTTACATAGAATGTGCATTTATATGGTATAATATCAATTTATCTATCAAGACTCGATGTCACGAACTTTTAAATTTCCTCTCCTTCTCTATACACGGAAAAAAAACACCAAGTGGACCGGCCTTTTATCGGTCCCTGTTCATTACCATACGTCCAAGTGGATCTCCCTTCCGACCTTATTTCGAAATCGCTCGTGGCTTCACCCGGTTTATTTATAAGGCAATCAGTCATCCAAACTCCTTTGAATAGGATATATTAACCCTTTACCATCCCTCTATTTTCCAAAATACAGTCTGCTTTTTTCCTTAATATGCTAAAATATACAAATATGTATAAACAAATATAAAAATTTACAAAATAAAAAAAAAAATAGCTGGAATGTGCTTAGGAGCTATTTATAAAAAGTACCAAAATTATATGTAGAAAGATATAATATTTAATTAAAAATTATTTAATTATACTAATATGTGCTTGCATGTATTTTGGTCAGCGACATTTATTTGTTAAGATGTGAAGTATCAATGTAAACAATACATTTTTCTACGTAAAATAAGTTTTCCATTTAGTATTTTGGAGTTATTTAGTGTATATAACGCTGGAACTCTCAAAATTGCATTTTCGACATTCATTAGTTTTGTTGTTTGATTTGAAGAAATCTGCTCCGGCAGCCCATCAAACACTTTTTAGAATGTTGCTCCTTCATATCCCAATTGTCGGTTTTGGTTTCAAAGATTTAAAAGTAGTGATTTTGATGTCAATGTCAAAGAACGGCCTGGAAGACCAAAAAAAATCGAAGACAATGATTTAAAAGGCTTATTGGACGAGAACCCAGCTCAAACTCTCAAAGAACTTTCAGACAGTTTAGCAGTTGATGAATCAACTTAAGACGTTTACATGCAATGGGAAAGATCCAAAAACAGTTAAAATGGCTACCACACGAATTGACTGAAAATGCCATTTCGGATTGTTTCATTGCTTGCCAGAAAACATGAGAGTTTTCTCTGGGGTATTGTGACTGGCGATGAAAAGTGTATCTACTACCACAATCCCAAGTGCACATTCACATCCACACCGAAGTGGAATATTCATGACCATAGTCTTGCTGTTCATATGATGGGATCAGTAAGGTGTAGTGTATTACGAGCTGCTAAAACCTAATGAAACTGTGACTGGACATGTCTACCGACGTCAACTGAACAATTTGAACGACATATTGTTGCAAAAACGACCAGCAATAGTGAGTAATAGACGTAAAGTCATTCTCTTGAATACACTGTTGCAGCTCGAATGGGCAGTTCTTCCACACCCAGCGTACTCACCCGACATAGCGCCTTCTGATTACCTCTTGTTCAGATCAATGCAGCATGGCTTAGCTGGCTAATGGTTTCGAACTGCTGAAGAAGTGCAAAAATGGATCGATGATTGGATTGCCAAACCAAAATCTTTATTTCCACACTGTATCGCCAAGTTGCAAGAAAGATGAGTAAAAGTTGTAGAAAATGATGGAAAATATTTTGATTAATTAATAGGTATTGTGCGCCAATCTCAACTTGTGTGTTTTTTATTGATCATTACAACAATGGGTCCTCTCAACTATTTTTATCTTGATTTTCTGGATCGGATTTCAAGTAGCTTCCCAAATTTGATCAAGCAGACTGGGTGAACCTCGCACCAAACCCCAGAAAGAGAAATTATTAATTGTTGAATTTCCTTAGCCAGGTCACAGGACCAAAAGTCTGAGTATAAATTAAAACATTTGACTTGAAATGGATTGTAAGTTATTATAAAAGGATTTTTAAATAATTTAAAACAATTAATTTTTTTATTCAGTCGATGACTGTTTGAAATTTAAAGATCATGATCAGGCATGAGGAAATAAATAAAATTATGAACGCCCAATTCTCTTTTGCTTATTTAATATGTTGACTGAAATTGCTCTTTCTGTGTACAAATCAGTAGTATTATTTTTTAATAAAAAACTTTTTTTATCATTCCTGCCATCAAGCATTCAAAATTTTAAGCATCAATATTTTTAAAGAAGAAATTTAAATTTTTACTTTCTTTGTTTATTTTAACTGAATAGTTTTACCGCTTAAAAAATATATGAAACCTGGTTCATATCAGTGAGGTAGCGAGCTTGTGCACAATATCTTTTTAGCCCCCCCCCCCCCCCCCATTCGAAAACCTTATAATATTATATGTAAAATATACTTGTAAATTAATAAATAAAAAAAGTCATAGGCTCAAGCTAAGTGTTAAATTTGAGACAAAAATGTAGTTGTGAAAACATATCCCAAATAGGTAATGAATGTAACAAAAAATTTGGGGTTAGTGAGAAAACATCATTGAGAATATTTTTGTTCTTTGTACTAATTCAACACCAAAGATTTCAATATCAATTCCAGTCTAAATTTTATCAACCCTCAGAATTATTAAAATATATACATTTGTATTTTATTTTTATTTTTAAATTTTATAAATCAATCTTGATTTTTATTATTTTAATTTTTCAATAAATTTGAATTTAGTCACAATCGTAGTCAAGATTTGAAAATTTTAATTTATTAAAATTCTTTAATATATTTTAAAATTTAAATTATTTTGTATTTCTTCAAAATCTAATATTCAAAATATTATATTTCAATATTTAATTTATTAATTAATTAAATATTTATTTATTTTATATTTATAGGTATATACCTAATATAATAAACATTTTCATAAAAATATACAAAATCATATATTTGAATGTTAAATTCTATATATTCGAAATGAATACTTATGAATAAAATTCATTTAAACGATCCTAATTATATATATATATATTTAATTAATATCAAAAATATAATAACAGATAATAATAAATGTAAAAACACACTTTGCTACTTTATATATAGTGTATAAATAAGTATCTAAAAGTTGTCGAGTTGCTTGAAAAGTTGATCATTCATGGATGAGATGTTTGCAGAGTGGTGAATGATGCAGAACTTTGATCTTCAATTTTTTTTTAATCAGCTGGCAACCAGGTACTTTATTCCAGAAATTAAATGATAGTTGAGATCATAATTTTGAATTCAATATTTTTCGTTTAAAAAGTATTTATTTCATTATTATAATAAGGAATAATAATATTTTTCTATAAGTTCTATATATTTTTGAGTTGTTTAAATTTAATTTATTACATTTAAAATCTATATTCTTTAAAAAAAAAAAAAAGAGTGTATAATATAGAATCATTTTATTCCTATATCAGGGGCGAGCAAACATTTTGTGACGCGGTCCATTTTTCTTCCGCGACCCATAGTTTGCGCATCTCTGCTCTCTCTGATGACAAATATTACCCCCCCCCCCCCCCAAATGACCATTCACTAGGTAGTTAATTTCCAAAATTTCTAATTTAAAACATATTTTTTATTAAAATTTATTATTATTGTTGTTCGTTTCCGACAACAACAACGATTATAATTATAAAATAATCCTTTGAATTTCCATTTCTTCTTATTACAAAGATTAATTATAATTTAGAAATTTAAAGATTGTAATCAGGGCTTCGAACCGTTATTTTTTTCGTTTCGGTTTTCGTTCCGGTTCAATAAAAAAAAAAAATATCAGTTCGGTTCCGGTTTTCGTTCCGGCAAAAATAACGGTTTTTTTCGGTTTTCGGTTTTCGGTTCAGCTCCGATTAATTAATTTTAAAGACCTTTTATTTGTATTAGAAATTTAGGTCGGGGTATGCCGAGTCTGCCATAAATATATAAAAATATTTCTTGCTACCACCCTAAATCATACTACATGAATTGATACAATATAATATAAATAATAATAATTAATTAAAGGTATAATAATTAGAAGTATATAATATAAGATGTTAATATAATTTATTAAACGAAACAAATAAGTATCAATATTTTTTTACATCCTTCTACTTTCAAACACTCAACAAACGAAACAAATTCGTATATTTAATGTTAAAGTATACAGGATTCTTGGATATATTTACTTATAATTATAACTAGAATTATAAAAGATGAAACTTATAACTCTAATTATTAAAATATCTTCTAATATATTTTCATTTAAACTATTTCTATTGTCTCGTAAAATAAACTTTAAACCAGAGAAAGCTATTTCAACACTAACTTGTGTTGCAGTATCTCCTAAAACCACCATTGCAATTTTGTTAAAATGAGGATATGTATTTTTATTTTCCTCCCAAAATTCTAAAATAAGTTTTTTACTGTCTAATCTTCGTACTTGGTCAAAGTTATTCAATATTTGTTTAAATTTATTTAATAATTTTCTTTATATTTATTAATCATTTTCTTTATATCAATACAAACCCTGTAACAAATGGAATAAATAATTTAAAAAATTAATACTATCATTAAATCAAAATATCAGTATTAAACAAACGATGAAAACATTAAATTCAGTATTGCGACTACGAGACGCTGCCAACACAGCCGAAGGGAGAGTATGACTAGGACACTAATTTTTGAAACAAAGTTTTTAGCGACACCATGCAGTGCGAGGCATAACTAATTGAAAAAAATTCGGGCTTGGGTGTTGCCAAAACACCTCTTGTGGCAACTCTGGATTGAACACGTACTGAACCGAAATAAACCGATATTATTTTTTTCGGTTCAGCTCCGGTTTTCGTTCCGACAAAAATACCGGTTTTTTTCGGTTTTCGGTTTTCGGTTCAGTTCCGGTTCGAAGCCCTGATTGTAATTAATTCATGCACCGATTTTTGATATATTATTTCACTTTTAATAAAATCCGAAATAATTTAATTAATTAATTTATAAAAAAATTAATTAAAATTAATTATTGTAAGGATCAGGGAACATGAAAGGAATTATTTAATTAATTATTAATATTATATATAAATTTGAGAAATATTTTTATGCATATATAATATAATAATTTAAAAAAATGCAATGTTATTATATTTCAATAAAGAACTAAAGAAACACATTTCATTGGTTCCATAGAAATATATTTTAACATATATACTTTTAAATAGTCACAAAACATACAACTCATGTCATTGAATAGTATTATATAATTATTACAAATTTTGTTATACCAAGAGTGAATAAATTAAAGATACTAAGTTGATATATAAAAAACAAATAAAGAGTATTTTTATAATTGAGAAATTTATCAAATTGTTTATTACATTAATATATATTAAATTTAATAATATAATATTTATAAATTATACATTAATATTCGAAATAATATCATTTTCACATTTAAAAAAATCTTTGTACTTGATAAATTATCATATTTACTATATTTTTATATATGTACATGTATATATATATATATATATATATATATATATATATTCGCCAAACCTATTTTTAGGAAAAACTAATCATACCTTGAAAAAAATCAAAAAGAGGAATGGTTTGGAATTAATAGATAAATATTATTCCAATTTCCGGATTCAATGATCGATTTACAAGACATCAAATATTGGTCTAAAAATCACAATTTTGTTTTTTAAAAAAAAAAACATTTATATAACTATTATTATTTATTTCAAGGACAGAGATTTTTTAAAAATGTATTTAAAAAAAAAATCAATTTTTTAAAAATGTATTTAAAAAAAATCAATTTTTTAAAAATGTATTTAAAAAAAAATCAATTTTTTAAAAATGTATTTAAAAAATAATCAGATTTTTTAAAAATGTATTTAAAAAAAATCAGATTTTTTTAAATCATTATTATAATATAAATTAATATTCATTATTTAATGAAAAATGCATACTAAATAAGATACTATGCCCTTAAAAAATATATTTTAATTTATAAATAATATTTTTCTGAAAATATATGTGAATTATTTTTAAATTATTTATGTTATTTAATATTCAAAATTTATATTAACAGATTTATACAAAATAATAATAATACTATTTATATAAATATATAGATAAACATAAAATATTATAATATTTTATGAATATTAATATATATAATATTGTTAAATATAAATATGGAAAAAGAGATATTTAATAATGAGTAATACATTAAATGACAATATTATAATAATTTAAAATTTATATTAATTATTTTAATTAAATCAACAATAATAAAATTATTTTTATCTTAAATCGAAAGTAAGATAAATAAAATAAATAATAATAATAATCTTTATATTAAACCAACAATGAGAAATATAATCGAAATAATTGATTTTTTTCATTAAAAGTATGTGATGTTTATTTTTTAGAATATTTTCTTCTATTTTATTTGTCAATATTAAAATATCAATTAAAATAATATTTTTGGAATTTATGTTTTATAATATAAAAACTCCAATTAATCAATGTGCCTTATAAATCGTTTCATTAATTATATTAAAGAAAAATAATGAAATGTGAATTTAGTTTATCATAAAATCAGGTTTGGTTGATATAACAAAGTATTATACAAATACAATCATTTTTTTACTCGATACAATGAAACAATTATTCAAATAGAGCTATTTGTATATATATGATATTTCAAATATAATAATGAAACTATATTTTTTTAGTATAATCAAACCATTTTTTTTCTTGTTAAGATGCTTCTCGACCAGGAGAGTATTTCGATACGAGGGAGAGGTGATGAGAGGTAAATATATTAATTTATTTATTATTTATAATAGTTATTTATATAGTAAAAACTTTTGGATTAAAACCAAAATAATGATAATAATATAACTTTTTTTAATAAAAATAATTATAAACATAAACCATATTGCTGTTATTTACATCGCAAAATAAAAGTAATATTTATTTTAATATAAAATAAAAAGGGAGAGGGAATAGAATTTCGATGCTGAAGAAGCTGGTCATTGAAAGAAAGTCAATTAAAAATGATTTGACCATAGGATAAATATATAGATTTATAATATTTTTAATTTGAAATATTTTTTATACCAATACACACAAAATCATTTCAAATACGTACCTAAGTTTTAACATATAATTTACATTTATATGCCCCTATATATATATATATATATATATATAATGTATTTTCAATATAGAAAAAAAAGACTTAAAAATACATTTTATAACAACGCATTAACCCACACTAACTATGGTCCATTTTTACACAAAAAGAACCACAAGTTTATCACAATAGTTTCACACTTTTTAGAAAGCATTAAATATTCGATTTCATTAGATGAAACCATATATTCATACACGTATATGTATATATATTTAGACATAGATATATATAAATATATATATATATATATTTTCCATTGAATACAAGTTTTATGATTAATTTTTTTTTTTTTGTTTTTTTAACTTATTGCACAATTTGACAAGATTTATAAAAAAAAGAATAATTAAATAAAGAATATTTTACTTAATTTAGTCCTGAATGGATTTCTCAGTCAATTTATTAACTTTATATATAATACAAAAAAATAAATAAATAAAATTATTATAAATTTTATTAATTAAATGATCTAAAAGTCTTTTAAAAATTATGTTTGAATATTATGATCTTGATAAATAATTATATAAACAAATCATATTGATTTTTTAAATATCATTCATTATTTTTTTTATAGATAACTAAATATATTTTATATTTTAAAACATATACATGAAAGATTATGGAAAGAGTAAATATCTTTCTAGAAATATATTTAAAAAAAATTAAAGAAATAATTGCAATTAAATGCTGTTACTTTTAGATTATCTATATGTAATAAAAATATTTAATTTAATAAATATAAAATAATTTTAAATTATGTTTCTTATTTCATCAATCATGGAAGATTTTGAGAATTGTGATTTGCTCTTTAATGTAAACTTAAGTGTATATTATAGAAAAAAATATAAAAATACATAAGTTACTTAACAATTTTAAAAGATTATATGTATAGTGACGGGAAAATATTATCGCCATAGGTGCGATTTTGGCGGGGACTGACTGGTAATGGGCTTTCTCAACTCGTTGATTGCCCGACAACAGCGCCACCATGGCGATAACTTTTTTCCGTCAATATACATACATATGTAAATGTATTTATATATATATCATGCAAATTGGCGTTTTTATTTTCTTTTGTGCCTTTATTGGAAATATTTATTTTGATATTTCTTTTTTAAGCATTCAGAAAAAGTGTTTTTAAATTTTGTCTTTTCCAATATTTAATCATTTTTAAATCTTTTATAGAGTTAAGCTTAAAATACATCACAACATACAACAATATATATATATTGGTTTAAAAACTCTATCTAATAAAAGTTGATTAAAATATTAATAATTAGAACATTTGGAAAATGAATAGACATTAAACATTAAATGCACATTTTCCAATAGTATATATATTTATTTATTTATTTATAATAATAACAATAATAATAATTAAAAAAAAAATATTATTCCTGTTTTTTTACCTATTAAATCGTTATTCAAATAAATATTTCTCTTTATATAAGGTGTTTTAATTTCAAGTTAATATTATCAAAATAAAAATGTATACATTCTTCAAAGTATATATTTAATTTTAAAACAACCTTAATAAAAATTGATGCATGAATTAGAATGCAACTAAATACATAACAATTTGTTTAAAAGAAAATTATACATAAAATTTACCTTATATCACGATTTTTTTCTAAAAATTTCCATTTAATTTATCAAAAAATATAAAGAACAATATTAATTAAGTATATAACCATATTTTAAAGGATATAGATCAATTTAATTAATCTTTTTTTGCAATTAAAGCTATAAGTATATAATTATAATTAAATGATATATATAATATAATTAATGGAATAATTAATTAATATTGATTTTAAAAAAAATTGGAAATGTTAATCGTTTGTTTTGATTATCTTTGGAAGTTAATCAAACTTTCGTGTTTTAAATAATGAATATTTTTTTATAATAAAACACCACAACAATAGTAGATTTAATAGAGGTACGTATGTATTAGAAGATATTTTATCATTTTAATACAATTTCAAAAAGGTAGATGTTAATCTATCGTTTTAATTTTTTGTTTTATA
This sequence comes from Labia minor, assembly GCA_963082975.1. Taxonomy (NCBI): domain Eukaryota; kingdom Metazoa; phylum Arthropoda; class Insecta; order Dermaptera; family Spongiphoridae; genus Labia; species Labia minor. The sequence goes on from OY720348.1 coordinate 10,619,743, forward strand.
TATTATCATTAAGTTTTTTCGGATTTCATAAATTTATATATAACAATTTAAAAATAAAAATATTTTAAAAATAATGAAAGAAATTCGAAAACAGATATTTATTTTAAATAAAAAAACTTCAAATTTTAAATGTCACAATAACCAAAAAAATAGAATATAATTTATGTTATATATTTTTATATATATCTAACTAGAAACCGATTTATATTTAACTTTGATAATAATAATAAAATAAAGAAAAAAATTGAGTTTAAAAAAATCTTTTATAATGTCCCATTTTTATTAAAATCTTTTTAATTTTCCTCAAAGGAATTGATCCTAGATTAATTTCATAATAATTATAGAAATAAAATAAATTAAAAAATTGTATATTTTCACAATATAAAAGCTTAATAATAATAATCTTTGACTTAACAAACATTTTAAAATGAATAATATTTATATTGTTTATTTTTTTCATTGAAGATCATCAAAATGACAATAATAATATGTTTTTTTATTTTAAAAAGATGTTTTCAGCACCATATATGTTAATAAATAATATAATTAAAAAAATTATTTTGAAAAAACAATATATTCACATAATTAAATATATTGAAATATATATTCTTAATAAGAATAAAAATCAATCAATTGAAAATTATATCACATTAATTTTATAACCAAATTATTTTATTTTATTTAATTTAACGTTTTTGAAATAATTGTTAAAAATATCAATAAAATTATTATTTAAACTTTTATATTGGAAATATTTAAATATTTGATTGTAAATATAAAATAATTTTATATTAATAAATTTATCTATATGCAATTAATTTATAAACTTCTAAATAAAAAATAATGATCATTAAAATCGTTTTGCATTTAAGGAAATACGACGAGTATTGTTTTATCATAAGAACAATTAAAAGTGCAAATTATTTAAAATAATAAAATAATAATATATAGAAAAAAGTCTTCAAAAAAATTTTTTTAAGATTAATATTCTTGTGAAAAAAATACAATGTATTTATCCATTAATACCTAAATATAGTGAAATTTTAAATTAATTTTCATTTCTAATTTTTTTTTTTTATTATAAAATTTACTTAAATTAGTAGTAAGTATTCTAATAAATATATAAAAAAAAGTTAATTTACAAAATGAGCATATTTGGAAAAATTTTCAAACAAATTAAAAAAAGTAAAAAAAAATTTAAATAATTTAAAAAAAATAAAATAAAATAAAAATGAATATGAAAAAAATAAATATAGAATAAATGGTGTATTTTTCCGTTTACATATATTTTTTTGAAATGATAGATTAATTTTGTATATGAATACAGAATTTGGAAAGTTCTAAATATTTCAAGCTCACAGGCACTTTGTTCTCTCAAATGCAAAATCCATCCTATGTTTTCATATATAACGGATTAGCCTCATCTTCTTCTTCTTCATAATCGTCAGATAATGCAATAGCGTTGGAGTCATTTACCTCTACTTTCAGTTGTGTAGGTAATTTCTCATAACCAGCAACTGTTGAATTTCCATTATAACGAAGATTTCTTGCTCTGATGTTCAGCTAAAATTAAAAATTATTATCTTTTAATAATATTTTATATCAATGTTCTTATATAATTAATTATTTGTCAATTTTGATAAAAAGATAAAAGAGATATATTTTTTATGTTGTTCATTATTGAGGTTAACTTAACACAAGATAACTTTTATTATTGAAAGTGTAATAATATGCTTTGTATCTGATATGATTTAAGGCAGTGTTTTCCAACCTCTGGGGGGCGTGAGACTGTTGTAAAGGGGGCGCGAATGTATTAGAACCAATTTTTTTTCTAAAGTCTATAATAATCTATAATATGTTTTTGGTTAATTGAGTATGTGTGGGTGTGTAATGTGTATGTTATTTTGTAGCCCATTAAATAAATTACCATATTATGTGAGTATTTATGAAATTAGATTATTACCGAAATTAAGGGGGGGCGAGAGAATTTTTTTTAAAAAAAAGGGGGGCGCCAATACAGAAAGGTTGGAAACCACTGATTTAAGGGCTTAAAAAGATGAAGAGGATCCCTTAAATTTACAAATACATTTAAAGATCAAATAAAATAACTATTTATTATCATGAAAATAATAGATTTAACAGTAGGCACTTTTTGAAAATTTTTATTATGTTATAGAAACTAAAATTCAACTTAAAAATATAAAACTTAAAGAGAATAATTTTTAATTAAAACGATAAAGTTTTAAGTTTAATGATATTTTTGCTTCAGGTATATTTCAATTTTTATACTAGCTTTCTTCTTCTCAACACTTTGATATTGGTGTAACAACAGAAATGCACCTGAAGCAAAAATATCATTAATATTTTCAATTTGAATTTTAATTTATATAACATTTATTATCAATAATCATGTTAATATGATTTTTCTTTTAACTGTAAAGATAAGATATAAAATTAAAGAAAAAGTATAAATACATTTTTGAAATATTTAAATATCACATAAAAAATAAATAAGTATTGTCAAATGGACTAAAAGGATTTAATAGTTTGATTTTTCACCATATTTAGTCCGCGAATACCTTTCATTTTATTGCAAGATGTCCTATACTGAGGAAATTTAGAGTTTAAAAAAAGGAATACTATCCTGGGAGGAATATAGAATGTTACTGAAAGAAAGACTGAGAGTTTAATAAAATACTTTTAAGTTGCCTGGAATTACAGGTATTGCTTTATCAGTGAGTTTAAATGCTGTTTATTTTCATTCTGTTTTATTTTTATTTGTTTTATTTATTTATTCTGTATTTATTCAGTCCATGAGTGTATATATGTAATCATTTTTTTAATAAGATTATTAAATTTATTATTATTATAATTATATAGATGAGGAGTATGTTGAAATAGAATTTTTCGATTTATTTAAATTAAAAAAATATCTAATTTATATCTCTGCCATACATAATGATCAGAATATTATAATATATAATAATTTGATTAAGAAACTTCCAATCAAAAATTTAGTTTCTCAATAAAACCTTTGTTCAGTTAAAATTTAAGTGACTTTTTAGATAATTTTTTCAATATATAATACAAAATTTTAAAATAAAACATCATGAATTAAAAAAAAAAATATTTACCAGTAATATATAAAAAATCGCAAAGATGAGAGTTATCATGATAATAATGAATGCGCCTCTAAATATTGTGTCAGTAAAAAACGATAATTGAGGAGTTGGTACCACATTGAACGATTCCGAAACAGATGTTCTTTCATAACTATTTAATGCACTTGAAGATAATAAACGGTCAGCTCCTGCAGCAATTCTTCTTTTGCCTGCAGGACTAGAATTTTGACATTCACCTGCAAATTTTTTTTATTTTTTTAAATAAAATGAATTGTATATATAAAAATATTTTAAATAGAGAAAAAAAATAATCTTAATATATACCTGTTGTTTTATCACAGTGACAACAATTTTGAGAACTAAATGCTAAAGAATTCAATGAAGGTGTTTGATTTCCGAAATTATTAGAGCCTGAATTTCCATCATCAGGTGGACAACAAGGTACACACTGATTATTCAGTTTATCTAAATGTAGTGGGAATAGACAACCTAAACAACTAAAAAAGTAAAAATGGAATGTATGAATAAAGAATTTATATTTTATGTATATATTTATTTATTTAATTATATCCGTATTACCTGAAAGGCCCAGGTCCGTTGCATTGACGACAAGTTTCGTGACAAGATTTGCATAGTTGAGTAGGTGGATCATAATATTGGGAACCGAGACATTCCATACATAAACCGCCTTCTAACATATATTTGGCAGGGCAAGTGGTACATTGGAGAGGTCCTTCCCCTAGAAATTAATAAGTATATTATGTAAATTAAAATTCAACTTAAAAATATAAAATTTAATAAGAATAATTTTTAATTAAAACAATCGGTGGAATTTTATGTTTATTGATATTTTGGCTTTAGGTGCCTTTCGGTTCATCAGAATCTTTTGAGTGTTGAGAGTAAGAAAGCTGGTGTAAAAACCGAAATCCACTTAAAGCAAAAATATCAATAAATTTAAAACCTCACTGGAGTGTTTTAATTTAAAATAATAAATAAATTGTTAATTTTAAATTTCAAATGCTGAACAAATTGATGATTAATTTACCGTTGCATGTTCGACAATAATGATGACATTTTTGGCACCCAAATTGAGTTTTGAAAAAACCTTCCGGACATTCTGGATGACATTCACCAGCTGCCAATTGCCAACTTTTAGGGCATGTAACGCATTGATCCCGTCTGGGGCCTGAACAAGTATGACAGCTGAGATAACATTTAGCGCAAACACCTCGATCACTGTAATATCTGTAAAAGAATGAAAACACAGATACATCAATTAGAAAAATAATTATGAATTGAATTGATTTACAGTCCTTCACACTCTTTGGCATATTTTTGTTGATTTTAAAATTTACAAATTGAATTTAAATTTGGCGAGAAAAATCATATATTGGATGATGGGTGTAAATTATCTACAATGGATATCAAATAAATCTTGTTGAAATTACATCGAGTGTTTTTAATTTGGAAATTAGTGGAAATGATTTTATTAATTCGAATTTGAATTTAAAATTTTTAAAATTAAAGATAAATTGTGTTTTTGGGAACATTACCCTTGAGCGCATGATGCTCTACATTCACCAGACTGTAAATGAAGACTAGACACACAGGCGGTGCAATTAGCCCGTGCTTCACATTCAGTACAGGTGTGAAGACAAGGAAGGCAATCGGTTCGGTGTGGATAGGTTCCCCGAGGACAAGTTGCTACACATTGTTGACCACTAAGTAGTAAAGGATTAGTGCATGTAAGACAATCGGAGGGCCCCGCGCCTACACATTGCTCGCAAGTGGAATGACAAGGTCTACAACGTCCTGCTTCTGAAAATTCAGCTGAAAAAAAAAACAAGATATCCATAAATATATATATATATATATATATTTAATTATCATCTTATGAATTATTATATAGAATATTTTTTTTTAAATAATGTTAATGCCAAAACACAAAGTTCCCTCTCAATTATTTGATTGAATTATTTGTAACTTCTAAAAGAGACAAGGGGTAAAATAAATAACTAAAGATCACGTGAACAGGTAGTTTAAGAGGCTTAATATTTTTATTTATCTTTGGTTGAGTAGTTCATTCGGCACACCATTTGTTAACTACTTCTATTTTAATTGGATAAAAAGTTTATGTTCTAGAATTTAACAAGCATTTGGCTTAAACACACGTTGAATTAATCAAGGGTGTCAATAAATAGATAAAAAAATATTGTTTAATTGAAATTGTATTACCGGAATCACATTTAGTAGAACCTTCAGGTAAACAACGATTTTTATGAATGACCCATCCAAGTTCACAGGCAAAACATAATGAAGTGCTGCAAGAGGAGCATCCAGGGGGGCAAGGTAGACATTCACGACGTTTCTTATCAGCATAATAGCCGGTTGGACATCGATTCACGCAAGTACCTAATAAAGAATAACGGCCAGGTTTGCAGGAAACACACTGCGTCTCGGATGATCCATTACAAGTTTCACATGAAGAATGACAATCAGCGCATCTAAAAAAATGAGAAAAATTTTATTTTACAAGGATGTTATATAATTAGTATTTATTATTCATGAATTATAAAATTAATATAAACAAACATAAAGTGCATCGGTTATGTTTTTGAATTGTACAAAAGAAATTGCAATTTTCAATTTAAAGGAGGAATCAATTTTATTTTCATTCAAATGATTTAAAAGAAAAATATTACTATCATTACTAAGGAATTTTTCAAATTCAATCTTGGATTTCAAATTTAATTTCATTGAAATTTTACCTTTAATGAAAGGAATAATTTCATTAAAATCTTGGATTTTAATAGAGGTAAAATTTCATTAAAAGGGGGCCAATACTAAACTGTATAGAATATATTCTAAATAAAATAGAAGAAAGAGTAATTTATCATCGAATTTAATAAACGAAAGGGTAATTAAACAGTTTAATGAAATTTTATATTATTATTCGGTAATTCTACAGTTTGTAAAATGTTAATAAATAAATCTAAGATTTCATTAAAGGTAAAATTTAATTGAAATTTTGGAATTCAATAAATGTAAAATTTCATTGAAAGATGGCCCATGCTAAACTATATATATACCAAATAAAATATATGAAAGGGTATATTATAGCAGCAACCTCATTCCTCCAAATGTCCCTTTCCTAAATCAATTACATCGAATTCCCATTGTCTCCCAACTCCCCACTAAAAAATTACTACTATAATGGGAACATTTATACTTTATATGGAAATAAAAATTATTCCGATGGTTGATCCATTCATATAATAAAATTAATTTTAATAAAAATTCTTACTCATAATCTTCAGTTTCATATGTATATAGAGGACAAGATGCATAACATTTATTTTTATGTAAAACAAGATGATGATCGCAACTGGTACAATGATCCGGTCTTTCCAAACAAGATGCACAATTCGATTCACATGGCACACATAATTCTTCATCATAATCTATAATTAATCATTCAATTATATATAAATTAAAGATAATTTTTGAATACAATTTGATTACATAATAAATTAAAATTTACTTTCAAAATATCCTTCAGGGCATTGTTGAAGGCAAACTGCAAGATCGGTTACACGAAGGTGGGCTGGAGCACAGGTAAGACAGGAGTCTTGCCCGGGACCGGCACACGTCTCACAAGACTCATGACAGGGCCAACATTGGCCGGCTTGGTTCGGGAAACTTCTTGGGGGACAACGTGACACACAAGAACTAAAAAAAGAAAAAAAAATACAATTAAAAAATAGAATAAAATATTTATATATATATATAATTAGTACTAATTTTTATGATTTTTTACAAATTTCTATAATATTTAATTTTTTATTTTTATATATTAATTTTAACAAACTTTTTTTACTACTTGGGTTTTTGCAATATAACAGAATATATTTACATTCACTGGCAGAATTAACCTTCCACCCCATTTTTATTAATAAATTCAATATTATTCAATTTAATATTAATTAATTATAATATATATAAATATAACTTACTTATCAAGTTTGTAATGTTTGCAGGCCACGCATTGGGTTGGGCCTTTTCCGTAACAGCCCTGTGTATCACATTCCGGATCACAGATATGTAAAATCTGAAAACAAAAATTAAGTAGATAATTTAAAAAAAAAAACAACGACACTGCCAAGAAAATAAATTATTTTTTTAATAAAATCAAATATAATTAATTTAATATAATAATATAATATAACAACAATAATATTAATATATATATATATATTGATTTCAAATTATTCTGTTATATATAAAATAATTCATACTAAATAATGTTATTACATATTTTATTGAAAATCTTTTTTAACTATATTTTTTATTTCAAAAAATATTTTATTAAATTTTAATTAAAAATTTGTACCTTTTTTCCTGATTCTTCAACGTTCATAAGATTATGTTGTTGGCCTGAATAGTCGCCGTTAGGGGATCGATCGAGGGGGGCAATTGCTACTTGAGGGTTACTTCCAGCTACATTAAAGATATTAGTGAACCCAGTGAATCCATTCGATCCAAACACACCACTTCCCCCTCCTTCCGTGCTTGAAGAATAGAATGGCACATCATTCGTTGAGGGACGGTGATTATTTGGGAAAAGAAAAGAGCCAGATGAAGACGGAGGTTGTATTGGAGTAAATGAACTTGGAGCATTATTATTTCGTAATCGTATCGGATTCGTGGCTGTGCCGTAGAATATTAATTGCCATTTCTTCAGAAAACCTGTTTTAAAAGAAAAATTAAATTGATATATGCATTATAAAATAATAATAATAACAAAAAAAAATGGATTCTTTGCCTGGTTGATTAACGTGACGTGTTCCTCCATTAATAATTTGCAATGTCCAGCGACCTTCAGATTTTTCACCCCAATAATGTACTGAAAGGAATGGCCAATCGTCGAAATTACTGCTCACTACATCCCGAGGTCGCTCAAAGAGAAGTGTGCTTGTTGTTCCCATTGGTGATGTAAGAAGAATACGAATATTACCACGAGGGAAAAATCGTAAGGAAATTTTACATTGGACGTGTTCGAGAAAGCGAACTTCATTTAATGTATTAGCACAACCAGTCACATCCATATGCACAGTCAGAATAGCACCCAAAGTAGGATCCAATTGTCTAAAAAGAAAAACAAATATAAAAATTCGAAATTTACTTTGAAAATGATAAGCAATGAATTAATGTTTAACTATGATTGATATTTAAGAAAATATATAAATACCTTTCTTCATTAATCTCCTGTGATTTGCAAATATGCTGTGGTGGAACGTTCGTCCATTGTTCAGCCAAGGTCACCATTGCTCCAGCATCCATTAATCCATATCCAAATTTATGGCTCACTTAAAAAAAAAACATTATCTCTAAACTCTTTATCAATATATTTATATACAGGGTCTTTCAATGAAAGGGGATGATGTAATGAAGTAATTGGTTGCTTTAACCACATAACCAGATTATAGACTCATCTAACAATTCATTACATATTGATGATAGATTTTGCAGGTAGTGATGCTACAGTTGCCTTCCCCTATTACCTTCCAACTTTTTTTCAAGACTTTACAATCATGCAGTTTTCTTTACCATCATTAATTTTTAATCTATATATAAATCTAATATATCTATATATAGTTTTCCAATAAGAGGTTTCATTTTGAATAGCCCTCTATCTGGTTAAGCTGCTCGTTTTTCATCGTTAATGGCATACCTTTCTATTTAAAATGAAATAAATATCTATTAATTCTCTTAAAATATACTTGTTTTTTTAAATATCAAAATGAAACCTCTTACTGGAAAACCTTGTAGAAATTTGATGCGGCTTTTCTCCATTATCAAATTTTTTAGTAGTTTTCAATTTTGTAATAATTTATCGATTTATAATAATAAATAATAATAATCAACCCACATATTGAAACCTTCCTTCCTATCTTTAAACTCAATAGCATTTTGTTTTTATCATTTTAAATAATGATTTTTGAACATAAAAATAAATATTTTTAAGAAAATTTTATATAAATTTATAAACAAATCATTTACATAATTCTTCAAAAATAATTCATATGTTTCATACACTTAGTTCAAAAGGACAAAATATCAAATATTTTAATTTTATTTTATTAATATTATTATTATTATTATTATTATTATTTAATATTTAAATTAATATTGAAGGAAATAAACAGGAACCTTTTCTTTTAACTCCATTAATACTCCATCCAGTTTCTTTCTCTAACGGGCTGGATTTCGAGGAGAGGATAACTAAATATTGCATATCACGCCATGTAAGAGAAGGGTTTGCTTCTAGAGCAAGAGCTGTGATTCCAGCTGCCAAAGGAGCTGAAGCAGATGTACCTAGAATCAAGAAATATTGATATAAAATTTGAAAGTAAATAAATAAAGGGATTAGAGCACTGTAGAATACCTGTATGTTCAGCGGTACAGATATGATCAGGTCTTAATTTTCCGTCCATGTCTACGGTTGCTACAGACTTATCATGACCCGGTGTTCCTGAACTGTAAGTGGTAGCCAAAGTGGATGAACACTCTTCAAGATACCAAGGTTTATATCTAGAAAATATAAATGAATAGACGATGCATAAATTATTTTGCTATTTTATTTCTATTGAAATATTTCATCAATAAAGTTTAAATTAATTTTCAATATTGTACTTTATTGTCTTTTTCTTATCTAATTAAGAGTTTAATTTACTATAATTATAAAATAAAATAATAGTTATTAACTTTATTAATTCAAACATTTATATATATTAAAAAGTAATATATACATATGTTTTTTATAATTGAACATTTACAAAATTATTTTAAAAATTTAAAAGTTTATTTTTTTTATTTTCTATTAACCGTTTAACTCACAGTTAAAAATTTTAAATAAAGTTTAATTTATACATTTAAAAAAAGATTATATACATGTTAAACTATGATCAAAATTTCTTTAAAATATTTTATAATCATATTTAATAAAAATAATTAATTTTTTTTTAAATAATTATTAAAAAAAAAACTTTTGAATATTAAATGTTTGTTACAAGAGAAAAAGTATGGTAATAATACAATGCTATGGTAATTATGCAATCCGTTTTTCTTATATAAATATTAGTGAAAATTAGACATAACCTGGAAGAGACTAATTAGAGAAAAAAAATAATAGTTTTTTATTTAATTTCAACGGAAACTATAATATATTCTAAATGAAATTACATTACAATAATATTACACTAATAAAAAAATAAAAATTTGTAAATAATTAAAAAAAAATTAATTTAACAAATAATATTATGAGTTGAGTTGACAATTATTTTTTTTTAATTAAAATATTTAACTGTTAATAAAAAATATTCTTTGAAATATGAACATCTCTATAAATATTTTTTTAAATTAATTATTTACGCATGCATAATCATCTTAAATGTTGTGTAAATTATTTTATAATTAGGTAATAATTAAATAAATTCATAATTTGTTCATTTAAGAATTTCTACAATTCTATTAATTTTTTTATCTATATTAAATTATTAAATTTATATTAATATTAAATTAGTGAAGTTTTTTCATTTATAATGTATATATATATAAATTATCTAATGGAGAGATATCAGCGAAATTAAGAAAGAAAGTAATGAAAATTACAGATAAAAAATTAAAATAAAATCAATGAAAATAAAAATGCAAATTCACTAATCAGGTTTATGAGTGTAAAAGTTTACGACTCACTTAACAGGTAAATACACTTTCTCATAGTTGCCAATTGTTTAGGATTTCAATAAACAAGAAAAAGTAGGTCGAATTTAGGAACAAAGTGAGAGTGAAATGTCGATTTCAACTAAAACATAATTTTTTTCAAATGAAAGGAAAATTAAATCAAATAATTAAATTAAATTAAAGATAAACAGGGAATCAATTTAATTATATAATCGTGGCCACATTTAATTTATTATTTTTTCAATATACAATATGCATTGTCTAACGATTTATAGAAATCATAAATAATGTAAAAGGCCTATTATTATTATTATTAATCAATATAAATAGATTCTTTTAAAAATAAAATAATAAAAATGATTGGTTGCCTATTTCAAGGCGTAAGTTTCACAAGAGACAAAATATGGGAAAAAATTAGGTTTTTATTTTAAATAAGAATATTTGTTAATATTTGGTAAAAATATAATTAAAAGTATATAAGTATTCATGCATTTACGTCAAGTTGTTATTATAGAAACAACAATCAAATTAAAAAAAAATAAAATTCTACCACATTTGTCCCCTAAATCGTTGATTTATCATTTCTCTATCCCTTTTATATTCTTATCTACTCGTATTTCCATCAAATAAATCTTGTGCCTTCTTCTTATCTAAATTTTCATCTTGCATTTTTTTTAATATTCTCTTAAAAAAAACAAACTATATAATATATTTAGATTGATATTATTTAAATTAAATTAAAGTTAATAATAAAAAAAAAATTAAATGGTCTATATGAAGAATTGAATCATTATGAATTGTATAAAATATATAATTAAAAAAAAATTAAATTTTTTAATAATTTATTTCTCTGGCCATTTGGTGTACAAGTATAATATTAAATATTTTATTAGACATGCTATTTTTCCATAGGGCATAAAATATTGATTTGATGGAAATTCTATGAGACAATAGTAATTATCACATAAATTAAATTAAATGATTTTTCTTCTAGAAATAATTAAAATAAAATATACAAAATGATGAGAAAAATATATACTAATCAATACAATTTTGGTATGTTCATTTATAATTAAAGACCCTGGGTGAAAAACAAATTTAGTCTTAATTTCTCAAAAATCAAAGAATTCAACTGTATCTATCAACTGTTAAGGTGTACTACATTCAAAGGACTTAATTAAAAAAATTATTATTATATTAAATTATCTTATTGCTAATAATATAAACGAGCAAGGATTAAAATTTCCGAGAAGAACCATGACTGACTTCAACTTTCTTTTTCATATTAGCAATTTTTTATTATTTTTTTTATTTGTATTTGGACTAATTTTGTTTTTCCTCAAAAGGTTTTTAATTATGATAAAGTAATAATAATTAATTTAAATAACATTCTTTGTCTTACCCTCCTTGAGTGGCACTTGAAATAGAAACCGTGAAAATACTGTTAGTGTAGCCATCACAATTGCATGAATCGATATGTCTTCCTCCATTTCCTGATGCCCATATAAATATTGAACCTTTTCCTTTTCGTCCCTGCAGCAAGAATGAATAAACGGTTAATCCCATTTTTAGAAATTAATCGAAAATTCACACTGTTAAAATAAAATAATTAAATTGAAATTTTAGTACACATTTTAGGCTTTAGAACAATTTTTTATTTATAAGATTTTATATGAGGAGTATTAACAGAACTCTTCATTAATAAATAAATAAATAATCCAAACAAAAACTTTACTACAATTCTAATAATAATATTATATTATAGAGTATTTATGTTTGAATAATGATAGAAGACCTTATTATTTATTTACATAATAACAATTAAAATGAATCCCATTTTAATAGTAATTTCTTTTATTTATTCTCAATTTATAATTATATATTTCGGTAGTTTATCTTGACTATTTAATAACATATTGAAAGTGTTATTTACGCTTGTGACGCCATAAATGAAAGCTCGTCTAGCAAGAGGTCCAGGTCCATCGACTGTTTTTCCATCATCTTCTGGTCCCCATGAGGCACTATAAATGTCTATATGCTCAGGATTAAGTCCCAGCGCTTTGGCTTCAACAGCATCATTGACAGTGCCATCTAACATTCTCACACCTGAAATTAAAAAACAAATAATTAGATATCTTATAAAACCAAATTAATAATATCTATTTTCTTTACATTTTATTTATCAGTCACTTTCAATATCAATCTGATGTTACACTCCACCAAAATATTTACCAATTTTTCCTACCTTTAAATGAATATTGAAACATTGAAAATAAAAAATTTGACAATGCAATGAAGTAAATTTTAGGAAATATAAGTGAGGAAAAAGAAAATAATATGTATTTAGAGATTCAGTTATGATCAGCTCCACTACCTATATATGTCTATATTTATCACTCACTTTTATATATTATTATTTAAGCTAATACTACCCAAATGAATGATTGTACTATAAAAAGATCCTCTAAGGATTGTGATTAATTATGTATTTTTCTCATTTATCATCATCATATAATAAAATTATTAATTTCACACTATATTTATATAGCTGGGGTCTATGGGACGGAGTCAACCCAGCCTCCGGGAACAACATTGGGGAAAAGCTGCTTGATAGCGCCTCCGATCAAGAAAATCAATGTAAAGGTTGAGGGGACCCGTTCTACTGATCATAGGACATCTCATTGATATAACCGACTTGATAGGCGTTGTCCTTGCGTAGGACGTACAAAGTCAGAGGTTTTTTTTTATTATTTATATAGGGGATTAGATATGGATTTAGAAAATACATGAAGATACTTCATAAAAAAAATATAATTGTAAATAGGTCTATGTGTATATAATAATCTTTCAATGAATCTAAAGATAGGTTGAGAAATATTTTTTATACTTTCTCCAACCTTCAACTAAATTCATTGGTATATGATAGGCAGGAAGTTTGCCTACTAAGTTCCTGAATTCGGGTTCAATTCCCGGGTCTGGCAAGGGAAATCTTACTTTCTAGGTTTTGGTACAAGGTTCACCGAGCTTATGTGAACTAAATTAGAAAATTACTTGAAATAATAAGTACCCAAAGCAAGAGTTTACTTATAATATTTTATTAGAAAGGTATTGAATAAACCGAGTTTGAATCAATTTATCATATAACTAACAAATTATTTATAATCCCCAGAGATCAAAGTAACAAACACTAGTAAGTATATGATATCAAATGAGTTAAAACAATTAAAAATGAAGTTATTCATAATTAAAATGAACTTATTATAGATTATTCATTCCGATTCTACATACTGTAAATCTAGATCAGACATCTCAATGATTTACTCCATAATTGCCACCTAAGAACACCCTCAACAGACAGAGATAATATAATAAAGAGTTAAATCTATCTAAAATAAAATTTTCAATTTGATTATAATATAAGTGAGAGATTAGTTATGGTATAATGAATCAAAAGCACCAAATTAGAATAAGAGTAATTCTCTGGGTACCTCCAATACTGGCATTGTAAGCAACTCCTACACCGCAATAACCATTAAAGGCGACTGCAGCTACCTCTCCAGCGCATCTGGTTCCATGTTTGTTATCGCCGTTATCTCTTGGCATAGGATCATTATCATTATCGTTGATGTCTGTACTAGCATGACGATCCTGTAAAACAGAAAAAGAAATTACAAAATAATTTGAAGAATAAGTTAAAGAAGCTGTAAATTATATATCTTAATACAGTAATTCTCAACCACTGTGCCGCGAGATTATCAAAATGTGCCGCCAAATTATTACAAATGTAAAGATGTTCTTAAATATTTCCGACATTTTTTTCTAAATTTTTTCAATTTGGTTCTTAAAAATAAGGTAAACAGTTTTTGGGACCACTTTTTTTCAATATGGTAAACTTTTACACTTACATCTTTTTCTTTGTGTGCCGCCAAATTTTTAAACAGTTAAAAGTGTGCCGAGGTAAAAAAAAAAGGTTAAGAATCACTGTCTTAATAAATTTTTTATTTAATTATTAAGGAACGTTGGTGTACCAATTGATAATCTTCTTTATTGCTATTTCCAACCTAATTTTATATTAAGAAATTTGTAGGTGTATTATTCTTAATATAAATCATTTTAATATTATATTTTATTCAACTTCAAATTCAAAGAAAAGTGAAAATAATTATAAATTTTACGAACAATTTTATTATATATAAATTCTTTTTATATTAGATTTGTATTACATGTGTATCAATAATATTTTTTTAAAAAATTGATATACTATATATATTTATTTATATAGATATAGAATTTTACATATAAAACTCAAGTTCATAATCAAAGATTCATCATGACTCAGTAAAACATTTGATTTAATAATATAAAAAAAGAGTATTAAAAAGTGATTGTTGTTAATTTAAAAAATGAGAAATAAAAATACTTTTTGTAAAAATCTTAGTTAATTATAAGTTTTATCTTTATTAGTTAAATTAATTTAATTAGTAATTACATAGTTCATTGCGAGGTCAGGATGATTTGTCTGGATACCATCATCAAGGATAGAGACAACCACTCCTTTACCAGTGTAACCTCGCTGCCATGCAGGAGCTACGTTCATATCGTGTCCATCTTTAGCTCCACCATTCTGGAAAATAGATTAAGTAAATTAATTAACTTTAAAAAAATATACTTTCGAAAACTCTAACTGTATTATTAAAAATACAGAAGATAATACACAAGTTTCTATTTCATCTATCTGTAAAAAAAAAAAATGCTAGTATTTCTTTTTTATCTACGAACGGAAGTTCTTGTCCCGCATCACTCTCGCAAATTTAATTAGTTTTGATTTGTAGAAAGTATCAAACATACTCGAGTGATATTCATAAATGAAAGTGTAAATATATATCTATAATTTAAATCGTGCTTGTTTATATAGTGCCTACCACATCCACATTATCCGTAATTTCAATAAATTTCAGATATATAAATAAAATTATATTATAGACAAAATTGAATTCATAGTTATTTCGTTAAAAACTAAAACGAAACTAAACTTTAATGGCAGAAATAAACTTCAAATGATGGTGTAACTACCGAAATGTGCATTTAAATAAATCAATCAATTTTGTAAAATGCAATGATGGTTAAAATTTAATTTATTCTTATTAAGTCGATATATTTTAAGTTTAATATTAATAATAATAATATAAAATGTTTTAATAAGTTCCACGAGCGGGTATATATTGTGGAGGGGGGGGGGGCGAAATAAAAAAATATAAAAAAAATTAACTAAACTGAATATAATTGTAATACATAAAACAATAATAATTCTAAAAATTTATAAATAAAATAATTTTAATAATAATGTAAAATAAAATATTAATGGAAAAATAAAAATACAAAAAATCTGGATTTTTTTTTTAATCATTATTAAATCTCGTCTCCAGTCTTCTCATCCTAAATAAACTTCTATATTCGCCACTGATAAGTGCTTATTTTTAATTCTATTCACTGGTGAATTTATGACACATAAATTATATAAATTAATAAATAATACAATTTGTATATTTTAGCTGAATTAATTTAGTTGTTTTTAAAATCAGTCTGAAACAGACATTATATAAAGATTTTATTTCATCAAGTCATAATAAACATCATATTAATATATATTCAATAATACATAATTATAATAATATATATAATCAATATATATTACTGATTATGTTTTTTTTTTATTAAATCGTTAAATTTTCCTTATTTGTATTTATAACAGTATTCATCATTATTTGAATGGTGTGATTTTGGTTATCATGCTGCCAGAAAAAAAAAATTAACCAAAGTGAGAGAGTATAATGATGAAGTTTGTGGTGCTAGTCTGACCGGCACGTGGATGACAGAAGAATGCAAGGCCAACGAAGAATAGTGGGGGAGGATTTATATTAAGATCCCGGAAAAGAAACTTTCACCAGATCAACTTTCCATTCAGAATAGTAAAAGATAATATATAAAAATATATAAATAAATTTATTTCATTTCATTAGGGTAATTCGATTTTAATCAATTATCTCGTTGGTGGTTTATAAGGATTTGAAATTTATTCCGATGATAAATTTTATTGATGAATTTTCTATTAATTATGAAAATAAAAATTTTGTAATGGTTATATTTTTTTTATTCCAACATTAATGCAATATTAAATTATTTTTTTTCTAATTATTATTTAATTTTTAAAGTCCAGGACCATAGAACCACCGCATTAACATTCCCAAGGAAAATCATCATGGCTTGGCACCTTCTATAATGCTATCCTAGTCATGATGATAGTCAAACTTCGAAAAGAAGACGGCACCTTAAGAAGAAGAAGAAGAAGAAGAAGAAATATATAAGACTGGCTAAAATAGGCTTAGATACATTTCTTAATAGTCAATGAAAATAAAAATTATTTATTGATCGAGCTGGTAACTGAAGTGAGAGAAAGGGAGTGAAGATGATTGGGAATCAGTAAAGAAGAGATAAATAATCTGGGTGGTGCATGTACTCGTGATTTTTATTTTAGATTAGAATTAAATTAAGTTAAGTGTAATTATAAATGTAATTTATCAAATATATCTTTGTTTTAAATAAAACAAAATTTATTTTGTATATAAAAATGGGGAAATTTGGCTACAATTATATTATTTTATTCTTTCATCTATTATAATAATATTATTATAATACTGAAAATAGTTTTATTTTTTTATTTTTCACATAGTATTTATTTCATTAAGTATCAAATTTATGATTCAGCAGCCCACCATATCATATTTTATCTATATTTTATCCATAAATCATTTTTCTGCAATCAGTTTGGTTTAAGTCTTGCACAAATTTTTTCATAATATAATATTTCATCTGATATTTTAGGGAGGGGGAGAGGGGAAGAGAATTTTACTTACTGCTTAAAAGAATTAAATTTTCAGATATAATTATCATCTTTTTGAAATTTAATTTTAAATTAATATAATAATTTTAATAATATATAAAATGTAATATTTTAATTTCAATATTTTAACTTTGCTCTCTTCAGACTGTGGTTTAAATCTTGAACAAATTTTTTATACATAATATAATATTTCATCTGATATTTGAGATTATTATAATAAATATTTCCTAAACCTAATATATCAATATATTTTTTTAAATTAAACTGGAAAATAAACACGCCTTGACGAGTGTTTTTGGGTTATAATTACGAAAGGGAATTTTACTTACTACTTAAAATAATTAAATTTTAAAATATAATTATCATCTTTTTGAAAATTAATTTTAAATTAATATAATAATTTTAATAATATATATAATGTAATATTTTAATTTCAATATTTCAACTTTGCTCTTTTCAGACTGTGTACGTCACATAAGACAGAAAGAAGGACAGACATCGACATTGATTATTAATATAGATATTGTATCTCTATTCATATAAACCTCGTATTTCATAATTCTCTTCATCTAATTGTCTTTAACCTTCAATTATCCTTGGCTTGTATTCATTTACAAGATTCACCAATGTTTAAAAATACCTTGAGAAAATATCTGAATCAATATAATTATGATTATATTGGTGTAGATTGGATCATAATGAATGATTTCATTCTCCATTTAAGATGATACAGTGCAGTAAAATAAACAATAACTTACCAAATACCACTGTTCTTTGAAGAGAGGGTCGGAAAATGTTTCAATGTGGCCAATGGTTCGGTATCGCTGAGGTCCATGATGAATTGTAAGGGGAAGACTTTCTAAATTATCTAAAAATGATCCAAAATTTGTAGCGAAATCACGTTTTTTTCGTTTTTTCTCGTGCTGCTGTTCAAACCAGGTAACCTGAAATTTATTATTATTCATATTAAAAAGATTTTTAAAAAAATGGTTTTTATTTTAAATTGTGAAATTAATAAAAGTTAAAATAATATAAATACACTAATAAAAGTTATGAAATATTTATAAAAAAGCATTCAGTAAAACAAGGAACCTGTCATATTTGGTTATAGTAATGGATTTTCTACTTTTGTGAAAAAAAATATATTCCAAAAATTAAAATTAATCATTAACCAAAACATTTTAATTCTATTATTTTTACAATTTTTATTTATTTAGACAAAGTTTTCATGTAAATTAATTAATTCAATAAATAATCATTAATATACATTTATCTAATTTTTATTTTTGTTTTTCATAATGTATTGGAAAAATAAGCAAAAATATTTTGGGGTAATGGCTAAAAATATCATAGACCGATGATGTAATTGGAATTTAATTTGATCACTAATTTTATAAACATTTCCCCTAAGGTGTATAATTGCATTATCTTATTTAAAATTAAATTATATATATATATGCTATATCTTAAAGTACATAGTTAGAAATTATTTAATTGAAAGATGGGATAATTGTGACCTCCATGTAGACTATATTTATTGAATAAACGATTTTAAACCGAAAGTTTTCCTATAATTATATTTCCTTTAAATTGAATTTCTTACCGCGGGGTCTCGGTAAAGATTATCATGATGTTCTTGACTATGTGTGAGAGAACGCCGATGAACATGTTGATGTTCAAACAAATAGAAATTTTTCAAACTTCCAATCTAGAAAAAAAAAGAAAAAAATGTTAATTAATTCAGTACATATATTGTAAAATTTTTCAAGTGAACAATTGAAAAATTAATTAGTTATTTTATTATATAACAACATTTATTTTATATTAATTCATTTTCAACTTATTATAACAGAAAAACAAGAACAAAAAATTATTATTTAATATAATATAATTTGGAATTGAGCATATTTATATAATAATCGTATTAAAATTGACAATGATTTAAACAAAATTATGAATTTAATGATTTTCCAATAAAAATATTTTAAAAGAATATAAAATATCAATAAATAATGTTTTTAATTTCGAATAGAATATACCTATATAAAATTAGAATTTATTATTATTATTATTATTATTATTATTATTATTTTTGTTATAATTTCGAATATAAGAATGTTTGTTTTGATATAATATTTATTAAAAACATGAGTGGATGCTTCCAGCAATTTTCGTTTTAATTTCACAAAACATTATTTATCTTTTATCTTCTTTATCTATTAATAAGCTGGAGTGTCTCCACTAGACTAACTTGCAATTTGAATTGTATTAAATAACATATATTATATTTAAATTAAATTTAATTAATTATAAATTATAAATTAAAATTAATAAATAATATTTATTAAACCAGCGCATGTTTGGCTCTTTGTTGATGGCTCCACGTCACTTGTTGGCGCGTGATTTGCAGTGTTAAAAAATTAATTCTGGTACTTTCAGCGATTCAATCCAGCTGAAATTCTATATATAGCAGTTTTATACAATCTTTAATCATTTGAAAAACTATCAAATATATATCTTTATTTTTACGGTCACTTTAGAGGAAAAAAAAATCAAAACGTTGTAGGTAATGACCCTCTTCCGGTTGCGCTACATTTCTCAAAAGTTGATAGAAAACTACGAATTTTGAATAATTCCCGTGTACCAAATTTCATTATTCTAGCTCTAACTATTTTTTCGTAATCTTGTCTACACACATACACACACACAGACATTTTTCTCAAACTTAGTGACAATGATTCAGGAACCTTCAAAACGTATAAAAACATCAAAATCTCGACATCGAAAATTTTCGTGATCGCAATACTATCTCTGGCGAGATAGTAAAAAAGCTTTTTGACTGCACATCGCTCAGAATTTAAAAATTCTTGCATATCTTCGCGTTTCATGACCCCTAGAATCCAAAAATGACTTTAGAATTTTTCATGTCTGTCTGTATGTCAGTCATGACGTTAAAGACTCAAATCGACTTAAAGGATTTCCATGAAATTACATCATAATATTCTTATATACATATGTACCTTTATTTGAACATAGGCTATAATTTTTTATCAATATCTAACCAATAACTGGAGAATTTAATTTTTAAAAATGCTCTGTGTTGTTCATTCAGAACCTATGTTGGCTCAGTGAAGAAGTCGATCCATTTCGGACAATGAATATAAAATTAATAATTCTAGCTATTCCTATACAAAGAATTATTATAATATTTTAAATTTTTATTTTAATTTTTAAAATATCATTTTAATTTTTTCTAAAAGCTGTCATTTTAATTAATTTAATAAAATATTTAAATTATATTTATTAAATGATTTTTTACTTTTTTAAATTATTATTATTATTATTTTCTTTGAATATTTCTTCTTTTCTATTTATAAGTGAATGGTATACATTTTATCAATTGTCTAATAACATAAGTTGACCTGTGGCCAGGGCCGAACCGACCGACGGTTTGAAATAAATTAATTTCCAGCTACAGAAACAATTTCAAATAATTTTAATATGCCTATTAATGTAATAAAAAACAGATATGGATAGAACATAAATATTTTTAATTTTATTTTATTTATAATATATAGCTGAAGTAGCTGGCGTTGCCCGTGATCATAATACGGAAGCTGTGACGTCATGAAGGGCTGGGTGACGTCATATAATTTTAAATTAAGAAAAACATAATGAAGTTGATTTTTCCCGAGGATAAAACCAATACATTCGTGGTGATATGTAAAAAAATCTCCTCATGTGAAATTTGGTGTGAAAATAACCCTTTCCTTCCTATCGTCGATCGCTAATACTACCACTTCTGGTTTCCGGATTTGCACCAAAAGTTGATCGATTCATCCCACTGAGGCATTAAGTAAATATACCAAATTTCATCAAAATCCGTTGAGCCGTTCAGGCTGTACACATCTATACAGACGGACAGACGGACAGACGGACGGACAGACATCATGCTAAAAATACTTTTTTCTGTTAAGAAAATGCATGATTCGTGGAGATATGTAAAAATCTCCACATGTGAAATTTGGTGTGAAAACAATACCTCCCTTACTATCGTCGGTCGGTAAAAAAACAGAAATTATGTTTTTTAGTGTTTTATTAAGTTAAAAATATTTCTAAAACGTCAATCAAAATGATTAAATTATAAAATTTTTCTTTTTGTTTTCAGTTTAATTACTCAATTATTAATAACTACTATATTTTAAGTGAACAAATGATTATATTCTATTATAATTTATATTTAAAGGTTTATTTGTTATTTATTATTTAATAATAAATTTTTGTGATAAGATATTAAAAAAATAATATGTAATTGTAAATAAATTTAAAATTTAGAATATTTGAATTTGTTTAAATTTTAACACATGTAAATCAATCATGTGCAAATAAAATAGAAAATTTTGAAGTTCAACTAGCTATTAAATACAGAAATATGAATTCAATTATACTATTTTAAAATTTGCATATTTAATTATAATATTTAAATATAGATATCTCCCAGCTGGTATGATATATATTTCTCTCCCTTATTATATAATTTATTTATTAATAAAAGCCTACCACATGGAGATGAATCAATCAATATTAAAAAGAATCGTATTATTATATATTTTATTTGAATAATCAATTAATTAGAAAATAAATAAGAAATGAATAATAATGTTAATATTCATTTCATTTTCAAAAATATTTTTAAAAAATATCTTATCGCAACCATACAGAAAATAAATTTATATCTTATTAATTTATTAATTATAATTGATTTTATAAATAATTTTAAAAAATAATAAATAACTTTATTTTTACCATAAATGTATAATTTATTGTTTTGAATTTGAAATTATTTTTTTTTTTATCTTGACGTTTTATCAATTGAAGAATATAATATATATATTATGTTTCACAAATAACCCTCTCCTCGATAAATTCATTTCATTCTAAGCAATGATTAGGATAACAAAAAAATATCTGGTGAAAATGCGTATTATAACACCAATGAGTAATATAATTAAAAATGAATAATGAAAATTTATTAAATCATATATTAATATAAAATTATATATATTTTATAATGATTTACATTAATATGAAATCTTATAAATTATGTTATGCTAAAGTTATGGATGAGCTATTGTGAAATCATTTGGAAAATATAAACAAACTTTTTTTGAAAGTAAAAAATATAAAAAGTATATTTTCATGGTACAATGAAGATTTCAAAGGTAAAAGAATAATAAAAATCAAAAATAAATAAAAAAAAAAAAAAATATAAAATAAAAACATTGAATGAATTTAACTAACAAAATTTAATTTAAAGCATAGATTAGATTGTTCGGAAAGTAATTTCGTTTTTACCACCAGAGGATATAATTATATTTTTTTGAACACAACTTCACACTTAAGCCACATAATCATTATATATTATGTTTGGAAATCTGATATAGCAATGCTTGTGTCTGAAAAAGTTCAATTGAATCTACGTAGCAGTTTTATGGTTGGAGCCAATTTAAATATGAGAGTTATAAGCAGTATTTTCGTCATAATTTACTTGTTGTTCAAGCAAGAAATAAATTAATTGATGTGAATGAGACGATGTTTTAACAATAAGCCAGTGCCAGAATTAGTTTGCAAAATTAGATCTGACAATTTCGATGTCAAAGATGCACCACCTCCATGTACTGGAAGGCCGGTTGAAGCTGATAAAAACACGATAAAGGAATTAGTTGATTTTTTGGACGGTATAATCTTTACTTCAAATGAAGAGGTTATAAAAATTATCTGGATCAGTTTTTTACGAAAATTGTATTTCAGTTTTACAAAAAGAAAAAAAAAAAAAAAAAACTAAAAAAAACGAAATTACTTTTCGAACAAACTAATAGCATATGTTAGTTATAAGCATAAAGAATGGCTTTCACGAGGGAGATGGCATAAAGACGGCATAAAGTAACACTCAAACACATGTTGGTGGTGTCACGTTCCTCAATATAGCAACAATTACATAACAGAAAATCTTACATACAAAACGTAGAATTTGAAAATCTAGTAAAATTTAATACTTAGGTTCTGTAATCACGAAGAATAATAACTAATATTAGAGAAGAATTTAAATCGAGGTTGAAATCGGGTAACGCTTATGATCATGCAGTGAAGGGGCCTATTTCAACAAAATTATTATCAAATGGAATCAAAATTAAAATATTCTGAACACTGCAATTGCGAACAAATTTAAAAATTGAAATATCAATAATATTAAAATAAATGTGAAATTTATTTTATAGTTAATTTATAAAATATAATTTCCCATGATAGGTATTATAAGTTTATTAATTTCTGTAAATATTACTTTAATTAAATATATGTATGTGTCCTTTATCATTTCAATAAATGTTAATTATTTATAATTTAATATTTTATTTTAATCTGAATGAATTCTAATTTTCCTCTTTCCTGATCAACCTTCGCTGGATTCACCCTACTATTTACTATTAATAATAAACAGAGTGCTGCCAATTAAATTAAAGATCAATTTTATTAATTTTAAACCGATTTTTTTAATAACCCAACCTATACTAAGCCTACAATATACGATCTATATATTTTATCCCTTTATTAACTAATGTTTTTTAATGGTTTTTATATTAAATATTGTTTTTTTAATTTAAAAAAAAAAACATTTTTTTTTTAATTTTTTATAAATGATAATATTAGAAATAAATTTAAATTAGATCATTATTATATATTTATTTATTTGTTTGTTTCATTTTTAATGAATGATTAATTTTTGAAACATTATCTATAATTGAAATAAAATTATTATTTTCTCTAATACTATTGCACGAGTAAAAATTGTATGTATATTTGTTTTTCTGATCTCGAAATCGACTCAAAGAATTTTTATGGATTTTACGTTAAGGGGGAGGAAATGGTATTTGAATTACATAAATACAGAAATAATCAATGTCAAATTATAATTACCTAACAGAAATTTAGACAACGAAACAAATAAACTGCTTTTTATAGAATACCATCTCAATAGAAAGGATTTTTCAGTGACTATGTATATACTATATATATATATATGAGTATGAATAAAGATATTAGTTCCTAAATATCTGCAACCAACATTACTCTTGGCTCATTCAAGACTTCATTTAATTTTTATAATAGCATAAAATCAAAATTATAAAATTTATTTATATTAAAATAAATATAAATTTGCAAGAGTTTAAATAGTTCAAGATTATAGGCATTTATGAGAAATAATAATAATAATATCTGTCAATAATATTTGAAAAAAAAAATTATTTCATAGACAAATAGCGGAATTGAAGGACATTTTAATTTTTATAATACTGTTGATGACGAAAAGATAAATCTAAACCGTACTTGAATCATTTCGGAAATGTGAAGGATTGCAATACGCATGTGCAGTAGATCTCTTCCTTAAAAATATTTGGAAAGTACCAATTACGAGTTGTTTTTTATTAATAAAGAAACTGAAAGAAACGTTATATAAGAGAAAATGCATTAAAATTACTGAGAGTAGATTTCGAGGGAAAGATGAAGGTTATGCCCTCGAAACAATCATACTGTCTCATTTAATTATATGAATATAAAATATCCTATATAAGCATATAATATCCTATTTAAGCAGTAAATATAAAAATTATATCTATTTAGAATGTGGAATTAAATATTTAAGAAAACTAATAGTTTATTTAATAGAGGTTATCGTAGTAATAGGTGATTATCATAAAAAAATCATCGTGTGAATATGTGTCTTCATTTGAAAAACAAAATATTTATTTATTTTAAGAAATAATTATAATAAGCTTGTTAGTTTTATTTTGATATCCATATAAATATATATATATGTTTGAATTTTATATTTTGTATTTATTAAAGATGTATGGTAAAAAAGAGAAAAAAAAACGGAAAAATAAATATTTTATAAAATATATAATAATTTGCAAGCCTGTAAAAAATATTTGAATATGCTTGTTAGTTCTTATTTTTATATCCAAATAAATATGTTTGAATTTTATGATATTTTGAAAGATTTATAAAGAGTAAAGAATAAATAAATATTTTTTGTAAAATATATAATAATAATAATATACAAGATGAGAGATTAAATTTAGCGAAGATAGTTTTTGTTTTGTGAATAAATTATTATGCTGGTGTTAATCCAAGTAAACAAAATAATAGTGAAATAAACAAAGGAGAGTGGTCGCCAAACAAACTCCATACTGTCAGCAAAGCGGGTCAAGGAGAGACGTCTCTGACCATTACCTCTAAAACTCTTATCATCCAAGAATAAAAGTAAAATAAATAGAAATATTAACATTTCAATGCAATTAGATTATTTAAAATAAATAAATAAATAAAATAAAATGGGTAATAAGTGTAAGAATAAAAGAAATTGTGGAAATTGATAAAATAAGAGAAAAAAAATAGGAAAAATAAAAAATTAAATAATAAGAGTAATAATAATAATAATTTTGCATTGTTTCAGTACCGAGGCCATGGATGATTGTTTTTTACCGACCGACGATAGTAAGGGAGGTATTGTTTTCACACCAAATTTCACATGTGGAGATTTTTACATATCTCCACGAATCATGCATTTTCTTAACAGAAAAAAGTATTTTTAGCATGATGTCTGTCCGTCCGTCTGTCCGTCCGTATAGATGTGTACAGCCTGAACGGCTTAACGGATTTTGATGAAATTTGGTATATTTACTTAATGCATCAGTGGGATGAATTGATCAACTTTTGGTGCAAATCCGGAAACCGGAAGTGGTAGTATTAGCGATCGACGATAAGAAGGGAAGGGTTATTTTCGCACCAAATTTCACATAAGGAGATTTTTTTACATATCACCACGAATGTATTGGTTTTATCCTCTGGAAAAATCATCTTCATTATGTTTTTCTTAATTTAAAATTATATGACGTCACCCAGCCCTTCATGACGTCACAGCCTCGGGTAACGCCGGCAACGCCGGCTACTTCAGCTAAATATTATAAATAAAATAAAATTAAAAATATTTATGTTATATCCATATCTGTTTTTTATTACATTAATAGATATATTAAAATTATTTGAAATTGTTTCTGTAGCTGGAAATTAATTTATTTCAAACCGTCGGTCGGTTCGGACCTGGCCACAGGTCAACTTATTTTTTATGTTGTACACTTCGCCTGGATTATTTTGAATATTCAATGGTTAGTGAAGGAATCTATCGAATAATTACACAAACGATAATAAGAAGTACCTGGAACACCGAGCTATCGCTCGACCCTTTAATCAATATTGATATACAATTCTTTAATTATTTATAACAATTATTAAATGTTACATCATTGCATCAATCTGATTAAATAAATGATATTTGGGGTTCTCGATAATAATAAATAATAATAATAAATAAAAATATTAATTAATAAAAATTTATAAGAATGAACAAAAAATTAAACGACAAATCAGATTAAAAAATTTCAAATATTTTAGAGAAAAAAAAATAATTAAAAAATATAATAACTAATTAATAAAATAAATATTAACTAATAATTAAAACAATAAATGAAACAATTTCAAATATTTTAAAGAAACAGGCATTAAAAAATTCTTTATTTATGCTTTTCTATTTGTATTTAATATTATTAGATCATATTTATTCAATAATTTATTTTGAATAAGATATTCTTTAATTATCATTTTAAATGAATATTAATTAAAGAAAGAAATTGTTTTTAAAATATCAGAAATAATATGTAACAATTTTTAAGATAGAAACAGATATAGATAATTTATCCTTACAATGTTTGCAAGAAAAATAAAATAAATTTTAGATTTTTTTTTTTGTGAGAAATTAATATATATATATATATATATATATATATTTGTAATTTGATTCTAAAATACCTGGAACACCGCTATCGCTCGACCCTTTAAAAAATATTGATATACATTTCTTTGATTATTTATTACAATTATTAACTGTTACATCATTGCATCAATCTGATTAAAATGAATGGAATTTGGGGTCCTCAATAATAATAAATAATAATATTAATAAATATTAAATAATATTTTAGTGAAAAAATATTAAAAAATTATAAAATTATCTAAAAATTAATTAATAAAAGAACAATGAATAAATAAAAATAAATTAGTAATTTAATAAAATATGCACTCAGCGAGTTTCCCTCGAACTCGTGTCGGCGGCCCAGGACTATTACTGGACGGTTGGAAGAAATAATGGAATTTGAATTATAATTTATTTATTTAAAGGAAACTTCTCATAAATGTTAAAAGGAAGGAAGGAACATATTGCAATATATTTTTTACGGATGTCATACCTTGGCACTCTCCAATTAACTATCCATAGAACAATTTTTTTTTAGTTCTTAAATTAAAAGGATAAATTTTATAAAAATCAATAAAATGAATATTCAAAATTATATATAATTATTAAAATTAATATATATGAAATCATTTATTTTAATAAAAAATTACAAAATAATTTATTCATTTTTATTTAATTTATTACAAATTTATTTTTATAAAATTAAAATGAAGTACATATAATAAGATATTATTATTTATGGCTTTTGAGAACAATCTACCCTTTAAAGTCAAATTAAAAATTATTAGAGAAATAATTTATAAACAAATATTAAATAACACTGAATTTCCCGGTTGTTTTTCAATTATGAAATTTAACAACAAAAGTTAAACGTTGTAAATGTTTAGTTTACTGTATATTAAAAAGGATGTTAAACATTGGAGATTCTAATTAAAAAATATTATATAATCTTCTAAGACAAACTCGCTAATATATATATAAAGATCTTAATATAATAATAATAATAAAGATTCCATCTTCACAGTTGTTTCTTGTTCTAATTAATCTATGTTAAATTAGTCTGTGCTTAAAATGATAAGATTAATCGTTTTGTAATAAAAATGAACGAATAATATGGAAAAAATAATATATATGATATGAATACATTAGTAACCTTATAGAAAGCAATGGTTATAAATAAATAGATTTTATTTATGTGCCTAAGATATCGTTGGTCATAATCCATATTAAACAATTTTCAAAGAAATTTCGAAAAATAACTTTTATTTTTATAATTTCTATGAATTTAATTTCAAAACTTCATGATCAATGTTTCAAATAATGAAAATATTTGATTGAGGAAATGATTAGAAAGCCATGAAGCGCCTCATACTTGTTGGTGACTATAAAAGGTTTATCAAATTTTAAGAATAACATAATTAGTTAAATTAAAAATATAATTTAAAATGGTGATAAGAAAGTGAATATTTTTCTGTTATATAACAAGTTGTTTATATAAAATTTCATTATTTAAAAATAATATTCCATAAAAGTAGAAATTATTTTTCAAATCATTTAAATGTAAAAAAATATAAAAATAAAATTGAGAATATTAGTCAAATTTAATAAAAATATGGAAAATAATAATTAATATTATGACTTATAATTAGTTGTTCTCTGATTTCAATTATCTTTTAAAATTTGAAAAATCAAAAAGTAAAAAAAAAAAATGAAATTATTTTTAATTTTTAATTAAAATTTAAATCACATAAAAAGGAATATGCTAATGAGGTGAGAGCTATTCATGCCACCATAGCAAAATATTTTGTTCAATAAAAATTAGAATTTATAACAGTCTAAAAAAAATTTTCTAAGGCACTCTTGACTCATTTTGTTACCTTTCTAAATGCACGAACTAATTAGTTTTTATTGAAAATATTGACCTTGCTATTCTAATTATAAATAAAAATACATTCGTGTACAATTCTAATTCGAAAAATCAAATTTCTTTTTGTTATATATATTATTAATAAATTTATTTTAATAAAGTATGTGTGTAGATAGAAAAATTATTTCGTATATTACCTTATTAGGATTATAAATTATGATATGGATTATATTAAATTTTAAAGAATTCAGTTGAATAAGAAAGGGAGTAATATAATTACTAATAAAAAATATTTTTATAATAAATAAATAATTAAACAAATATATAAATAGGTAGGAGTATAATTTAATGTATAATTAATAAGTTCATATTAATATGAACTTATTAATCAAATAAATATTTAATTAAAAAATAAAATATTATTTTTTTGATAATTAATTTTAAAAAAAAAAAATTGGAAATGTGTTAATAACAATTTTACAATAAATAACAGAATAATAAATAACATTTAAGAAATTTTATATATATATATATATATATAAATAAAGAAAAGTTTAATAAATAAAAAAAATGTATATTTACAAATTCATTTTAAGTAGAAAACTCCTTTTATATTTGTAAATTTATTTATTATTTTCAATGAAATTTTGATATTTAACTAAATTTAGTAATAAACATAAATAAATATGTATTATTCATAACAATAAATGTTATTATTTCTGTTAAGAATATTTAATATTATTTAATTAAAAGTTAAAATTTATATTCACAAAATAATCATTTATATAAATTATTTTGATTAATTATATTTTCGGAATGGGTTAAAACAAGGAGACGGTTTATCACCAATGTTTTATTTAATTTCGTACTGGAATATGTAATTAGACAAATTGGGGAAAAATCAACCGGAATCCAATCAAAAAAAAAATTTAAGTATTATGTTACGCAGACGACTTAAATATAATAGGAGTTCCGGCAATTGCAATTAAAGATAGCGTAGAAAAATTAATCGAAGCAGGAAAAGAGGAGGGGCTGGAAATTAATAGTGCTAAGACAAAGTAATTAGTAACAGAGAGGAATAGTATTAATACACAGTCTTAATATTCAAAATGTAGAATTCGAGATTGTAGAAAAATTTAAATACTTAGGATCTGTAATCACAAAGGATTCGAGAAGAATTTAAAGCGAGGTGGCATTCGGGAAACGCCTGTTATCATGCAGTAAAGAGGCTTAACGCGTCAAAATTATTATCAAAGGGGATAAAAATTAAAATATATAAAACAATTATTTTGCCGGTTGTATTATATGGGTGTGAGGCATGGTCTATGACCTTAGGAGACGAGAGTAGATTTAGAGTATTTGAGGGTTGGATTCTTCGCAGCATTTATGGGTCAAAAATAGATGAGGTCACCGGGGAATGGCAGAGACTGCATAACGAGGAATTGCATGATCTCCAGATAGAGTTAAGGTTAGAAAACCGAGAAGGCTGCGATGGGCAGGGCACGTGGCTAGAATGGGAGAGAAAAGAATGGCGAAAAATATATTGGCGGGAAAGGTCCGCTTGGAAGAGCAAGGACGCGGTGGGTGGACAATGTAGGAAGGACGTGAGGGGGATTGGAGGATTGTGGCTCAGAAAAGGAATACTTGGAGAAGTGTGGTTGCTGTGGCCGAGAACTTTCGAGTTCCGTAGAGCCACAGAGATAGATAGATAGAATTATATTTTCCAATATATATATATCTGTTATTTGACAGTAAATACTGGCGTTGCAAATAATTTTAAAATATTATTGTATAATTGTTATTATTAAAATCATATCGTCTTACTATTACTAAATAATTAATATTCTCAATTACCTTCCGTTTAATAACAATAATAATAAAATTTGTTTCTGGGATTCACATTGGGTATTATGAAATAAATGTGAAATTTCATTTAATGAAAGACAAGAAGAAAATGGAAATAAAAATTACTTGAAATTAGTGTAACCAACCAAGTGTTGCTTAGGATTTCATAAAAAAATTATAAAATTTATTAAACATTAAAATTAATTAAATTATAAATATATTTTTATACCTCTAATTTATATTGTTTATATTCACTTTTAATATATATCCACTTTCGATTTGCTATAATCAATTAAAAAAGATTGAATAATATATATTTTCATTTTTTATATATATAATATAATAATTTAATAATAATAAATAATGTATTAAATTTATAATTTATATATACGAGGATGGGGTGAAAAGTTTCCGGCCTGACCAAGAAAAACGATGTTTTTAAATTTTTTTTTTTTTGCTTTATTTTTCAACATTCAAAATAGCTGAGAGCTGAACGATGTCAGCTGAAGGTGTGTGAAATAATTTGAAAATGGAAAGCTGTGTGCAACGTGGGTGCCGCGTTTGCTAACGTTAGACCAAAAACTGCTTCGAAAAACCATTTCTACCGAAAATTTGGCGCTGTAGGCGTAATCCAAACGAATTTTTGCGTCGATTCATAACTGTTGATGAGACTTAAATTAAATTCAATCAAATTTAATTAATTAATTAAATAAATTAATTAGAACACCGTTATGAGAAATGTATCAGTGTTGATTGAGATTATTTTGAAAAATATAGCAAAAAAAAAAAATTTAAAAACATCGTTTTTCTTGGTCAGGCCGGAAACTTTTCACCCCATCCTCGTATATATAAATTATAAATTTAATACATTATTTATTATTATTAAATTATTATATTATATATATAAAAAATGAAAATATATATTATTCAATCTTTTTTAATTGATTATAGCAAATCGAAAGTGGATATATATTAAAAGTGAATATAAACAATATAAATTAGATGTAAACTTTTCACCCCACACACTCGTATAACAAAAGGTTTTTGTCTGCACATTGCCCAGAATTTCAAAATTTTTGCACATCATCACGTTTCATGACTTCAAGTGACTAGAATTCTTTATGTCTGTCTATCCGGAAAATTGTGAAGTTATAGACTCAAAATTGGCGATTACTATGAAATTAGATCACAATATTCCTATAAACCTCTATTTGAACATAAACTAGAAATTTTATCAATATTTCTAATTAATTAATTTTTAAAAATTGATATTATGCTCCATATTGTTCATTCAGAGCCTCCACAGCCTCAGTGTCGCTTCATTTCCGGCATATATAAAAATAATAATTCTAGTAATCGCCACTGAATATTATAATATTTAAATTTTTATTCTAATATTCAAATATCATTTAACTATTTAATTTATTCAATTATTATAAATTAATACTATTAATGATTGTATGTATTTTTAGTTTATGTATAGTTTTATATGACGTTAAAAATGTTAATTTTAGTTTTATAAAATGTTTCAAGTCTCTTACATTAGATTTCGTTAAATTTCATTATAATTAAAAATATTTAATAAATCAATGAAAGTAAAATATATAAATGAGGTGATTAAGTAATATTATATTCTATTATAGCATATAATATAAAGTATATAATTAATTTGCTGATTAAATTAAAAAATAAATAAGAAAACAAATTGGAAATGGATGTTTTAATAAACTGTATCTATTGCATACCGACTTTCAACCAAGTATAGTATATGTAACACTTCTAGGTATGAAGAGAGTCGAAGGGAGCTAGTAACTAATTAATATATGTATTTAAATTAAATATCTATATTAAATTATTGTCAAATGGTATTCTTATTTTATACAAGACAATTTTGTAATATTTAAAAAAAAATACTTTATTTATAAAAGAAATTCGAGTATATATACGAGTTTTATTTCATTTACTTTACAAATAAATCAAATAAATGTATAATGAACAAGAGCACAGCTCTACGTATTATAATTTCAAGGACACATCAGTTGCCCAGACCCTTTGTTCCATAACTTATTATAAGATATTTAATTTTATACTTATCAATTAAATTCCATCAGATAATGTAGAGACATCTTCAACGGGGCATTGCCAAGGAAGTAGTTATTGAAATATTTATTTTTTTCTTATATCCAGAGTATATTTATTGAATACTTTCAAAATATTTTAATATTGAATTTTGAGTTTCAAACCCTTGTTCTTAGATTCATCTAATTATTATTAGTAATATTTTTACTATCTCGCCAAAGATAGTATTACGATCATGAAAATGTTTGATGTCGAGATTTGGTATACGGGCATTATTCAAAATCTGTAGTTTTCTATCAACTTTTGAGAAATGTAGCTCAACCGGAAGTGGGTCATTATCTATAACGTTTTGATTTTTTTCCTCTTAAAGTGACCGTAAACATAAAAATATATGTTTGATAGTTTTTCACATGATTAAAAATTGTATAAAACTGCTATATATAGAATTTCAGCTTGATTGAATCACTGAAAGTACCGGAATTAATTTTTTAACACTGCAAATCACGCGCCAGCACGTGAGGTGGTGCCATCAACAATAAATATTATTTATTTTTAAATATAATATATGTTATTTAATCCAATTCAAATTGTGAGATAATCGAGTGGAGATCCAGCTTATTATATTATAAGCTTATGTTCAATATGACTATCGAAATTGTATTACATCTTATAATGAGCCAGTTTCTTCTAATTTCTCCACAAATTCTTTTCTCTTTATGGTCAATTAATATGCACCCAAAGATATTCAAATAATAAATTTTTATTTAAAAATGATAAAAAAATACATTAATTAGAAAGAAAATTATTATTATTTTAATTTTCAATATTTGAATATACCTATAACTCTATGAATTATTTTAAAAGATAGAATAGTTTAGAAAAATATTTAATTAATTAAATTAAAATTAATTAAATAATTTGTATTTTTTAGTCTTATAAAGTTAATTACTTACATAATATAAAAATATAAAAAAAAAATTATTTATTAATGTTAAATTTTTTTATATTTTATATTTGTTGTTTTTTAATTAATGTAATTAATATAAATATATATCTGCTTTTGTAATTTCTTTGTGGTTAAGTGATGAGATAAATGTGACCTTTTGAATAATGTTTTCCAGATGTGGGAGTAAGTAGTATAAGGTCAACTCTCTCGCTTAATAAAGATATTTGTTACTACCCTTAAATTGTAAAGGAATATCAAATTTGTCACAAAAATATTAAAAATATTTAAGTTAAATGATTATTTAAGAAAATTAAGTAGTTAATAATTTTATTTTATAAGGTCAAGAATATAGATTGTAATTCATTATAATTGAATTTAAGAGAAACATATATATATATATATATATATACTAGCTGCCCCGAGCGCCTTCGGCGCTCTCCGCACCTAGACGGGGGCTCCGCCCCCTGTACCCCCCCGAGTAAAAGGTTTTCATCCATTTTGTTTCAATCAGTATATTACATAAAACATTCATTTCTTTTTGTGTTCTTATTTAAAATACATTTTAATTTAATCACTAAATTAATTATATATATTATTATCGTATATGTTATATCTATCTATCTATGTGACTCTAAGGAACTCGAAAGTTCTAGGCCGCAGCAACCACATTTCTCCAAGTGTCCCTATCCTGAGCCCTTGTCCCATCTCTCTTACGTCCCTTCCTACACGTCCTTGGTCTTCCAAGCGGACGTTTTCCAATCCAAAATCTTTTTCCTCTCCCATTCTAGCCGCGTCCCGTGCCTAACCCTAACTATTTCTGAAGATGCATAGAGGTCATGCAATTCCTCGATGTGCAGTCTCCACCATTCCCCGGTGACCTCATCTTTCTTT
This sequence comes from Labia minor, assembly GCA_963082975.1. Classification (NCBI taxonomy): domain Eukaryota; kingdom Metazoa; phylum Arthropoda; class Insecta; order Dermaptera; family Spongiphoridae; genus Labia; species Labia minor. The sequence goes on from OY720348.1 coordinate 10,655,008, forward strand.
GGCCAATAAATGCTGGAAAGAATACTCTGGATCTACTCTCATCTCCCAGGGTCATAGACCTTGCGTCCCACCCATATAATACAACAGGCAAAATAATTGGTTTATATATTTTAATTTTGATTCCTTTTGATAATAATTTTGATGAGATAAGCCTCTTTACTGCATGATAACAGGCGTTTCCCGATTACAACTTCGATTTAAATATATATATTCTTCTCAAATATTATTATCCTTCGTGATTACATTCAATTTTTCTACATATTCAAATTCTACATTTTGTATATAGATTTTGTTACTAAATATTTTTTCTTATCACCATTAATTTCAATCTGAATTAGAAGAAAATTATAAATTACCTCCTCTTCCACCCCATTTACCTATCCAGGCATCTTAATTTCTTAACACTCCGTTTTTTTAAATTTAAAATAAAAGGAGATAAATAGTTTTAAATTATATTCGAGTGGTCTATTATATTCTATATATCAGTATTTTTTTCTGAATTTAATACCAACTTGATTTTCAAAATGTTCCATTCGTTATCCATATGATTGATTACATGTGTTAAAATTTAAAAAAATTCAAATATTCTAATTTTTAAATTTAAATACAATTGAATATTATTTTTTATTAATATCATATCAAAAAAGAGAATTTATTAAAAATTAAAAATAAAAAAAGAAGCCTATTAATAAAAAAATATAATAGAATACAATAATTTTGATTTAAAACAAATTTTAATTTTAAAAAAAAAATACTCAATATAAAAAAGATATAAATTTAAAACATCTCGTAATATCATTTGTCTAAAAAACATATTTTAATTAACCAAGAAATCATTTTTGCACTTAAAATATATTTGTAATTAATAATTGAAACAAAAACAAAAATAATAAAATTTTGTCATTTTAATTGAAGTTTTGAAAATATTTTTGTATTGATAAAAGTTTAAAAATAATATATTCAGTTCACTTCAAATAGAAAAGAAGAAATATTCAATTATATAGAAAGAATAAATAAAAATTAAGTTAAATATGATCTAAATATTTTATTAAATAAATTTAAATGAGAACTTTTAGAATAAATTATTTAATTTAATTGATATTTAAATATTAGAATTTAAAATAAAAAGTGAAATATTATAATAATTTTTAAATTCTGAGAAATATGCAGACAAAAACCTTTTATTTATATATAGATAGTCGAGCTGGGGATGGCAATATGGGTTTTTCCAAAAAGAGAAAGTTACCTTCCCCCCCCCCCCCCCCCCCCCGAGGCCCTAGTAGGGATTAATTTAATTATTTATTATATTTCAAAGGAATATTTTAATATCATTTTAAATGAATGAATGAAAATTCAAATTTTATATAGTTTTTTATATATGTTTATTTATGCAGAAAAAATTAATTGACATAATTATTAATTTAATAAAATAAAATTTAATATTATAATTTAATAAAATAAAATTATTTTAATAATAAAATTTAATTTAATAAAATATTAAAATAATAAAAATTAATAAATTTTAAAAAAAAATATAAAATACTTAAAGAAAAAAATGTGCCTTTGCAAGTTTCGAACTCAGGGTGCAAAGTCATAAGAAGATGCGCTAGCTCGCTCGGCCAGGAACCGCTTTTGTTTAGAAGCTTCTTATAAGGGTATATATAAGATTTCAAATTTTTGCCACCAGCGCCTCTATGAGCTAGTATGGTAACTAAACTATTTTTAATTAATTAGCATTTCCTGGACACACCTTACCAATTAGCGGTTTTCTAAAGGAAGTCTGACATGCCCTGAGACCTACTGAATATACATAAAAAATTTCATAAGAATCGGTCAAGCCGTTTCGGAGGAGTATGATTTCAAAGTTTTGTGACACGAGAATTTTATATATAAGATATATAAAGAGAGGAGAAAATGTATTACGAGAAATTTCCTATTTTTATCTTAATTATTTAAATAAAATAAGTTCGAGAATCTACTATACTTCGGAAATTGATTGAATATTAATTTAGAACAATATTTCCGTCACGTTTATACAACATATTACTATTAAAAAAATGAAAAAGATTAAGATAATGAAAATGGAAATAAACTAAACTTGTAATTATATCTAAACGTACGGGTTGCCTTTGGTCGTATTAAGGGGCTACGTCACGTGATACGCGGCGAAATGATCATTGGCTCTGCTTACTAACGATTGTGAAACATGTGATTTGAATAAATTTATTCATCTTTTATAGTTATATTTGCCTAAAAAGTATTCTCTTGATTTATCTTTAAATAATAATAATTGTCCTTCAAAAATTTGAGAAAATAAGAAAATTTATTAAGAAATTAGTAAGATACATATACAGGGTTATCATAAAAGAATGGTGCGGTTTCAGTAATTCGTAGGAAGATTGTAGGGAAATTTCTAAATGTTATATTGATATCTCTGAAAGCCTACAACCCAAAAGTTTGTTGATAAGCTGTTCTAACCTCAACATCAGTTCTTGTACTGTTGTTGCGGTGAGTTTAGTAAGTTACTATGTTCTCTGTTAAAGATAAAGCAAAGTGTGTTTTATTGATGGCTGAATTCAAATCCGTAATTTTAGTTCAACATGCGTTCCAACGTGAATTTGGAAGAGATCCACCACACTTCAGTGCATTGGTCACGGACGCTTTGAACAAAAAATTTGGAGATCGATGGATAGGCCGGCAAGGACCTATGCTGTGGCCTCCAAGGAGTCCAGACTTGACACCTTGTGATTTTTTCTTGTGGGGTTACATCAAAAACATTGTTTATTCACAAAAAATTCGCGACCTGAACCACTTAAAAACAGGATTAATGAAGTAATGACAAGCATAACCGAAGAAATGTTAGTGAATGTTTGGAGAGAAGTTGATTATCGTTTGGACATTTGTCGAACGACTAAGGGCGCCCATATTGAAATTTATTAATTCTGTAAAAAAAACTGTATGAGACGACAAATTAGATTAATAAACAAGATTAACTGTAAGTAATTCTGTTTTTCTTTAAACAATGTTTGAAACCGCACCATTCTTTTATGATAACCCTGTGTATTGTAATACATAAGCATAAAAATGCTTTTTAATACAGGAATGTAGTAAAAATACTAGTAATTAACATTTATAACAGACATTGAAACATGCGGACGATTTAAAGAAATGTTCTCAATTAAAAAATAGAAAACTATTGTCATGAATTAAACTTATAAATAATCATAAATTCATGACATGTTTCTTAAAACTTTTAAAATAACAAAAGGCATGAAAAAAGGCCGAAAAGATAATAGAATTATTTTAAATTGAATATAAGAAAATATTTCAAAAAATTTCTTCTTTTTAAAATTCATAAATCACTGACGAGAAGTGACCATGTAACACATTTTCTACGAGATGGGGGTGAGTTAGTGGAATGTTACCAGAAGCGTCTTGGAGGGGGATAAATAGTTTGTCCTAATGTATTTAAGGATAATTTAGAATCAGTCGAAACGTTGTACAGTTATTTTAATTTAATAAATAATTTTATAGAAACAATGTGGTCTTTTAATAAAAATTCCTTTAATAATTAAGAGAAGATATTTGTGTCCAGCAGATAGCCTTGAATATTAGAAAGTATATCCCGAAAAGAAATACAGAGATGAAGCATTTAAATTAGGGATGAGGAACCCGCGGCCCGCCTAGCTTACTTAACGTGACCATTTATTTTTTTCCTAAAAACGGGACATTTTTTAATTTTCGGTAATAGATTGGGGAAGCTATGAAGAAAACGTATACTTTTCATTATTTCTGTTTATTATAATGAAAATAACTGAAAAATATAATAAATAATATAACAATAACTTAGTATAATAATATAATAATAAATTTAAAATAAGGGACAAGCTACCTGAAAATGGGACAAATGATCACTTTAAGCATACTAGAACGATATCATATTAGTGGTATCCTAAAATTTTTGCGGGCCATTTGATTATGTTAAGTTAAATATTTATTATAATAATAGTTATAACAATTCCTTGAAAGACTGATGTGAATTATTTTTATATATTTAAATCTCAATTTACACGGGCTTAGTACTTGTCATTAGTTCAGGGGTGGGCAAATACTTTTAAGCGCGGGCCAAAATGAAATTTTCAAAATGTCTTCCGGGCCGGAGGACCATATTTCGAAAACACTAATAAAAAAAAATTTATCTTTTTTTTTTAGAGACATATTGAACGAAAAATCAAAATAAGAGCCAACTTTTTCAACGGGCCGGCGGGCGTTCAAAAAGCTTTGGGCTTAAGGTTTAATAATTAATAATAATTTACTAAGTTGTTTTTTGTTTGTGGCTCGCCAAGAAATGTCAAACTTTCGTTTGGTAATTTGATAAAAAAAGATTGCTCACCCCTGATTTAAAAGATATTAATTTAATTTTATTCTATTAATCAAATATTAGTATTATAATTTTAAATAAAATTATTTATTTTAATGTTAAATATATTAATTTATAACAATAGAAAATTATTCGTCTGGAAATTATTTTTTAGTTTATTTTAATTAATTTTTATTAAAAAGGAATAATCGAGATCAATAATTGAAATAAAGATAAAGGTATCGTGATAAAACGAATATAAAATCGATTAGTGAAGAGGCAAAAAGATAAAGTTAATTGTTTTCATGCTTTATAAATACCCCATTCATCCCTTTCGGCTTTATACTTTCTTTTTTTTTATTTTTATCAAATGTTAATTGAATGTATGGAACAGTGATTCTTAACCTTTTTTTTACCGCGGCACACTTTAAACGGTTTAAAAATTGGCGGAACACAAAGAAAAAGATAAGTGTAAAAGTTTACCATATTGAAAAAAAGTGGTCCTAAAAACGGTTTACCTTTTGTTTTTTGTTTTTTTTAAACCAAATTGAAAAAATTTAGAAAAAAAGTTGGAAATATTTAAGAGCCTCATAATCTCGCGGCACAGTGGTTGAGAATCACTGGTATAGAAGATATAATTTTTTTGTTTATTTTTTATCCGAATTTCGATTAATTATAAGGTTTCATATATTTATAATAGTTTAACTATTAATTAATAAAAAGCTATGTTTATGGTTGGTGCCGTATGGAATGTTAATGAATTGATTTAAATACTCTCCGCGTGACTGATAATATAAATTTAATATATTTTAAAATTGTTTGTGAATAAAATATAATGTTATTAATTAATTTTAAGTGTTATATAAAGTCATGCCTCTGATGACCAACGACCACCCCCATGTGTGACAACCCCCCCCCCCCCAACTACCACCCCGAATCGTTTTAAAGAGGCTGTCAAGTCTTACCCCGAACGTTTTAGAACACTTGTAAAGCCTAGTTTGCATGGGCTTAGTACTTGTCAACTTGTTCAGGGGTGGGCAAATACTTTTAAGCGCGGGCCAAAATGTAATTTTCAAAATGTCTTCCGGGCCGGAGGACCATATTTCGAAAACATTAATAAAAAAAATTTATCCTTTGAACGAAAAATCAAAATAAGAGCCAACTTTTTCAACGGGCCGGTGAGCGTTCAAAAAGCCCGGGCTTAAAAGTATTTGCCCACCCCTGAACTAATGACAAGTACTAAGCCCATGTAAACTAGGCTTAAGGAAGTCTTGTGAAGAGTGCTATCTTGGGAGACTACTGGGAGTCTTGGAAGACTGATAGTGAAGACTTGTGTAGGATCTCATAACGAGATTTGTGTCTTGTGGTCCGACTGTTCTGTGATTTGACGAAGCCATCCGCTAATCATTGTTTTGCAAGCCTCCTGAGCTTAAACTGACTCCACTGTATCTTCGTGGTCTTACCTATCGGCAGCTATCGTATCTCTGTGAGATAAAGCTGGAGCCAGACATCTTGATAATCGATAAATACAGGTCGCGTATTTATCACTGATCGACTGGTCCAGAAGAAGACGTCCCCCCCTTCTCTATGATCATAGAGGTATAGTGCACTTATCTTATCACCTTAATTAATCTGGCGAGATAGTAAAAAAAAAAAAGAAATACTACAAGGAAGTTATGCAACGTTTGCATGAAGCAATCGTGGAAAAACAAATAATGGATTCTGCATCACGATAATGAAACAGCTCACACATCATCGCTTGATCATGATTTTTGGGCCAAAAACAACACCGTAACTATGCCTCATCTACCGTATTCGCCAGATTTGGCTGCATGCGACTTTTCCCTATTCCTAAAACTGAAGAGACCAATGAAAGGAAAGCGTTTTGCCACAATGGCTGAGATAAAGTCGGAATCGAAGAACAAGCTGATGGCCATACCGAAAAGCGCATTTCAGAAGTGATTCGACGATTAGAAGAAGCGCTGGCACATAAGTGCATTATATCTGAAGGGAATTACTTTGAAGAAGAAAAAATGGATAGTGATGAATAAATAAATACTTTTCGAAATAATTATAAATAATTACAAATTCACCTTTTCACCTCATATTATAAAAATATTCCTAATTTGTCTTTGTCAAAAAAAACTTAAAATTTAATGAGTGTATTAATGTATTTATAAATATAACGATACTATAATCTTAAAACAGTAATCTTACTCCTACACTTCCTCCACTGAAATAATTATAAAATTGTCCTTTAATTTCATATTTCACGCCACATATCTTTTTAGTATTGTTTCAATTAATATATATATATATATATATATATATATATATATATATATATAATTTGTTTATTCATTTATTGTATTTTATATATTATTGGTGTTATTGTTTATTATAAATTTAAATCTATAATAAGAAATTCAGAAAAATTTAAATAACACTAAAAATAAATAAAATAATATAGCAATACTAATAATCAGTATTTTTCTTAAACAAAATAAAAGTTTCTAATTTAGAACAAAGGGAAATTATTTTTATAAAGTTTATAATGTTTCCGGGATGTAAATTTATCTTGAGAGTCTAGAAATATTTCGTGACGTTGTCACCTAAATAGACTCCTGGATGAAATACTACGTTAGGGGCATTCGCTTATACATTCGCACAATCAACATTAATTATAGAAATTAGTATATATATAAGATCTTTAAGGTTATAACATGATTATATAATATTGAAAAATATCATTTATTAAATATAAATAAATAATTTTAATTTATTTATAATATTATGTTTTTTATTTATTTATTTATTTTAATTTTTATTTATTTATTTATTTTAATTTTAATTTAATATTTATTTGAATTCAAATTAAAATAAAAATCACAAACAAATAAGGTAAAAATTCAAATTAATTTACTAAAAAAAAAACCTTTACAGTAGAAAAGAATTATAAAATGATTCGAATTTCGATTTTTCCAATTTTCACTTAACTTTATTTTTCAAGATGTTATTATGATAGTCTTTTTTTCGTGATGTTGTATATTGTTCGTGTTTGAGCTTTAGTCTATTTATTTTGTTTATTGATTTTCTCTTTATAAATTTATTAATGCTATTATTTATATATTGATTAAACTTTGATTTGCTACTTTATATATGAATACATATATATATTGATAAATTCATTAAATTATAATATATTAATGTATTATATTATATATATAATATAAAACCATCAGAATTAAATAAAAAATAAATAAATTATTTTTATATTATAATCATATCCTTACGTATAAATTTATATTTTGTTTTTATTTCTATTTAATAAATTGGTTTGGAAGAGTTATTTAAATTTCAACCAAATATTATGTATCACTACGGGGATAAAGGGGGCAGAACCCCCTGTCTAGCTGCAAAGAGTCCCAAAAACGATCTAAGCAGAAAGTAGTAAATAAGATAAAAATTGTTAGGCCAAAATGAATTTAGAAACTTACCTGTCCAAGGTTTTGAAAACCATACTTGGAAGCAACCACATCAGCAATATCTGGTCCATTGGGTATGTGGACTGCAAATTGGTTCATAAAAACAGGCGAAGCTCTTGAAGATCTTGTCCCTTGTGCTCCGGGAGTGAGAAACCAGCTCAAGTGAAGGAGTAATAATGGAAAGCCAACGAAAAGCAGCATTGTAAGTTAGGACTGAAAACAAAAATATAATATTACTTTACTAAACAGCAAAAATCCCATCCAACTCATAATTTTTATTTATATTATATTAATCAATAATTAATTAGTAGATAAAATTAAAAGAAATAATATTTTCACTAATGTTTATATATATATATATAAGTAATATTTTTATTTAATAAACTTTCTTAATATTCTTGAATGTCAGCCAGATGTAATATACGTCAGGTAAATTCTGCTTTCTACTCACAAATAATCCATGTTTTCTAAATCAAAACTAATCAATTTTAAATCGTCAAGCGTCTTTTAGTGCACTTAAAATATTTATTTTAAATTTTAAATTTAAAAATCTATTAGGTATATGAATTTATATATTCATCATTCATTTTCTCGAAACTACACCGTTTGTTTAATTTATACATATATATATGGGACTATGACTGTTGGTCACACAGCATAAAACCCAGAATCCAAAAATCTCCTCCTCAAAACTCTTTTTAAAATGATGTCAAAATGGGATCTGAAATGTTGCAAACTTTTCATAATAAAAATGAAAAATTTATGGAACATATTTATATATAAATATATTTATATTTATATTTTTACATATTCAATTTTTATTTTTATATTTATATATATAGAGTAAGGTGGGGCAAAGGTCCGCGCTTCCATTTTAAAACTACTGATAGTCTTTGCATAGTTCTAAATAACTACGTTAGGTTGGTATCAACAAGAATAGAAAACACATAGAAATTCATTATCATGTTGGAAGCCATTTGTATACAATGAGCTAATTTATGTTTATGTCACTTTCCATCTAATATTTATGGATTTTCTTATGATTGTAACATGTGCTTGAATGCACTTTTCAAACTATTTAATGTTTTTGATTGAGAGCTGATACCCTTAAATAAATATTTTAAAACCTTTTTCTTGTTTAAAATAGACAGTAAATAAGTTGACTTGTGGTCAGGTCCGAACCGAGCGACGGTTTGAAGTAAATTAATTTCCAGCTACAGAAACAATTTCAAATAATTTTAATATATCTATTAATGTAATAAAAACAGATATGGATAGAATATAAATATTTTTAATTTTATTTTATTTATAATATATACGCAAGACCAGGCTGTGACGTCATGAATGGCTGGATGACGTCATATAATTTTAAATTAAGAAAAAACTAATAAAGATGATTTTTCTCGAGGATAAAACCAATACAAAGTGCATGATTCGTGGTGATATGTAAAAAATCTCCTCATGTGAAATTTGGTGTGAAAATAACCCTTCCCTTCCTATCGTCGATCGGTAATACTACCATTTTCGGTTTCCGGATATACACCAAAAGTTGATCAATTCATCATACTGATGCATTAAGTAAATATACCAAATTTTATCAAAATCCGTTGAGCCGTTCAAGCTGTACACATCTATACGGATGGACAGACGGACAAACATCATGCTAAAAATACTTTATTCTGTTAAGAAAATGCATGATTCGTGAAGATATGTAAAAATCTCCACATGTGAAATTTGGTGTGAAAACAATACCTCCCTTACTATCGTCGGTCGGTAAAAATTGTTGTTGCACTTTGATGATATTCAATGGGGCAAACATCCACAGTGTCGAAGGGACAAAAGACCGCAATAGATCTTTGTCCCTCAATGGTAGTCAAGTTTCTAATATTTCCTACCTTATTTTTCTTGATGTAGATCATACAAAAGGAAAACTAAAACGAACCCGATTACTCATCTATACTCTCAGGCATAAAAATTACTCAAATATGGCCTTTCAATACAAAAAATTACTTTAAAATTGTGATTCAATGAAGCAGCAATCAGAAAAAGGTAATATCCAGCATCCTGCTAATAAAAAATTATAAATTAAACAATACCTCCCTTACTATCGTCGGTCGGTAAAAACACGCTTTTATTCGAGAACAGGCTTAAAAGTTGAAAATAATTTTTAATACACGTGTTAGATGATTAATAAAAAAAAATAGATATCGTAAGGTTCAGCAAAAATTAATTAAATAATTTTAGATTTGGATTTATTTGGACAATTTGTTAAATTAAATTTCTTAACTATAATTTCTTCAATGGTGAAAAATAAAAATAAATATATAAAGCATACCTATACATAAAGTATTTATTAAATCTTTTCTCACTTTGATTTGAGACGGTGGGGCAAAGGTCCGCAGGTGCAAGATTTTGTTAAATGCCTCTACTACTCTTATGTTACTGATTTAGAAACTAATAAAATCACGAAAGATAGTTAAAATATCAGACTTTCAGAAGATGTTTCAACCTATATTGTATTTTTACACGCTTTTATTTAGTTTCACATCGTGTCCTGTTGTTAAACCTTGCAAGGTGAATTTGAAGCACTTCCCAATGTTCGAATGTGCTGAAATTTTGTATACATAAGTAACTCCGATGACAATGCAATATTCAGGGTCATCCCAGGTCATAGGTGACCTCGGAGGTATTATTTTATAACAATTATTAATTATATAATACATAATATTGAAAAATAGTAATTATCTATAAATATATAATTAATTAATAAGAGCTAATTTAATTTTTTATCCAAAAAAACCTGGGTTTCATTCAAAAAGTCACGGACATATTGACTGCCCTGGTAAGTCATTTGAATTAAATTATTTATTCTAAAAGTTATCATTTTAATTAAATTAATTTAAATCATGTTTAATTATTTTGTAAAAATAGAATACGTTATGTTTTAATTTTTAATGAATATCAAGTAATGGCGATATTGTTTTTGAAAAGATCTATTATATATAAACCAATAATATTATAATAATAATAATAATCAGTCCCCTATAGCCCTATACCACCGATTTGATATATACTATTTTAATCGACCTGAATTAGATTCTTTCAACATTTACACTATAACCTGTAATCATAAACCGGGCGAAATTTCTGTCAAGACTAAAAATTAGGAAATAAAAAAAAATATAAAAAACTTTTTAAAAACACGCTTTTATTTAAATGCACTAAAAAAAGAGAAAATAATTTCTCCACACACACTACGATTTCCTTACAATTAATCATATCTAAAAAATAAAAGCGTGAGCGCCAAATATGCAGGGAAAAACGCAAATTCTACTTTAAATAGACATAGTTATCAAGTATAATGGAAAAGAAAAAAAAAACAGAAAGGTTTGTGCATATATCCAAAGAAATGTCCTTCGTATTTTTTTCTTTTACTAAAATTAAAAATAATTTATTTTAATAATATTTTGTAATCAAATTACGAAATATATATTATGTTATATCCACAGGCCATACTTTTCTGTCTTTCGGTGCATTAATACGTACATTTAAGTGCTTTATGTTTTATGACTTTTTTAATTTATGTTCATTTAAATTATTTTAAATTATTTCCTATATTTTGTAGTTTATTTATTTTAAATAATAATCTTAATCTTAAATATTCATAGTTCATAAGGAATAATTTATTTAAAGTACCGAGGTGAACCAGTTACTATTAACTCTCAAGAATAGGTAAAAGAAGAAAAGATCTTGATGAAATTTGTTAATTCTGTAAAGGAATTATACAAGAAGAAGAATATTATCCCATCACTACGATAATGCTCGTTCTACTACTGTTCATGCAGAAAAGAATACTAAAGTTGGTATATCTATTCTATAATTTCCTGCAAGAAGTCTTGACCTCACTCCAATTGAACATTTATAGGACATAAAATGGAGACGCCTAAGAAGGCGAAGTCAACCCAATTGGACATGAAGAATTAGAAATTGCATCAATTGAGGAATGGAACAACCTCTCCTAAGAAGAAATCAAAATTTTAAATCTATCAATGCCAAAAAGAATCCAAGAGGTAATAAGAGCAAAAGGAGATATTTCTAAACTGTTTTTTGATCAAAAAATTTAATAAATTTCATTTTATAAATTTATATATGTATATATATATATAATATTGTTTTTTATTTAAATGAATATATCTCCTATCTGGTAATTATTTACATGAGCTCCACAAGCTTTATTAATTAAACTAAAAGAGATCATGCAAAAAGTCATAAGAAAAAGTTGTTTAGAATCATACAAGGAATAGAGCAGGCTAAGTTTCATGAACCCACCTAGTTGCGGGTGTCAACGAAATAATTACCAATTTTCCTATTCGTTTTGACTATCTTTTCTTTTATGGTTGTTGGTGGCAACACAACGGCACACTATCAGGTGGCGCTATTGATGGGAGCGAGTATCAAATTCAAAATTTGGATTATATCAACAACCTGTATCTTATCCCAACGTTGAATTCCCACAACGACATTTCGGTTTTTTAAATTCGGTTTATTTTATTTTAGAAAATATAAACTCCGAAAAAACGTTTAAATAACTTTGATATGAATAAAACTATTTCTAAAATGGTAATTATTTCGTTGACAGCCGCAGCTAGGTGGGTTCATGAAACTTAGCCTGCTCTATTCCTTGTATGATTCTAAACAACTTTTTCTTATGACTTTTTGCATGATCTCTTTTAGTTTAATTAATAAAGCTTGTGGAGCTCATGTAAATAATTACCCTCTATCTATCTCTTATGAAATATATTCTTTTTGGGAACTGAATACCTTGGAATATAAATATAATTATTATTTTGTTATTATTTTATTATTATCTTCTATTTTTATACTTTATTTTAAGATATTTTTTCTATTAAGTATAAATATTCATAATATGTGTTTTCCACTTTTTACCGACCGACGATAGTAAGGGAGGTATTGTTATTTATTGTAAATATATTTTTTGTATTCTTTGAGATTTGAGGATATTATAATTTGATCACTATAACTTTTTCTTTTTTTTAATTTATAATTATTTTCCCTGAAATTATAATTTATTTTCGAATTTATATTCGGCTTATCATTTTTAAAAGAGGCGTCATTGGGTGTGTGGGTAGCGAACCTGCCTCACATTCACATGGTCCCGGTTTCAAGTCCCGGGCCTGGCAAGGGAATTTCCCTAGCTAGGGTCTATGGGACGGAGTCAACCCAGCCTCTGGGAACAACATTGGGAAAAAGCTACTTGATAGCGCCTCCGATCAAGAAAATCAAGGTAAAGGTTGAGAGGACCCGTTCTACTGATCATAGGACACCTCATTGATATAATCGGCTTGATAGGCGTTGTCCTTGCGTAGGACGTACAAAAGTCAGTTTTTTTTCTATGATTTTTAATTTACATAAATAAAATATCAAAAATTAATATGTTTGCCTTTTTTGCTAATATATATGAAGGTATGTAATACTTAAAAATAAATAATTACCTTACGCTAGACTATTTTTATAACATTAAAAATATTACACCGAAAAGAAATTGCATTTCGTCTTAATTCACACCACTAATCACTGTTTATATTCTTTAATATGTTGATTTAATAGCCATGAAACTATTTCGTAATTTGATGATAACAAATGAATGTACCCTCGTAATTGTTACAATCATTTTTTAATGGCATAATAACGGATCCCCTCTACTTTTTTGATAAAATTCCCTGCTTGAGATTAATTTTATTAGTCAATAACAGTGTTTCTCAAACTATACAGAGATTAAATATTTTATTTATTTATTTTTTTTTCTTTGCTTAACATAATCAACCTATTTACATATAGAAAATTATCAAAGTTCAAGATAATTTCTGACACAAATGCATAAAATAAAAATTGAAATAAAATAAAATTATGGACAAAATAAATATATTCAATCAATTTTAAATGAAAAACATCATTTATATAAAAGAGAACCACTTTAGAAAGGTTAAATTAAATAAAATTATAATTTCAATTAAATTAATGAAGTTATTAATGGAATCGATATAAAATTTTTATATTCTTTGATAACTACCCTTAAGCTTTTAAACAATTAATAACCCATAACTTCAAAGCTCCCTTAATCTATTATAATGATATTTTGCCAATATCCTCTTCTTAATAAGTAAAAAATCCTGTAAAATTTAAATTTTAGTTCAAAAAAATTTAGTATTAGTAAAAATTTTAAAAATTATCATACTCTTATATCAAATTTTAATAAAATTGTTTGTTTTTTTTTTTGTTCTTGAATATTATGATATTAAAAATAATATAGTTGGGAAAATAAATGTTTGAAATTATCATATTTTCAAGGATATTATAAAAAATTATATATTTTCTTAAATGTAATCGATTAAGTAATCTGAATTGTATATGTTTATAAAATCAATTATAATAAGAAAAAAAAATTACATATTGGTATATGCAGTGGTGTCATCCCACGGGTTCACACGGGTTCGATAGAACCCGCTGTTAAAATATTTTTATTGTTAATTTGTCAGTTCACCCGAAGCTGAAAGGGGTTTACATTAATGAATAATATAGCAACAGATAAAAGAAATTCACTTCTCATTGAAAATATTGGCCATTTTATGATTGGAAAGCCAATTTCGGTTTGGGATCCAATACCTTTCGTAAAATCCGGTCTTCGTGAAGGAAAACATACTCTTGGTGACACCAGAATCAAGAAAAAGAAAGAAAAGAAGCATTGAGAAAATCAAAAAATAATTGAGTCTATTGTAAAGTTTATTTAATTTGTTTTGATTCACAAAATAGAAAAAATTTGAAGTTTGTTGTGAATAAAATAAAGTTTATTGTTTTCTAATTTTTGCACAAAATTATTACCGAACCCTTTGTAAAATATTTAGGATGACACCACCGGATATATATATATATGTAGTATAAAAGATTTATTAAATTTTGAGTCTAGAGAAGAACTTGAAATATTTATATATTGATAATAAATTCGATTATAACTTGATAATCAAATCAGAGTATGTCAGAGAAAAATTATTTTAATTCAAAAGAAAAAACCTTGATAATCTTGATAATTTATTAGTTTTATATTATTTCATAAATTTATTATTTAATTAATTCTTTTATTAGGCTTTTTTATACTCAAATAATAAATATACACTGTTACAATTCACAACACAATACAACTATTTTTTTCTTTATTTGTATAGGATGGTTGTAATAATCACAGTAAATATATTTTTTCCTTTTTTGTGTTATTAGGTATATAAAACAATGAATGTTAATTATTTTTATTTCTTTATTTAAAGCGTTATGTTCATTATAAAATGATATTTGGTTTTTAATCCATTATAATTGATTTTTTTTCAAGTGTGATTGATCTTTTGTGAAGAAAATCAATCACGTTTATAGAGAGAAAATGTTATTTTTTATGGGTGCAACACACTTCGATTAATGAACACTTCAATCACAATTAAACATGTTTTTTAAGTGTTTTAACGCTTTAACCTTGCCTTAACATTGACAAAATTTAATGCTTTGAGTGGTTTAAAAAATTTAAAAGTGGTGATTTTGACTTGAGAAACGAGGAGCGTGGGAAACAACCGAAAAAGTTTAAAGACAAGGACTTGCAAGCCTTATTGGATGAAGACGATACTCAGACTCAACAAGAACTTACGAAACAATTCAATGTGACTCAAAAATCAGTATCTCTTCGTTTCTATGGGAAAGATTCAGAAAGTGAGAAAATCGGTACCACATGAACTGAATGAAAGTCGGAAAAAAAAATTGAAAAACACTTGTCAAATGCTGCTCTTCAGATGTCAAAGAAAATAATTTCTTCATCGAATAGTGGCAGGTGATGAAAAGTGGATATATTTTTAGAATTCCAAGCGTCGTAAATCATGACTGAATCCAGGCGAACCATCAACATCCACTGCAAGACCAAATCGTTTTGGCTTAGTCTGATTACCATCTATTCGCATCCTTGGGACATGCACTCGCCGAACAACACCTCGATTCAACAGTACGAAAATGACTCGACAACTGGTTCACTTCAAAGGAAGAATTGTTATTTTTGGCGTGGCATTTTTTATAATTTTCAAATAACAAACGTGCAATTTTTACAAAAAATTTCGGTTTCATATTTCTACATCTGGTATATAAATATATATAATGTATTTCCAAAAGAACCATATATATATATATATATATATATGTAAATTATTATTTTTTTGGATATCTAATGTGTGTATAATAATGGAATGAGAAAAAGAAAGAAAAAAATTAATTAATTAATTTAAAAAAAGAGTTATAATTAAATTAACATAATAAATAATTTTAAAATTAATATATATATATATATAGATATATTATTTGAAACTCGAGGCACCTCAGCAACAAAGATAATTTATGATGTATATAAATATATAAAATATTTAATCATTTATTGGTATTTTATTGAAAATAGTAGCAATGACTTTAGAAAAGAATGTAAAATAATTAAAAGAAAGAAACGAGTGAGGAAATTGATCTGTTTTTTTTGCATTGAATTACTATAATTAAAACATACAAAAAGGGCTAATATTCTTTGTTGTTTCTTTATTGGATGAGGAATATTGTGTTTGCAGAGACATATTTTTTTCTTTTATTCACAAATTAAATAAATCCATGAATATTTATGATTTTAATGTTTTTATAATTAATAAATAATTAATTTTGTTGATAACCGGCTATAATAAACATATGGGCTGGTACAAACGTCAGGTGTCATTTAGAATTTGAAATAAATCCCAATCCATTTAAGAATTATTATAACTCAATAAAGGAAACTAAGAGGATTTTATATCCAAGTGTGAAGGCATTGAAAGTTTTAAAAAGGGAAATTTTATAAGTAACAAAAAAAAATTCATTAAAAAAAGATATAAATATTGATATATGTATATGTATCTTTATATATATATATATATATATATATATATCACTTTTTTAAGCTGTGGGGATAAAATCTTCTCTTTCCCACAAACTTAAAAACAATTTATTTATATTTACAAGATTGAGAATGAATTAGATATAATTCCAAAGTATATAAAAAAAATAAATATTATGGTGAAATCGAAATAATATTTAAACACAAACAAAGTTGAAATGAATGATTTTAACCCATTTTTTTCATTATGAATGACAATATAACAAGATACAATAACAACAACAATAATCAAAATAAAATATTAATAAATAATATTATTGGAAATTAGTGCAATTTATTTTTAGAAATTTGCCGATCCAATGAGGAAATCTGGAGAGAAAGTAGGTTAAATGAATTCCAATGTTTTAATTGTTGATAATTCAATAAATGACATGACGGGGGTGGGGAGAAGAAGAAAATAAACAGGAAAAGATCTATAAAAAAAATTTTAAAAAATGAGAGTGATAAATTTGAATTACCTTGTAATTGAGAAGTGGAGAATGAAATGAATTTGTTGAATAAGGAAATTAGTTAACAGTCAATACTTTCTAGTAATGAAAATTGAAAATCATAATTTTGGATAGAATTTTGAAAATTTTGTTAATAATTTTATTTAATAAAATAATTCAATTGAAGCAGTTCGCACTAACATGATGGTCGAAAAGGAACTATGATAAACACACGTTCTTGTCAATTATGCACTTGTATCCAGTGAAAGGAAAATGTACTGACATATATTAGTTGTCGATTGGCTATTCACACTAGACTGAAGTAACCCTTTCAGACGATAGGATTTCTCCTAAGCGCCTCCTACTCAATGTGAATAGCCAATCTAACAACAAAAATCTCTTATAAATTGAACATATTCATTTGTCTTTAAATAATTTTTATATTTTTAATTAAATTTAATCATACATTTATATAAGTAAATTGTTATTTTCACTTATGATAACATAGAAAATTGAATAATTCTTTAAATTTAATTTTCAGAATGTTGTTTAACTATTAAACGCCACCTCGAGAATTTTTTGGACAATTATCGAACAGCTGATATCTCAAACTCAAATATTTAATGACAATTGTACAAAAAAGGTCACTTAATCACACTTAATTCGCTAGATATAGTAAATAAATTTATATTATTTTAAAATTTAGAAATTTACAAGATAATATACATTTAAATTAGTTAACAACTATTCAATCAAATTGTAAGATTTTCAAATTTGTAAGAATTTATTTATTTACTTGCCTTATATATTAATTATTTTACTTTTAGTTATAATTATTATTCACATTTAATCATTTTTTTTTTACTTTTAATCATTTATTAATGTAATTATATTAATGAATGACATCTTATATTGTATCTAACTTGTCACATATTTATTATTTACAGATTAAAACTATCTATTTTATTCTAATATTGATTTCTTTGGTTTATACATTTAATTACGCCATTAATTCTCAATTAATTTAAAATGTCAGGAGAGGAGTTATTTAGTAAGCAGATGCGCAAAGTAACAAGAAATGTTCATGCCATTAGTGATGCACTTGTCAATGGGAAAATATTATTTGGTAAAAATTCTCTAATATAAACATAATTCAATATATAAAAAGGATTCTTTCTATTCTTATTCTGGTTTTAGTAGAATTTTGATATAATTATTAAATATTTTTAAAAAAATTTTATATCTATTAATAATGAAAAAAATAATGAACTATAATTGTATATTTTATTATTGAATTGAATGAATATATATAGAGTTTAGTTGCACTATGAATATATATACACTGAAATTATAAAAATTTTAAATCATATCTATGTATTTTATATATATATATATATATATATATATATAAGATGATAAAATCTATAATGAATAAAATTACCTATTTAAAATTGTAGTAAATATTAATTTTTTTTAAATAAAAACAGAACATGAATATTTTTTGATAATATTCATTTTTTTAAATAAATCAATTGACAGAATAAAATAAAATTATATATATTCACATTATTAAACATTTTATTTATAATTTAAAATTAATCTTAAATATTGTTTTTTTAGCTTTATCCGATCCAAGTGTATGGGCTGAAGGACTTTTAGTTTTTTATGAAATTTTTCGATTTCTAGAAGAGGCTGCTGAAATAACGACTGAACCCAATTTACAAAGAATTTATGTAGATGGCATTCACAGGAAAGATGAATTTGAAAAAGATCTCGCTTATTATTTAGGGCCAAATTGGAAAAAGAATTATAAACCAAGAGAGTCGGTTATAAATTATCTCAGCCATTTGGAGAAATTGCAAAGGATAAAACCGGATCTTTTAGTAGTCTATGTATATCACTTATATATGGGACTGTTATCAGGGGGTCAGATATTACAAAAGAAAATGCAATTAATGAATAAATTCCAATTTCAAAAGAAAACACTCTCGGAAGGTTATGCCGTTACGACTTTTAAAGATAAAGATATTAAAATGTTAAAAACCGAAATGATCTCACGATTAAATGAGATGGCTCAATTTTGGACTGATGAAGAGAAATTAATTAAATTAGAAGAAAGTAAAAAAGTCTTTCTTTTAAATAATTCAATAATTAGAAGCGTAAAAGGAACAACAAAAGCTTTAACTTATCGCTTTATTTCATTTTTTTCACTTGGTGTAATTCTCATGTTATCTTTTCTCTTCTTTAAAAATGTGATTTTAGATAATTTTAGTTAAATTTTTATTTTTTGTATTTTATTTTTAATTTCAACATAGTACAAATGTATTTTCTTTGAAAAGTTAAAATATTTCCAATATATATTATGTATTGGGATATATTTCACAATTATTTATTTTCTTATTTAATACAATAATGTTTTATAATTTTCTTACCATTAAAATGAAATTTTATATTTACAAAGATAAGATTAAAAATAAATCATTTTAGAATTATTTTTTTTAAATATGTATATAAAACAAAATCGCTATCAAAAATAAATAGAAAAAACAATCCATTATATTTGAAATGATATTTTATAGAATGATTATTATTTCCTCTGTGCATTAAGATAGTATCATGAAATATATTTTATAATTAAACACCATTAATCAAAAGTTTTATTATTTTTGTTAATTTGAAATTTCAATTTTCGTTCATATTAATATTAAAAATGATTATAATATTTTTTACTAAAAGACAGCCAAAACAAATAAAATAATGTTCATTTGAACATAGACCCGATCAGTAAATAAATCATCATGTGATTTAAATTAAACTAATATTTTAAAATATGAAAAATGTATTCATATGCAAAAAAAAATCGAAGATATTTGATTCTACCACTATTTTTTCTTTTTTAACATCAAAAGATAATTTTTATAAAAATAACCATCACTTGATATATCTATTTTTATTGACAGGAAAAAATAACAACTAAATTAGATGAACTTTGAATCTATAAGGAAAAAATGTTGAAATTTCACAAGGTTAAAACTATTAACTCATAGCTTGAAAGTGAAAAAAAATAAACAACCATACAATTATAAATGTTTATAAAGAGAAATGAATTTGATACTATCTCAAATTGTGAATGTATTAATTTTAACTATCTATTTAGGTATACTTTACAATTTTGTTTTGTTCTTTTAAATAATAATTTAAAAGCTATTAAATCATTATTATTTATTTATATTGTATATATGTTGTACATTGATAATATAGAATTTAAAAATATCTGGACATATTTATATGTATGTATATTTTTAAAAACATATATACATATATATTTATATAAATTATTTTTTTTTTATATAAATGTAAACATAAACATAAAAATTATATTATATCTTTTGGTTTTGAAATATTTTTCAACAATCGAGTCTCTTCGAAATTAAAACTTAAAAATAAATATAATACTTTATTAATAATTTATGTGTTTTATTTTCAAATTACCTAAAATATTATTTCATATATTTTTTCTATTCGTATTTTATATTGTATTTTTCCATTATTTTCACTATTTGAAAGAAATGAGTTATTAAATATGATGAAATCTCGAGTAATTTTTAAATAATGAAAATTAAACAATTGATTAAGCAAACCACAGAGGTATACTTTACTATTCATTGCTGTTTATAAAATTTGTGCAATGTTATTAAAAAAGCCTTATTTTATCTTTGTGATGACAGACAACAGGAAAGAAGAGATAACGTTGATCCTTTTTTATTTTTTTTTAATTTTATATTAAAACATTTTAGAATTCCTGAAATAACAATTGGACTTAGAACGTTGTTTACGAACTAATTCTTATTTAATGACTAAAATATATAATGATATTAAAAGATTTTTATTTTTTTAATCAGATGATTTACAATAAAAATAGAATATTCATGCTTTACATCACCCATTAATAAATATAGTTACTAAACAAGTTACATCATAATTTTTTTTTTAAATATAACTTTCATGGCCTCATGACAGTGTAAATGTAAAGGGTAACATGTCTGACTACTCTGTGAACTCTAGTTCGATTCCTGACAAGAAAATGTGTTTCTCGTCGAAATCCACCCAAACTAAGTGATAAAAATTGGGTAGCTTCTTGTAAATAGTAGCAGTAACCAAAAAGAATAAAATGTTTTTTTTTTTAAGAAGAGTTTGTTTTTGAATGTCTTTTATAATTATTGCAATACTAATGTAAAAACTACTGTCAATGACTATATAATTAAAATTCTATATAACTTTAATATAATTTAATTTAATACTATATAACTATATATATATATTTTAATATTAACAAACAAATTCGTTGAATATATATAATAATCAATCTCTATTCTAATTATAAACAATTATGAAATAATATAATTTAATGAATTAGTACAACTTGACTGTCACAAGAATAATAGGTTAGAAAAAATAAAAATTATATTTTAATAATTATTGTATAATTCGATCATATTTTTTATTTTATATATTAATAAATAATAAATTTTATTAATCCTTTTATACTTGAAGTTTTAAAATCAAAAATTTGCCTTATTTGATTTTTAATATAGTTAATATAATTAGTTAATTAATTCAAATAAAAATATAGGATTCAAAACTATTGAGAAATTTTATCAAGCTACATTTTCTATATTTAGGGAAAATATCAGAGCGTGAATTATTGAATGTCATAAGAGGAATAGATAAATAAGTTAAGAAAAATCAAGGTTATATAAAATCTAATAAATTCATGGATAATTTTATCTTTAATTTATAGAAGATAATGCGATCAAGCTATTACAAAATACATAGATTTTAATTGGCTTTTTAAACAAATTTCATATTATTGTGTTCCAAAAATGAAAAAACAAATTCTGTGGCAGCTAGGGCACATAAGGATCAACCAATTTACGTCAATATTCAGGAGCCATACTTCTATATTTATTATTGAAACCACCATAGGAAATATTTATCAAGATAAAAGAAAAAAATTAAATTCTAAAGATCTAGCATTATATACGATACATAAATAGGTCAAAGTCGGACGTTAGAACGGGGCTGGAAATACTGTAGCGACAATTAGCACATATAAACAAAACAATATATAAAATAAATAAAACACAAAAATCTATATATATGTATCAAGTTTTTATTTTAATAAATGATGTTGAAGGTTCAGACCAATTCACATTACTTTTTAAATTGTTAGTCGGAATTGAAATATTACATATAACTTATAATTGCAGGATTAAAGCAATCCATACTTGATTAGTCAAGCGGCTATATTTCGATTTCGGCCAAATAACTTTGCTCTCGATGTATTGGTGTTTCCTACCTTTATGCCAAAGTGGTGGCCCCGACAAGAAAACCACCTCTCCTGATCACCCACGACAAACCATCCCCCCGGAACATCTTCGGTAGCCAACGCAACAAAACAATAATTAAAATTACCCAAATAATAAACGCCTCCTTCTGACTAAAATATATGCCCAGGTGCTGGAAGATGGCAGAAGTTATTATGCCAAAGCCAGAGAAAGAACCTAGTGATATAAACTCATATTGACCGATCTCACTACTATCAATGCTATCTAAAATACTATTAAAACAAATAAAAAAATATTTATCGATGGACAAAATATTATACCCAGTAATTTATTTGGTTTCCGAGATAAACACTCAACTATAGACCAAATTCATAGAATAACAAACATAATTGAGAAAGCTCTAGAAGAGAAAAAAATTTGCTCTGTGATATTCCTTGACGTTGCAAAAGCATTTGACAAAGTTTAGCAAGCAGGGTTACATTATAAATTAAATAAAATATTACTAAAACAAAACTGTGATCATTTAGATTATAATATAACGAAAAATAAACAGATATAAAAAAAAAAAAAGTCGGTGTACCACAGGACGGGGTTATTATTATTATTACGGCTCATTATTATAAACTTAGTCTATATAAATACTATACCAGTAACAAAGAAAACAAACTCGCCCGTTTTGCTGTTGTCACCAGTGCTCTAGCAGCTGGAGAAGATGATGAAGAAACAACCCCGTTAGTACAAAAGTCATAATAACTAGACATTCTAGTGGAAAATAAAATTAAACGAGAGTAAATCAACTCGTATAGTTTTCACAAATCGTTGAATCAAAAACATACCAGTATAAATAATAAAAGATGCTAATACAGCCAAATATTTAGAAATGAACTTGGACGCCAAACTAAGATGGAACAACATATAAAAATGTAATATAATGAAATAAAAATCAAATACAGAAAAATGTACTGGCTATTGGACAGACATATGGAATTGACGAGTGAAAATAACAATACAAATAATTCAAAATAAAATAATAAGGAACGTTGTTGGAATTCCTTGATATATATGAAACAAAGATCTACATAGGGATCTAAACATCGAGATGGTGGACAACTTATTAAGAAAATATGCAAGAAAACATAAGGAGCAACTGCAGAAACACACCAATCCAGGAGCAAGTCTCCTACTATGACAAAGAAGAATGAAAAGGGTGAGCCATTTGATCTGAGAATTTAATACATTTCTTTATTTATTTATATTTGTATAGAACTAAAAGTATTACCTGTTAATTTTTAAGAAAATAACAAAAATAAAAAAAAAATAAGCTGGAGTGTCTCCACTCGACTATCTCGCAATTTGAATTGGATTAAATAACATAATATATTATATTTAAATTAAATTAAATTAATTATAAATTATAAATTAAAATTAATAAATAATATTTATTAAACCAGCACATGTTTGGCTCTATGTTGATGGCACGACGTCACGTGTTGGCGCTTGAGATTTGCAGTGTTAAAAATTAATTCTGGTACTCAAGCTGAAATTCTATATATAGCAGTTTTATACAATCTTTAATCATGTGAAAAACTATCAAATATATATCTTTATTTTTACGTTCACTTTAGAGGAATAAAAATCAAAACGTTGTAGGTAATGACCCTCTTCCGGTTGAGCTACATTTCTCAAAAGTTGATAGAAAACTACGAATTTTGAATAATTCCCGTGTACCAAATTTCATTATTCTAGCTCAAACCGTTTTTGCGTAATCTTGTCTACATACATAGACACACACACAGACATTTTTCTCAACCTTAGTGAAAATGACTCAGGGACCTTCTAAACGTAATAAAACATCAAAATCTCGACATCGAAAATTTTCGTGATCGCAATACTATCTCTGGCGAGATAGTAAAAAACACTAATGTACAGTAAGACCCCGCTTAACGCGTGGGATACGTTCCATCAAAGTAGAGCGTAATGTGAAGCAGCATGTAAATAAGGAGACTAGGAAGATGGATAGAAAATTGGTTAGGTATTAAATTTAATAATTATGTTTTTTTTTAATAAAAATAAAACTAAACATTTATTTTTCTTACAAAAATAAAAACAATATAAACTATTATAAAAACAAATAAAATTCTAAGTAAGTCATATTATTCAGTTTATTCTGTATTTCCAATTTTCTGCCTTTTTATGAAGAAGAATCTAATGAAGTTTGCGGTTTCCGTTCGTGTTCTGTTAGATGTTGTTGATAAATGGATAAACATCTATAACATCCCGACTTGCTTTTGAACTCTTGTCAAAATTTGGATCATTTTCAACAAATTGGTTTATAATTTCAGTTATAGTGGTCTAACTCCTTTTTACAAACAAACGCCATTGAAAGTTCATTTTGCTCACTACTATCAATATTTTTGTTTTTTCTTGCTCAGTGTTAATTCCTTGTTATTTGAAAACAGTGCTAAACGGAATAGCGTTAAACGCGGTATTACTGTATATGTATATATCAAAGTTTTTATTTCAATAAAAGTCGCGATGATGAAGTTTCACACCTATTCGCATTTCATTTAATCAAGCAATTACTTTGCGATAGGTGTATTGGTGTAATCTTCACCTAAGCAACCAAACCAAATTATAATTTTTTATTCATAAGGGTGAAAAAAGTTTTGATTTTAAATCAATTGACACTTTGATTTCTATATAAAAAGCAAAAAAGGAAAATTTTAAAGTGCAAAAATGTAAAGTAAATAAAATAAATTTGCTCAACTTCCTTCATTTACTGTATTAATTTAAATTTTTAAAATATGAATATATGTATAAAGTTTAATATGGATCCATGTGAAAATTAATGTAATTGATAATTATATTCGATTATTTAATTTTATATAAATTAAAAAAATAATATAATTTATTTGTTGAAATTTGAATATTAAATTGATTTTTTCTTTTTATATTATTTTAATTATTTTAAAATAGTTATAATAATTTATAATTAAGATATAAATTTTATATTGTCAATCAGCGGTGTCGGGCCGGGGGCACGTGCCCCCCCCCCCCCCAAACATTTGGCAAAAAATAAATTTAAAAGTGATTAGTTTTGTAACCGAGAACCCAGAAGTAAAAAATTGTTAAATTACGTTATGAATAAATAATTTATTTTGTCAAAATTTTTTGACCCCCTGCCACCAACATAATAGATTACGCTACGTGGCGTAGCCACTGTTGTCAGATTTTTGAACATTTCTGAGATCAACAATGTATTTGACGTCTATGTCTTCCTTGGTATCAGCAACGATAAAATATGTTATTTATCGATTCCGAACTTAGCAATCAAAATATAAATTATTTCTCTAGATTCCTTTCTGACTTCTTACATATTCATTCATTCATTCATTTTAAAGGTAAGCATATTGGAAATTGTTAATTTATTAAAATATATTTAATCTAAGAATTTAAATTAAGTTTAATCGTAAATATGAACATATCTTATTATTTGTTTTAATCTTTTTGCATTAATCAAAATTAAAAATATCTTTTTGCAAACATTTATTCCCTTTTAACCTTTTAAATTTCTTATTTTATTCTTTTTATTCTTATACCATATTTTTTTTGGATTGCTTTATAATTATAATATAATTTGGTAATTATGAACAAATGTTATTATTGCTTTAATCTTTTTAAATTAATCAAAATTAAAATTATCTTATTTCAAACATTTCAATATTCTACTTTTAATTCTGTAAAATTTTTAGTTTTTATCAGATATTCTTTTTACAGTTTATATTCATGATTATTCAATTAATTATTCTATTCTATTTATTTATTTTCTTTAGCTTGAATACTAATTTGGTGAATATATTAAATCAGATTTTTTTTTTTTAGGCATTTCTAAATAAGCTACCTCTAATGTTAATCATTAATTTTTTTTTTTGGATTTCTTTATAATTTGCAGTTAATTTGGTAATTATGAACATATGTTATTATTTATTTATTTATTTATTTATTTATTTTCTTTTTCGTGGGAAAGGTTTGTGTATCAAATTATTTTGGTTATTTTTTATTTACCAACTAATAATTATTCTTATATTAATTAATTTTTTTTTTTTTTTTTTAGAATGTCCTCAATGTATATCCCTATCTTTTTTATTAATTTAGTTTTTCTTATCCTTTTTATCTCTTTCACTGTTATTCTTTGGTTATTAGACGGTGTCATTTCTTACCCTAGAATATGTCAGAAATGTTACCAGATTTACCAAAACAGGAAAAGTTTTTATAAACATAAGTTATTGGGCTGTAATGTACCTGATAGCGGTCTAGGGCAGTGGTTCTTAAACTGTGGTCCGCGGACCCCTGGGGGTCCGCGAAGCCTTTACTGGGGGTCCGCGGTCCTCGGAAAAAAATCATCGTAAAAATATATACATATATAAATATTTAAAGTTCATTGTTTAACTATATCCTCCTAGAGAATTACGGCTATAATTTAATACTATTAATAATACTATTTTATTTTATTAAATTGATAATTATGTCAATTAATTTTTTGTGAATAAATAAACATATATAAAAAACTATATATAAAATTTGAATTTTCATCCATTCATTCATTTAAAATCATTTTTCGATTGTTCCTTTAAAATAACCCCTCTTAGGGGCTCGGAAGGGGAGGCATATAAGGGAATTTTCTTTCACTTTGTTATTGGGGAAAACCAGGGGAGGGGACAGTCTTACCCGGAAAAACCCAAATTGTCAGCGTCCACTCTGGGGTTTTAAACAGTTTTAAAGCAAATGTTAATTATAAGTTCATTTCTCAACGAGTTGTATCTTTAAATTATTTTTATTAATTTAATTAATTATAATTAAATTATAGCTAATAATTTTTTTTAATTTTTAGTGTAATTTGCATGATCATTATTTTATAAAAACACTAAACACATTTTGCAATTTCCCAGAAAGGCTGTTTTTGAGAGTAAGTATAAGTTAGTTTTATGAATAAAAAATATTTATTTTAATAATATTTTAGAATCAAATTACGAAATTAATAATATTTTAGAATCAAATTACGAAATTAATAATATTTTAGAATCAAATTACGAAATATATTTATTATATAAATTAATATTCATTTAAAATGATATTAAATCATTTATTTAAAATGATTTAAAACATTTATTAAAATGATTTAAAACATTCATTTAAAATGATATTAAAACATTCATTTAAAATCATATTAAAACATAGCTAGTAAATAATAATTCGTTATATTTATATTATATTTATATCATATTTATATTATTGTAGTTCAATGTTAATAAATTACTCCATAAAATGGATCGTTGGCTACAAACTGGTTCAACACAGAAACGGAAAGAATCAGATGATGAGGCATCAACAGCAAACTCTACCAAGAAACGAAAATATTCGGATGATTATTTATCATTTGGATTTACTTATATTTGCAACAATGATGTGGAAAGACCAGTCTGCGTTCTATGTCAGGAAAGTTTATCCAATGAAAGTATGAAACCTGCTAATCTCAGACGTCATTTACAAACAAAGCACAGCGAGCATGTTAGTAAGTCTATCGAATTTTTTAAAATGAAAAAAGAAGAACTTAATTCAAGTCAGAAATTGATGGTAAAGACGGGATCTGGTGGTATGAGTAAGAAAGCAGTAATGGCATCATATGAAGTAGCTCTACTTATTGCTAAAGCAGGAAAGCCGCATAATATAGCAGAGCAATTAATTCTTCCTGCTACAAAAGTAATTACAAATATAATGTTAGGAACTAAAGCAGCAAACGATATAAATTTGATTTCATTATCAAATGATACGGTTAAGAATAGGATTGAAGACATGTCATGTAATATAAAAGAAGAATTAATATCGAGAGTGCGCAAAAGTCACTATTACTCATTACAATTGGATGAAAGTACTGATGTCACTAATAATGCCAATTTGTTAGCTTTCATTAGATATGAGTTTGAAAATCAAATACAAGAAGATGTATTGTTTTGTGATTCACTACCTTCACGAACGACAGCTAATGACATATTTAACAGTTTGAATAATTTTATAACCGAAAATGAAATAGAGTGGCCAAAATGTGTTGGAATTTGCACTGATGGTGCTCGTGCAATGTCAGGTACAAGAACTGGATTGATTGCTCTTATTAAAAATGTTGCGCCTCAGGTTGTTTGGAATCATTGCTGCATTCACAGAGAATCATTAGCAGCCAAAAATATGTCACCAGATTTGAAAAGAACATTAGACGAAGTAGTTAAAATTGTCAATTTCATTAAGGCTCGTCCACTTAATTCCAGAGTTTTTAAAATTTTGTGTGAGGAAATGGGTAGTCAACATACACATTTATTATTACATACAGATGTACGTTGGTTGTCCCGCGGGAAAGTACTCATTCGCCTTTTTGAGCTTCGAGATGAAATACGATTGTTTTTAATAGATGCGCATTTTGAACTGACCGAATGTTTCAATGATTTTATCTGGTTAGCTAAGGTGGCTTACTTGACTGATATTTTTACAAAATTGAACGAACTTAATTTGAGCCTGCAAGGTACTGTTGTAAATATATTTAAAGTTGAAGATAAAATAGAAGCAATGATTAAAAAAATCGACTTGTGGTCGAAACGCATCCAGAACGGTGTATATGAGTCTTTTCCAACTCTCAATGATTTCATAGAAAGCTCCAGTGAAAAATTGCTTAATCAAACGCGTCAATTATTTGTTGAACATTTAATTACTTTGAAAAGCAACTTCAGGAAGTATTTTTCTACTCCTGATCCTTGCAATAACTGGATCAGAGATCCATTTAATATGGAAATTACAAATGCTAAACATTTATCTGCACCTGAACAAGATATTCTCGTGGAATTATCATGTGATACAACTTATAAACTAAAATTTAACAAAACTGAATTGAGCAACTTTTGGTTACTTCTCAGGTCAGATTATCCTGCGCTTGCAAATAAAGCACTTCAACACTTGATTCCATTCTGCACAACATATTTATGCGAACAAGCTTTTTCGGTACTATTTTATATTAAGTCTAAATATAGAAACAAATTAAATGTAGAGCCGGATCTTAGATTAAAAGTTTCCAATATTAAGCCAGATATTGAGATTCTTGTTTCAAGAAAACAACTGCATACATCTCATTAAATATGTAAGTTATATTTAATGAGATAGATGCAGTTATTTTTTAAAATATTTCTTATTTAATATTTTCTGAAAAAAATTATAAAATATTTATATGAATTTAATGTAAGTACCCATTATAATTTGTGAGATTTGTTGCTATGACAATGTTTGTATTTTCTTTCTTCAATATTATAATTTCTAATAAAATGTGTTCTACAATATGCAAAAAAATCGTTATTCACCAATCACTGTTAGAAATATTCATCATATATCCTTGTCCTTATGAGATCGTAAGCCAGAAATTAATTAATAAAATGACGTAAAGTACCTAAAGTTGTGATGGGGGTCCGTCAAAAAAAATTTTTTCAAGTGGGGGTCCGTGGAGTACATAAGTTTAAGAACCTATGCTTTAGAGCATTTTGAATTAACTTATTCTCCATTCGTTCTTTTCTTTTCTTTTTCTTTCTAAGCTTCTTTCCATTTTTTAATTAACTCTTGTTCATTGTATTTGATTGAATCTATTTTTAAAAATTGATTGATTGATTGAATCTATTTTTAAAAATTCTTCGGCTTTTTCTTTTTCTTTAAATATTACAAAAACGGATCCTTTAAAAATAGTTTTATTTGCTGCATTATCAATTTAAGTTCGCATCTGAATATTTTCTATAGCTCCATACGGAGCAAAAAATTCATAAAAGTTATCTAAGGTGAGACCTTCTTGTGGAAAATTATTCTAATCATTATCTCTTTGCGCCTTTCCTCGTTCCATTTTAGATAATATTAAAGATATATCTTATTTATAATACTTATGTAAAATCCTGATCAGTAATTTAGAATTTCTAATAATTTAATTAATATATAATTATTTTCAAAACTTTAATCAAGTAAAAGAAAAACAATTTTTTACTTTCCTCTCATTTTTGTATAGTTAAATTAAAGGGAGATGTATCCAAAAATAGAATAAAGGGCCCTATTGAGAGAAACAATATACATCTACTCATCACTAAGAAAATTATTAATATCAAAAATATATTTATATATATATTCAATATTTGAATTAAATCCTTAACAATTCTAATATTAGGTATTACAATTAGAAAAGAATTAGTTTTTTTGAATTAGAATTTTTTGGTTTAATTTATCTACCTAGTTGGTTGAAAGATTTTGATCATTTCTACTATATATAATTTTATTTTGTATTTAATTAAATAGTTAAAACTAAATATTTAGTAGCAAGGAGGAATAGTATTAACATAAGAAACTGTAAGAATTGTAAAATGAATAGAATAAATACTTAGGTTCAGTAATTACGAAGGGTAATAATATACGAGAAAAATTTATTTAAATTGAGGTTGCTATCGCGGGTAGCGCCTGTTATCATGCAAAAAAGGGGCTTCTCTCGTCAAAATTGTTATCAAAGGGAATCAAAATTAATTATATAAAACAATTATTTTGCTGGTTATATTCTATGGGTGTGAGGTGTGGTCTATGACCTTAGGAGATGAGAGTAGATTTAGAGTATTTGAGAAGAGGATTCTTCGAGGCGTTTATGGGCCAAAGAAAGATGAGGTCACCAGGAAATGGCGTAGACTGCATAACGAGGAATAATTGCATGACCTCTATGCATCTCCAGTTAGGGTCATAAAATTGAGAAGGTTGTGTTGGCCAGAAGAAAAATATATTTGTTGGGAAATGTTCGTTTAGAAGACCAAGGACGAGATGTGCGGTAATGGATGGTCTGTGGTGCGGACAATGTCGAAAAGAGCGTGAGAGAGATGGGAGAAAATACTAGTTAGATGTGTGCAGCTCAGAATAGGGACACTTGGAGAAATGATGTTACTGCGGCCAAACAATTTCGAGTTCCGTGGACCCACAAAGATAGATCTTTCAATTTTTAAAGATATCACTATTAAATATAACTTAACAGTTTCTATAGAATTATCAATTAATTAATTAATAATTTTAATTAATAATTATTCTATACAAATTCAGATCTATGAAATAAAAGAACAAATAAAATTATTATATTTATTATAAAAACAAATATAATTTGAATTTAAATAATGGCACACATAATTTTTTTAAATTCGCACCTCTTGTGGATGCAAAGAGTACTAACACTAACACACACACATAGGGATAGTCGGTGAGACGAATATCGTTGCTGATATCAAGGAAGACATAGACGTCAAATACATTGTTAATCTCAGAAAAGTTGACTATTCCTGTTGTCAAGTATCAAATGTTAAGTTAGAAATGTATAAATTTAATTATTATTAATATTATTTAATAAATACATATTATTGTAAAATAATTAGAATTTAATCTTTAATATATAAATTTATATATGTATTATTACCTGTATAGATATTTTGAAGAAAAAAGTAATAGATTATTATTGAGAATATTAATCTTTTGTTAATCCTTAATCTGTTTTGAGCATCTAAATGCTGCAGTTTTTTATTCTGAAAAAAATATTTTGTCCTCTGTTTCCTGTATGCCCCATATTTCAAACGATGGAAAAGATTACCACCCTGTCAGTACCAGCGCAACTCACTTTGCCGCCCCGTGCAAAACATTTGTTTGGCGCCCACCCCCCCTCCCATACCTTGCTCCTCCCAGCCCGGAAATCAGCATAATAGTACACCTTGCCGCCCCCCTCCTTTCTTCCGCCCTGTGCAGCCGCGCGTGTTGCACTCCCGATAGCGCCGGCCCTGCACCCTGTTTCAGCTTCTTTTGTAAATTTAATTATTATTATTAATTAATTTAACTGTCTAAAAACTCAATTAATTTTTATATCTATAACTATTAATAATTAAAAATTTATTTGGAATAATTAATATAGCAATTTATACAAATTGAATATTTAATGAAAATTTTTTTATATTTATTTAATTTCTTTATTTAAATTTAAATCATATGGAAGCTATCACATAAATCATTCTTTAATAATTATTTATGAATTATTCAATGGAAACATAGATCTATATATATATAATATATATATAATGATTTATTTTCGATAGCATGACTTTGGCATTCATTTCTGTATGTTTGTATAAGTTCTTTAAATTTATTAAAAAAAATTTAGTTTGCTCTTAACTAAACATTGTTACTGAATTTAAAATTAACATCTACAAAACAAATCTCTCCAAAATGTATTTATAGTTTGTTATTTACTAAAAACCACCTTTTTTAAAGTAATAAAATTAAAAATATTTGACAATCTCAAAACGTGTTTCCATTGAATAAGTCTACCATAATATTTTACATAATAGAACGTCCGCCCCTACAAGTTTAATGACAGTCAATTATTGCAAGTTATTTTTGTATGACTTGCAATGGTTGACAGTAATTTTCTTTGTCGAGACAAATATATCATCATGTAAATCATGATACAAAAATTAGGATGATCAAATATTTTGTAAGAAAATCAGGTAGTAAGGATTGGTGATATAACAAAGACCAAAAGATATTTTTCAGGTTTAACATTGTTTGAGTACAAAAGGTATTAATAATCAAAGAATATAATCTTGGAAGAGATAATTCTAAGATTAACAATGAAGATGATATAACAGATTTATTAAATTATTGTGCTAATAGAAATAATTTGAAATTTACAATAAATATTAATAACTATTTAGGAAAATATTTCAGTCTTTATTTGAATGCTATAAAAAAATATGTGAAGTTCATCTCCAATTGCTCAACAGAGGGTAATATAACAACAAATAGAATATCTTTTATTATAAGAACATATAAATATTTTATAAAAATGAAAGTTTTATATAATAGCAATGAGCTTTAAATAATTTACAAATATTAAATATTGGTTTAAATAGTATCAGCATACAAATGATTTACAGAAATTACATTTAGACACATATTTTTTTTGTTTTTGTTTATATTTATATATTTGAATATAATTGTAAATATACATATATATAAATATAAACAGGGAAATAAAATAATATTATATTTTTTTTTAATTTTTATTTATTTATATCACAGTGGGCGTTTAACCGGGAATTAATGTTTCGTATAAATTGACAAAAAAAATCTAGATATGTTAATTGTATTTTAATATGGCCCCAAAAATGATTAAAGAAAATTATATATATATATATTTTTTAATTAATTAATTTATTTTTCATTTAACTTATATTATTATTTTTATGTATTTATTTTTTTAATTATTTTTATTTTATTTATTTTTTTTTTTGTTTTTTTTTTAATTATTTTTAAGTTGGTTTTATTTTAATATATACACAGAGAATTATTATTTTTTATGAACACATTTCAAAGAAAACAAAAACAAAAAAAATAAATGAAATCTTGTTATCACAGGTCCTGACTAGTAAACAGGAGGATTTCATTGTGTTTCAACTATAAAGATATACTTATAAATTTTTAATTTATACGAATATACTTTCTAGAGATTTAGTGTTTTCCAGTATTTGATGTGAGTTTTTAAATACATCTTTTATCCGCTGAAACACATCTTTATCATACACAGATCTGGCTGCATTTGTTAAGTCAAATGGCTCTGCAATTAATTTAAATTATTATAATTATTATTATCAATATAAATTAAATGAATAAAAATTAGAAGTTAATAAAAACCTAAAAACTTACCTTCAACACACAATAATTTCCATTGATGTGGATCGTTTTTAGAAGTGTTTACATTTTTGCAATCGTTAATAGGAATTTTTGATCCCGTTCTTACGGATATAGCATACAATTTATATCTTAAAAAATATAATAAGCATTGGGTTAATTATTATAGATTTAAAAACAAAATAGTATTATTAATATTAATAATAATAAAAATTAATACTAACTCAAAATTGGCATAATATTTTAAAAAATTTATGAAAAGTTCCCCAAGGGATTGTTGATTTCTAGAATTATATGGTGGCATTTCTTCATAAAAGTCTATTTGATTCAAATTGCTATTACATTTAAATTTATGATAGAACTCTGTTTGTAGACAAGGAAGAATCCGAGGGTGAACACCACCTAGATCAATTAAAAATATATAAATTAAAATTTAATCAATAATCAACTAAAAATATTAATTGTAATGGCATAAAAGTAAGTAAAAAAAAAGAATTAGATTTACAAATCTTTTTTTATCAATTTTATTACAAAAATAGATTCATAACATTAAGCACAAAAATAAGTTTAAATATTTGAGTTATTTTTGAATAACCTCATATAAATATAAGAGAAGAAAACCCCTGCATTTAATGTAGGTACATCAAACTTACATTGTAGAAAATGAAGTACCATCAGTGTCAATGAGTATGATGAAATTGTACAATTTTTTGCATCATTAATTTGATGTCGGTTAGCCCAAAGTTTGATTAATATTACTAATGGTTTTACTCGCCAATCCACTAAAATAAAATCAATTATTTAATTCAACTTCAAATATTATTTTAATAATAGTCAAAAAACTAAAAATAAATTTTATTAGAATAGTAAATTAAAAAAAAAAAATTGACAAACATTCATTCCAACATCAACCAATTTTTAAAAATTGAGTTATATATAAAGAAACTTACTTTGAGAATAGCAGTAAAGGAGATGCGTATTTCGAACACCAACGGAATTATTACAATTAATATCAACATTTAATCCTTGATCACTTACTTGAAATTTCAAAATGGGAACTTTTGCTTGGATTAGTTGAATTTCGTTAATAATATCTAAAATAATCAAAACATGGATTAGTAATTATTAATATTTTATAAGAAATCTGTTTGTGTATTTATAATATGTAGAGATAAATTTAAAATAATTTCAGAGTTGTATATATATAAATATATAAACATTCACATGGTTAATTTGTTATATAAAATAGAGGGGATGCTATTTAAATTACTTAATAATTGAATTGATATATTAATTTAATTTTTAAATTATTCTATAAATATAAGGTGCGCTCCTTTTTCATTCTAAAGGCACAAAGCTCAGCTCCACCTTTTTTCCCGAATGCGTTTGCTTTATGTTAATAATTCCCAAAGTGGGTGCTGCAGCGATCCACGGGGGCGATGATGGCCACAGGGGCATTTAGGGAAAATTACTTATATATATATTACTTTTCTATTCTGAGATCAATAAATTCAATGTTTCTAATTTACATCTTTATTTATAATATTTTGCGAATAGGTACATTTATCTTTCGGTTTAAAATTAAATTTAATTCTGTTATTATAATTAAAAAAAGTTAATTTCCAGGGGGCGCTGATTAAATTTTTTTTTGTAAAGGGGACGCTTGGCCAATAAGCTTGGTAACCCCTGATTTATGTTTTACGGTTTTTAATTTAGGTTGAATTTACCCATCAAGACCGACTTTTTCCCTCTAAAGAAGTAACGACAGTAGAACTCATGTGTTTTTATAAAAAACCGCTTTTTTGCCTTTGGACTTAAAAAGGAGGGCTTCTATAATATTCTTTGTATTTTAAAATAAGAAAATGACATCTGACGACAAAAATCATAACCTTAGAACTTATATAATATTTATATTTATAAAAATGACTACCTATTATTTCCTTTGCTAAACTGTAACTTGAAAACGAACGACTTGGCCGATTTTGATAAAATTTTTTATATTTGTCGAAATATATCCCCTGAAGTTTCTTAAGATGTTTAATTGAATTAATTAACAATTAACGAATATACGTATTTCATTCCTATAATTTTATCATATGATTTTCAACAAACATTGCCAATGATTCCATGATCAAAGCTCGCGATTTTTGAAGTCGTCCATTTTATAAAAATATGTCAAATCACTCAAATTAATTATGAATTATTGCAGAAAGCCCAATGATCTAGATAAGTTTTTTCTAAACAATTAATAATGGCAAAATTCTTGTGATATCGTCTGGGTTCATTATTACATTCTTTGTCAATTTTTGTTACTTTACTGGATCAAAGATTGCTTAAAATTACAAAAATAATGTGTTATATTGGCTGCCAAAAATGTTAATTTCAAT
The DNA here is from genome assembly GCA_963082975.1 of Labia minor. NCBI lineage: Eukaryota > Metazoa > Arthropoda > Insecta > Dermaptera > Spongiphoridae > Labia > Labia minor. Next base: position 10,691,810 of record OY720348.1, read on the forward strand.
GAAATTAATTTTCAGATTCAAAATAAGATAACCGGTGAAATGACAAATCGGTTCATTCCTTTACTATCAAGATGATGTCAAATATCAGAAAAAGTCAGATCGGAAATCATATTGTGGAACTTTAACCAGCCACGTCTTTTTATTGGCACCTGGTTTGCTATGAAGAAATTAAAGAACAGTGTTATCGAAAGGGAAGTAAGTACAAAGGCGAAGAAGTTTTGATCACGCGTCCTTATAATTTATTATAATTTCCAGTGAGACTTGCATTTGCAATGATAATAAATAAATTGCAAGAACAATCGTGTTTGTGGCATCAATTTTCGAAATTCATGTTTTTCCGTGTTTCCGTGTCAACATTATTTATTTAGGTGCCAAAAAATGTTTTATATCAAAAAAGCTTTACAATAAACAATATGTTTTTGAAATGTCTTTTTTTTATTATTATTTCGAATTGAATATTTATAGTTAAGATAGGACTGTTAGGTCAGCTAGTACACAAATATAAATGCCTATTTGAATCAAGTTTATCCAAGAGATAATTTATTGAAATTGTTTAATTAATATTTAATAAATATACAGTCCTGGATATAAAATAAATATTTTTTTTATATTTTTTTAACTTACCTAACCGACGTAGAAATTTTAATAATTGTCCTAAATGTGCAACTGCTTCAATTCGTTGATCCATTTCTGTAGGTCTGACATGGAGACAAAAATCGACATCACTGGATTCTATTGAAAACCCACTCATGGTTGATCCAACAATAAAAAGACCATAAAATGGGAAGATGCTCTAAAGGAATAAACGAGGATAAAAACAATGTAATTATACTTTAAAATATTATAATATCAAATTTAAAAACAAAATAAAAACAAAAATATTTATTTTAAATATGTCCACAATTTTTTTTTATTTATTCATTTAATTCAATTTTAATTCATTAACTATAAATATATATTTTGAAATAACTATTTTTTAAAAGCATAATTGATGTCAGTATTATAAATGATATTTAAATATGAATTTATTTATTTATTTCGTATAATTAAATTAATATCTAATTTAAGTTTAATTTAATATAATAGAAAATAGATTCAACAAACTTTGATGAAAGTGTAAAGTTGTTTCCAGAGACGCATTTTCTTTTTAAACAGTAGATCCGTCTGTTTATGCGATAAATATCGCATCCATATATCATGGGACAACTGAAAAAATATATATTAATTAATAAATAGGATTTCATATTGTAATTATTAAATAAATATTAATTGTTTTAGGTTAAATTCAAAAAAGTGAAAGAACCGCTATTGGTATTCACATCTATAATAGAATTTTACATTTCAACATTTCAAGCAAGTATGTTTATTTAAACAATCATGAACAAACCTTTAAATATATTTATTACAAATCTTTATATAGACTTTTAAATATGATCAAAAGGTATCAATATTAAAATCTATAAAATGATTATTTTGTCGTTGAATTATATGGGTATGGGGCGTGGTATAGGACTTTGGGGAACGAATCTGAAAATAGGATGGAAGAAGGATGACTGAGAATGGCTTAAATTGCATAACATCTATGCATCATCAAACATAGGGTTATAACATTGAGGTTGAGAATGGGTGAGAAAGGACTAGTTAGAACTTTTGCTATGGTCAAGAATTTTTGACTTTAGTAAGGTCACAGAGATACATAAATAGATACCTTATCGCATATTTTGCTTTCGATGAATTGTGCAGATGGGATTAAATTTGCTATTGAGGGGTTATTTAAAAACCGATCAGGATTGACTAGATAATCCTGTTGTAATATTGGTAATGGCCGATACACAAATCTATCTCGTCGTGCTTCCAAACATGAAATGTTTTCAAAATAAGGAGTTAAAGGATCTGGAGGGCGGTAATTTCTCATGTATCTTATGGCAGGAACATCTTTATCCTTTTCATTAATATAATTTCGCATATATCTGATTCCAGAAACATTTTTATCTTTTTCGCTAATATAATTTCTCATATGCCTAATGCCAGAAGCATTTTTTTCTTTTTCACTAAAAAAAAACAAAATATAGAAAAAACATATACATAAATCTAAAATTGAGAATACAATACAATTATTAATATAGAAATCATTATAAATTTGAATTAAACTGTTGAAATAATATTTAGTTTTTAAATAGATTATTGAATTCTTAAAATTAAAAATTAAATTAAATTAAAAATTATATGACAATTTTCACTAAATATTTTGGAATGAAGTATTTTCCATAATCATTACTCTTATTATATAAATTAACTAAAAATGATATATAATAAATTAGTTATAAAAAATGTATACATAAATTTTAAAAATAAAACTTACTTAAATGATTCTTTAATTTCATTAGATAAATTATTTGATGTTAAATTACATTTATAAGAATTTCGCATGTTATTACAAATTGAATTGTTATTAAAATGATTATATCTAAAAAAAGTAAATTGATAAAAATAAATTATGGGTTATATATATATATTTACAAAATAATGCCCCCCCCCCGCACCCTATTCTGAGAATTCGTAGTTTTATTAAAATAATGGCATTTTATAATAGAAAATATTAAAATTGAATATGTATTTTTTTAATTTGAAAAAATAAAAATTTTAGAAAGTAAGAATTATTAATTTTTTCATTCATTTTACATTTTAAATACGTATATGTCACTTGACATCTAATCATTGGACACCCCATTTATATTATTTTTCTTTTCAACTCATATCTCATATCTCAATATCGTTTCTCAAAGTCCTCAAAACTTAAAATTTCAATCATAACACAAAATCTAAGAAATAAATCTGTCGACCCTTTTATCCTCCGCAGATTCTTTGTTACCGTCCATCTCCCTCATCCGTATTTTAAATTTGAGTTCTTTTTTTAGCATCATCAAAAACTCAGCGCAATTTATTAGAAATAAGAAATTAAATAATAAAAATTTATAAATATATTTTATTTTCTATTCTGTATTAATACAGATATACTCATTAGTATAAATCTTCCATTTAGGACAACACTCATGTACTCTATACATATACTCGTATTAATTTTTTACTATCAAGTTTTAAAATAATTAAATGATAATATATGTTGAATAATTTCGTCAAATTTATCCATTATTTCTCATTAAAATTAATTATAATTGTTTTTTAGGGATGATATTCGTGGATAATTATATATATATATTATTCTACCCTTATTTCTCTCATCAAATTTTTTCATATCTCTGATCCTATGATCAAAATTGATTTATTTTTTTATAATAATCTACTTTCCTTATTCGTAAACTTTTGTCTTTGTTTTTCTTAAATAATCATTTAAATAAAAAGATAATTTTCTCGGATATTCAGAATAAATTTTAAATGATGATTCTTTACAAGTTTATTTATTCAATTATTAGAATTATTGAATTTTTAAATTTATATATGTATTTATATTATAAAAGAATTATATTTCCTATCAATTAAAAAATTTGGAGGGGAGGCTCTACCCTTCTTTGATTCACTAATAGATATATTAAAATAAATAATTAAAATAAAAGTAATAAACAGAATACATTATGAATTAAATTATGAAATTATTACATTTATATAGAATTAATTTTTTTAATTAGAAATTTAATTGACGCAAGGGTACAATATATAAATAATTTAAAAATAATATATTTTTAAAAAAATTATTTTATATTTCATATTATAATAAACTAATTATTGAAATAATTTAAACAAAACTTTATATATTTTAATTGTTTTTATATTTAAATTTTACAATAAAAATCATCTTTCGAAGGTGCACTTTGAGTTTTCCTACCCTATATATAAATAAAATGTTTATTAATATTTATTACTCAAAAGATATTTGAATATATTTGTTGAAATTGAATAGAATTTATTTTTCGAAAATCGTAGAATAATTAAGAATTATTGAATAATTTGTTCTTGACACTTAAACCTCCTTATCAAATTACAATTAGAGCGATAGTTGTGTAAGAATGGATATGAAATGTGCAAATGTTTATTAAACTTTTTTTTAATGCTGGGATTGGTAGAAGATATATTAATAAATTATAAAATAATATAATTTATTAAGAAATTAATTATATAGAATAATCCATATTAGAAAATAGAATCGTATTTGATCATCCGATTTAAGGGAATTTATTCCTAAAATAAAGTTAAAAATAAATATAATATCATAAAATTTAATGAAATAGTAATAATTATTTATTTTTTTTATATATGGATTAAATAAATAAAACCTTTGTTGGTAATGAATGATTAAATGGATTGTAGTTTCGAGGACAATTAACATCATCAGTTAAGTTGGAACTTTCAATAATATAATTTTTTGTTACAGAATTAAAACAATTCTAATTTCAAATACCGCTTGTTTTATTTTTTTTAATTTAAAAACATTCTATTAATTTAAATTTATTTTCATAAATTCTTTGTTTTTCTTTTTTGGAGGGGGAGATGGTTGTGGTGCTTTTAATAGTTAAATGAATTTTGTAGCTTTTAAATTATTCTAAGGCCGACAATGCCTTTTACCTCTCATTAGTGAGTCTTCCCATTTCTATGTAGAAAGAGGGATGCAGTTTCTCTATTTCCCTTTGGGAATAAGAAAGATTGAAAGGGCCGTCATGTGCCCAATATCAAACTTTGCATGACTTCCGAGATCTGATGCATTTTAATATCTCTTGCTTTTTATATATAATAATATTAGTTTCTGAAAGATAAGATAATTATTTAAAGAATCACCTCATTTTAGGGCTCATCTTAAATAAAGTAATAATTTTATCCATTCCATTATTAATATTATTATTAAAAAAACTAGTATTAATCTTCTTTTCTATAAATCATCAATTGAATGAGTTTTTTTTTTAAATTTAGTTACAAAACTTTAAATCTTATATGAAAAATATGAAACTAATATAAAAAAAATTTTGTTACTAAGTGTAAAACTGTTTTAAAAAAAAAAACTATCGATATAGTGTTTGTGCATAATAAATAATGAATAAATTCAATAACATTATTCAAATTAATTAAACAATATTATATATTTTTAAAAAATACGTTTATTATTATACTAAATTTCATTATTTATATCTGAAATAATTTAATAATAACTCTAGAAGTATTTTGTAACTTTGTTAATTTGGTGTAATTTGAAAATGAAATTATAAGAACAAAGAATATTCATTTTTCAGGAATGAATCTATTTGTGAATGAATATTCTATATAAATAAATAAATAGTATATAAATAAAATATATATATATTAAGTAACAGACTTAATTTTAGTAATGAATAAAAACAGAGAGACATTATTTTGTGTTTAATCATTGAGAAAAATATGTGTCTGTTTGATGATGAGGAAAATGTCTTCGAAATTATAGCTTCTCTATTAATCATTCTATTACATCGAAAAATGTATTTATTTAATACATATATGTACTTTCGAGTTTCGTAGAGCCACAGAGATAGGTAGATAGAATACATTTATGTCTTATGTTATTTTCTAATAATTAAAAACAAATCAAAACATAAAGAGATAAAGGGTAAAAATATTAAAACAGAATATGTCAAATTATAAAAAAAATTTCATTTCAGTTGATTAATTTTCAAAAAATAAAAAAAAAAAAAAAAAAATTAACCAATTTTAAAAATATCTATTAATATGAATATAGAAAACCCAAATTAATTATCCAACCCTAGGACTTAAAAAAATAAAACATTTAGACTAAACGAAAAAAATAACTTTTTGTAAAATAAAATAATTTTTTTTTTATTTTAAATATATACAAACATAATAGATATCAATATTATTTTATATATTTTAAAACAAAAACCTTGAATTTGATGTATTCCTGTAGGCATGTGGTGGTTCACTATTTTTTGTGGCTACGTATTCATAATTGGAATGTGATGACCGAATATTATGCCTTGATGTATCAATACTATAAAATTTATTTCATAATTTAATATGTAAATAGCATTTAATTCTAAAAGATTTTGATTAGGTGTCTAAACTTACTTGTTATTTTTATATAATGTTTGATATTTATATAAATGATCCTCATTTCTTCTATAAGTATTTAAATTATTCATATGGAAAGAGTAATATGATCTTGAAAACATTTCTTCGGGTTTATTTGTATTTGGATATCTTAAGCCATTTGTTTGCTGGCCGTTGATGCAACTCATAATACGAACGCCCTCCATCCTAAGAAAATGAAAATAAAAAATAAATAATCTGTACTGGAAGATTCCTAGATATATGTTAAGAGAAAAAAAAATAAAAATATTTTTGGTTAGTTTGAAAATACATATTTCATTTAGAAATCCATAAATAAAAATTAACTGTTAACTTTTAGATCAATATAAAGGTGTTTTTTTTGAAGAATAATTTATCTATAAATAAATAAATCATAATTCATAAACTATTCTAAATTTATAGGTGAATTGGACTAAAATTAAATTTCCATTTCAATTTAGAACAGTGAGTGAACAGGTCGGTTTCTATCTTTTAATTTAAAACACAGGAGACTGATATATTTGTCAAATATAAAATACCACTGAACTCAGATTGAAAGGTAATTTTTAAAATTGTAAATAATAATTTTATATTTACACAACTTAAACATATTATATAAGTAAAGATTGTACATAATTTAAATTAATGGGAAATTTTTATCTAGAAATCAATTAAACTTATAGATTCTTAGGAAAACGGCATTTTTATACTCTTTCCAGTTATGAAAATAATAGATGTCATAATTGGATACAAGTTGAAGATCATTATAATTATAATATATATAATTGTATATTCGTTATGTTATTCCAAATTGACTTAATAATTGATTCGGAAAATAAATTCAAAGGGATGATGCCAGAAGATCATTAAGATTTACTCCACACACGTAATTTGAAATTTTACTTTATATATTTATAGATATAGATATATGTTTTATTTATTTTTTTATTATTGTGAAAGGGTTTTTGTATATTTTTAACTGTTGAATTATTAGTGATAATAATTAAAAATATGGAAAATTTTAATTTAATCCCATTTAAGAAGTGATTGCGAAAAATCCGATTTGATAATACAAAGAATAAATTTGAATTCTTTTAAATGTTTCTACATTGAGAAATACATATTTTTACCCCAGTTCCAATTAAATTTTAAATGTCTTTCTAAAATAATGAATATCTGAATGTGAAAAAACATATTATTTACCATAAAATCCAAAATTTGATTTTAATTTAGCCAAGAATGAAAAAAAAAACCGGTAGACTGGTCCATATCAGTCAAATATTATTCATAATTTTTAATTAATTTTATGTTAATTTCTAACGATTAATAATAAAATTAAAATGTAGAAAATAATTCTATATATCATTAAAAATATATTATGTATTATATATATATATATATTATTTATATATTTATATATATATATATTATCAATAGTAATAGGTGATTTTCAGAATCAATTAGTTCCAATAGGTAACTTCAAATATGAAATAGTTAAATATAATCAATGAAAAGAAATATACAATAAATATTTTTGTCATATAATATTTTAATTATTTATCAAAGGAAAAATATCACTTTCAATTGAACTATATATATATATGTGTGTATGAAAATGATTAAAACATATTCATTATATTAATCATTTTATAAAAACAAATATTATATACTTAATTAACTAAAGATATAAAAATTACCTCCAATTATAAAAATTAAATTCAAAATTTTTTTCCAACTTATCACAACGTCTTTATAATTTTCTTCTTTAGTAAAATTATAGATTTTACTCTTTTGTGAAACTAGTAACGAAATTTATTCAGTTTAATTCAGTGAATATGAATTTCCTTGAAATGTCTACCAATGAACTTAGTTAAAAGGATGTCCGATATCATATAAGTTATATAAAAATGTAAAATATAATTATAAAAAAAATTATTTAACAGGCTTCGAATGTTAATTTAACAAAGAGCTTTTAAGCCAAAAAAAAAAAAATTTAAAATAAAGGAAAATGTCATTGATAATAGATTTTTGGCCTATCTACAATTATCTTCTTTGACTATTGTTATTTTCTATAGATGGTAATTAATATTTTTTTATGTTTAAATGATATTTAATTGTAATATATATGTATTTGTGCATGATAATTAATACATTATAAAAGAAAATGGATGTAAATGATAAAAGCTCCATAAGTTGAATTGTATATTATTTTGTTTTTTTAAATTATAAATAAAAATTCTAAAATTAAATTAACTTTTTTTAATATAAATAAAACATATTTAATATATTATTTAACAAAATTCCGTTATAAATATTATTTATTAATTGGATTATAATAATATCTAAATCATGATCATTATAATGGGTATATATTTATTTTTTAGATATACTAATCTCAATGACATTTCATTAATGAAGATTTTTTTAAATAAACATTAAAAAATATATTCAAAGAAAAATCAATAAACTATTAGAAATTAAAGTTTAATAAAAATTAAATTTATATTCAACATGAAGATAAGATACAATGATTAAATTGCATAGCCAAAAAATAAAAGAGAAATGTAATAATCTTCAGGAGAGCGACGGATTAAGGTCATTAGGAGTCTCTTGGCCGTTTATGTTTAGGGGCTTCCCCTTGATATTGAATATGAAATGATTTTTTGTTCTACCCACTATCACTATCATATTAATTATAAAAATAATTCTAACTAAAACAGCACTATTTATATTGTTTCTTTTTATATTTTAATTTTAAATGTGTACATTTCTATAGCTACAATTTTTTTAGTAGTATTTGTATTTAAAATTGTATTTTATACTAGCTTGTTTCAAAATATAATTTTAAATACTAATTCTTGAGTGAATAAATACAAAATCACATTTTTTTAAATAAAACTAATATTTACAAAAAAATTATTTTAATATTTTTAAATTTTCGGGCCCCTAGGCCCGTACCTAGTGGGTGATCCGCCACTGCTAAATTATCATAATGAACATGTAAATGTCTTAAAAAAATTACTTATATATATATATGTTATTTAAAATATTATTTCACTATTATAAATTATTTATTTGTTAGATAATTACACCTATTTTATTTTATATCTGAAATAATTATGATAAATAGCTCCAAAATTTTTATTTTCTCCTTATAACTTATATTTATTTTGAATGTTCAGAACAATTGTTATTTTTTAAATATTATTTATAAATATAATATAAATAAATTAAATAATAATTATTTTAAATTTTCAATTAATTTACACTCATTTTAGTTTTCTTTGACTTTCTTTACACTTCTCCCATCTGAACCAATTGAATTCTAATTCTTTAAAAAAAATATTTTAATCACATTGAAGTACCATTGAATTACATATTATTATTCTTTCTTTTCTTCTTCTCCCAAAATCTACTCATGAACTGACTATGTTCTTCTGTCCAAAACTCTCCAGCAGTCCATAATTAATCACTCATATCCAATTCCAATTCTCTATCAATTTATCTAATTATCTTGACCCATTAATTTTCCCCTAAGTCAATTTTTAACAATCTTACTAGCTAACTTCCTCGATTTTAGAATGCTAATTATAAAAATAATAAATAATATAATATGAATTTACAAATTAAAAAAAAATCTTCAAACATACCATTTAAAAAATATAAATAAAAGCCATCATAGTTGTACAGTCAAAAGTAGAATTTGATTTTATTCTATATCTTCATTTGTTTTTTTTTAAATATATTTATACTAATAAAAAAAATCAGATAGAAAGGTTATTCATTTATTTCTTGATAAATATTCAAAAAATATAAATTTATTCTCATATTAAATTAAATATTTAATATTTTAAAATTAATTTATATATATATATACAATTATACAAATGTTTTTAAGATAAATATATTATAATTTGCCATATCGAATACGATATTTATCATTATTTCCACAATATTCATTGTAAATCAATTTAAAAAGAAATAAGTGAAAGATTATAATAAGAAAACAGATAGAAATCCAGAAGAGGGTAGGAAGGCCACCCAACTGATGACCATGTTTATGCAGAGCAATTAAATTATGTTCATGTGCAGGAGCTGAAATAGCATTTTCAAATTATATGTATATTTATATCGATTATGGTTTATATATTATATATTTGAATGATTACCTTCTTTGATGTCTTGAAAATGAATGGCATGTCGAAGGTCTTCCATATGTTGTTTATCACAAGTGATATATAGGATTGGTGTAAGTGGATCAGTCAATTTAACTGGAAATATTTTTTTATCCGGTCTAAAAATAAAATGGGTTATCTTCATTTATTTTTATTTCTATTAGTAATTTATAATTAGATATATGAAATAATAAATACCCTAAAAGAACCGGATCGTCAAGACAACCTCCATCACAGGCATAATAATATTTATCACTTCTATCGAGGGCAACTAATAATATTGCTTTATTGTCTTCGCCTACAACAACACTTATATTTAAATGCGTATTGCTTCCGTAACTTAAGCGTCTGAAAAAAAGATCAATATGACCGAATTGAAATTATTATTCATTAAAATACAAGAAATTCACCTGAAAAAATAATCTCTATGTAAATCTTTAGGATGTATATTGAATTCAAGATGATGTTTGCTAAATCGAAAACCTCCAAAACTTAAAACCATTGCTTGCATTACTTCACTTGCTCCGTATTTAACTAAATTATGACAACCCTAGAAAAACAATTAAAAGATTATTTTCGAAATTATTAATATAATATTTATATTTAATATATTATAAATAAAGTATTGTTTAATTCATTTATAATTGCATCATAAAATTATTATGAGAATTGAAACTTTATATAACTTTAAAAACAAAAAAAAAATGAAAAATTGATTTCTATAAGATTCAAGAATAATATTTAAAAAATTATAACAAACCTGTTTTTCTAAAGTTAATAACCAATAGGAAGTCAATCTGTTTACCATTTCAATGTTATTAGCAACAATCCATAAGTTTTTAGCTTGTCTAAAATAAAAATTCCAACTATTAATAAATAAATAATTGAATAAATAATCTATCTATCTCCGTGGCTCTACGGAACTCAAAAGTTCTTGGCCGCAGCAACCACATTTCTACAAATGTCCCTATTCTGAGCTACTAATTCCTATTTTCTATATTGAATAAATAATATTAATATATTTATATATTATTACAAGGTGTGATAACCAGCATAACATCCTTCGGATTCTATATCTTGCTCTTCTACATCTTGTAATTGAACTTGGGAAAGTACATAGTAGATAGTAGCATTAATTTTATCGCCATTGATTGCATCATTAGCTTTCGAGTAACTTATTGTAAATCCAGTTTTCCATATGTTTTCCCAAGATTTAATATGTTCTTCAATTAATTTTGAACTACTTTTTAAAGCATGTTTCATTTTCTTTAAAAAAGAAAAAAATATTTAATTATATATATTTAAGGAATATTTATTTACCTTCATGTATACACAATAGACTATTTACATTAGACAGAAATTCCAGACATTGATATTTATAAGAATCAAATAAAAGCATGGTTTTAAAAAAGTGAAATCTACTTTTTATGGATTTTCTGTGCTTATCAAATCTTATTCCTAAAAGAATTTTATTAATAATTTTCCACTATACAATCATATGTCTTTAATAAACTCTAATATAAAGATGATAATTAGTAAAAGACTTTTTTCAAAGGGTTCTAAAATGCACATACATAGAAACAGTAAAATTATTTTGTGTAATCCAAAACAAACCTAAATGCTGACAACTCGTTCACCATCAATCAAATTGAAAAGAATAACATGAATATTCTGACGGTGTTGCGAAACTGATATGCATTATTGTGATTTTAATTGATCGTATGATTCCAAAAAGAATGTTTAAAGACTATATGTAAAATGACTATTGTGTATAAGTATGATACATATATCAAATTAATTTATTACTTGTATTGCTTCTTTTTCATTTTCTGCTATTTTTACAATAAAATTATCTCTACTTATTGGATCTGAATAATGGATAGTCGATAATATTTCCAATGTTGTTGTACTTCGAGATTTAACCTAAATATAAAAATTAAATAATAATATAGCGATATGGTTTAAAACTGTAAATAGGTATGATAAATGAGGAAAAAGAAGAAAAAGCAATTTGTTTTATTTCATTTATTTAATACCAAATAGCAGACGTTTCGATCTTGGTTAAAACCATCAACAGGAATGTCAATAAAGTATAAAATTAAATACAGACAAGGATTCTTCTAATCTTTTATATATTAGGCAAACTTTTTTTTTGGATTTCAATGAAAATATTAATTGTGATGCTAATTGTATACTGAGAGCTAACAAGCTCTGAAGGTGATCTTTAAAAAAAACGTCTGACCAGTGGGCGTTAAAAGTAAATGAAATAAAACAAACCGTTTTTCTTCTTTTATAAATAATAATGATATTATTAGTAAAAGGGAGAATATGTTAATTGAAAATTACCTGAATGAGAGAAACTACTTTTTTTGTAATTATTGTAAAAGGTATTACTTGGTTTGATTTATTATAATGCAACGCACCAGACTTCAATATATATTCTTGATCATTTTCTAAATTTATATGTCTGTAAATTTAACAATGATCGTTATCGTTTTGTCCTATTCTGATATAGAGAAAGTTATTATAAGTGAATTAAATAACTTATCAAAAAACTCTTATTATTTATTAATATTAATTATATTATAAGTAGTAGTTATGATAAATATTACCTAGATTCCGAGCTTGAGGATAAATTTTCTAAATATTTTTGTGAAAGTTTAATATTATAATTTTCATTTGTAGGATTAATAATTTTAATTTCTTGAATTAAGAGACTGGGGATTTTCCGATGGGCCACAAACATAGACGAAATACAAAGTTCGGAGCTATAACATTGAAAATGGTGTACCGTCCCGGTTCGAAATCGAACAACGGTAGCTTCTTGCGGTTTCATTTCGGATATTAAATTTAATTCAACAACCGGACTGGATTCAATTGGCAATGATAAACTTCTCCCTTTTCTTATATAAAGTGATCCGATTTCATTTTTTTCTAAACTCAATCCAAAAGCACCATTTCCAATATATGCTAAATAATCTTTTTCATTTATTTTTTTTGGTATGTGCCGAATATTGACATTCATTTCTTCTGATTCGAAAGTAAATGCAAGTAAACGATCCGATAAACATTTTTCTGTTAAATCTATAGGAAATAAATAGTGATTGAATTAAAAAAAATTGATTATATATTATATATATATATTTATAAAAACAACAAATATTAAAAATAAAATATTTTGATTACCTTTGACTATACTTCTCTTTGTAGAAAGATAACGTAACAACTCTGGACCAAGGTAAACAATCAACCCAAATACAATCAATATCATGATAAAAGTTCTCCTATAACTGAAAAAATCAATGATTTCCGTATGAAAAATGAAATTCGGTTTTTATTAAATATTACTTACTTAAAATATCCATCAATATTTCTTTTCACTTTTCTAATAATTTCTGGAAACTCCATCATATTCACCAAATGTTTATTTTAGTTTTATATTATTAATTTATTTATTATTTATTATTAAAGAACTTCATTTATTAAAAATAGGATTGGTTGTATATTAATATTATGTTTATTATATTTTAATAATTATCATACATGTTTTCCATGAATTTTATATCTAGGTTGTTGCATATTTTCTGTCATATAGATGTGATATTATAACCTAACTAAAATATAAATTATCTAATTAAACATTTATCAAATGCCAAATATACAACTTATACATAAGTTGATAAAAAAAACTATATTATAATATTGTAAAAGGTAACTCATATGGGGAACATTTCGGATTTATTTGTAGTTCAGAAAGTCACCTTCCTGAGCGCTATAAGCATTTTCATCCATTGACAGGAAACGTCAGAAAAAAAATAATAAAAATTTCGAGTTTGAATAAAAAGTCACAATACTTGAAAAAACGTAAATTTGTTTAAAAACTTAGATATAATATAAAAAGGACTAAACAAAATATAATCAAATCTTTTATTTAGATTATATTGAATATATAAAGTCAGAGACAATTTAAATTTTCTTTAAATATTGTTTCATTAGTCTTAATGAATTTTTAATATTTCTTAATACTTCTGTTTATTTTATCTTTCATTATAAATCTTGTAAATATATATATATAGTAAAAATAAGATATTTATATTATAAATTTAAATTGACTATTAAAATAAAAAACAATATAAATCCAAAATAAATTTAATTCTTATAATTAATTATTATATTATTTACATGAGTCTAGAGGAGGTGCTAGATTTTCAATTAGAAGTAATAAATAAGATGATATTGTAATGAAAAACATTTCAAATTATAGCTATTTATTAGTACTTGTAATTTTGAATATCAATTTATATTATTTATTAATAAATAAATAAAACTACTAAATATCAATATATTTAGTAGTTTTTTTTTTTAAATTTCGTAGATAATAAATATGACAAAAACAAATTCTAATAATAATAAAAATAAATCAATTATGAAAATTGTTATTGAAATGTAAATTTTACTTTCAAAGGTTGAATCTGTTATAGAAATCATGTTTTTAGAAATAATTAAATTTATTTAAACTTTGAACATTTCCCCCTCTACTCTCTAGACGCCATTTGCTAGCCAATATTTTTATTTTTTTTTTTTTTGGAACATATTAAAGAAAAATAAATTTTACATATTTGACATTGATGGCAAAAATGGGTGATTATCCAGTATATTCCGAAGGTAATATTCGAAATGAAAATGCAATTTATTCGTTTGATGAAAATTCATTAAATGCACGAAGAAAAGAAATATCTCCAGAGCACGACTACGGTAACATTTATCTTAGAATAATGATTAAATAGCTCTCTAACAATCCTTTTTTTCAACAGAAAGTGATATTAAAAGATATGTTAGCCTTGGTGTCGGACTCACAACTTTAATTGCTGAAAATTTATTAAGTCATCCATTTATAGTTCTTCGAAGACAATGTCAAGTAATTATTTACATTATCCATTATATAATAACATTATTTTTAATTATATTTTTTAATTTAGGTGCACAACAATTCCCTTCATACTCATATTGTACCTGTGACACTCTTGCCTGTTATTATTCATCTACATCAAAGACAAAGTATAACAACTCTATGGAAGGGTCTTGGAAGTACTTTACTTGTCAGAGGCATGACATTGGCAGTAGAAGATTTAATTTCAAAAGTCACTCCTTGGCCTAAGTAAGTCCGATTGTGATCCTATATTTCATTAAAAAAATAATTTTACAGTATATTTTGCATATTCTAGCATCTAAAATCTTATATATGCTAATATAAATAAAAGCACCTCCTGCCGTCTATGCTTGTTAGACAATGAATAGAAAAATATTGATTCTTGCAATTCCCAAAATTATTAAAATATATAATTTTTTAATTTAATTTCCAATAATGAAATATTATTTAAATAATTAATTTGCTTTAATTGTTTTAATTTTATTTAGTTTAATATTATTAGATCGTATTTATTAAATATTTTATTTGAAATAAGATATTCTTTATTTTTACTATCTCGCCAAGATTACGCAAAAACGGTTTGAGCTAGAATAATAAAAATTGGTACATAGGCCTTATTCAAAATCTGTAGTTTTCTATCAACTTTTGAGAAATGTAGCTGTCATTACCTACCACGATTTCATTTTTTTCCTCTAAACTGACCGTACAAATAAAGATATATGTTTGATAGTTTTTCACATGATTAAAAATTGTATAAAACTGCTATATATAGAATTTCAGAAATTCGTAGTCTTCTATCAACTTTTGAGAAATGTAGCTCAACCGGAAGAGGGTCATTACCTACAACGTTTTGATTTTTATTCCTCTAAAGTGAACGTAAAAATAAAGATATATATTTGATAGTTTTTCAAATGATTAAAGATTGTATAAAGCTGCTATATATAGAATTTCAGCTTGATTGAATCGCTGAAAGTACCGGAATTAATTTTTTAACACTGCAATCACGCGCCAGGACGTGACGTGGTGCCATCAACAAAGAGCCAAACACGCGCGTGTTTAATAAATATTATTTATTAATTTTAATTTATAATTTAATTAATTAAATTTAATTTAAATATAATATACGTGTTAATTTATCCAATTCAAATTTGCGAGATAGTCGAGTGGAGACAATCCAGATTTTTTTTTAAATCAATATCAAGGAAAGAATTAATTGTTTTTAAAAAAAAATCAAATAATATATACAAATATATATATTAATAATAATAGTTGTATTCATATAAAAGTATCCACCTTGAATCATTGTAATGTTTTGATTTGAATATTTATTGATATCAGTTATTAATTAATTTATTTAAGGAAAAACAATTAATATGATTTTACCTAAATGATTCCTATATAGGTCGATTCTTCTCCTCTAAAGTCCCTTAATTTGTGAATTTCATAAAATTCCTGTTCACAATTTTAAAGATAAAATAAACGTACACAAAAAGATACAATTTTTACTAGTATAATAAAATTAGATATTAGAAAACTCAAAATTATAATTATTTTTTTATATTTTTTTAAAATTTCCTTTATTCTAATATCTATTTAAATTTAAATTATTTACATTATATATTAATAAATAACAGTGTTACTAAAAGAAAATTCTCTTTATACCCATATATCTGTAACATTCTTACCTGTTTATTTAATTGTTCATTTACATCAAACATAAAATATTATACATATCTATGAAAAAGGTATTGATTAATCATGTATTTAGTCTTGCTTCTGAAATAAATTAACTATAAAAAATTTAATGTTATATAAAAATATTAAATTATTATTCTGAACAAAAACAAACTTTGAAAAATAATAACATTAAACAAAATATTTGTCATTAATAATTTTTACCATCCCCGATCATATCTATATTTCTAGCCTTATTCTATTTTATTTTTAGGGAAATACATTCAGGATCATCACTGAAAATGTTTGGACAACACATTATGCTTAAATTTTTTAGTTTTTCTATAATAACTCCATTTTATTCTGCTAGTCTTGTTGAAACTGTTCAAAGTGATATTGCTAGTGAAAAACCAGGAATTTTTGATGTTTTTAAATCTGGTCTATGTAGATTAGTACATTGGCGTTCTTATCAAAAAGGTAATCAATCTTGATTCAATTTTATTTGTAATAAAATAATTTTATTTTTATTTATATATAGGACGTATGCTGCCTATTTGGGGACTTGTTTTACCCACCGTTGTTTACGGTTTAATGCGATATCTTTTCAATTTAATCATTCGTGGAATAAGCCAAAAAGCTCTCACATATAATTATAAGAATAAATCAAGACGAAAGGTATTCTATTTTTCTTTCTATTTCTATACAATAAACTAATATTTCTATTTTAGGGAGCCATATCTAAAGATATTTCATGTATTAATCAAGAAATTGAATTATCTTCTGCTCTAATTGCCCATATAGTAACTGACATAGCTTTTTATCCATTTGAAACTATCATCAATAGGTAAAAAAAATACAAATAATATTTTTTATATCATTTTTATTTTATTTTTGCCTTAAGAATATTCAATTATTCATTGATTTATAACTTGAAGTATAACTTATAATTCTCCATATTATGAAAGTATTAATTGTTTTATTATTTATAAATCAAGATTCTTTTTAGTTTAGCAATGTATGAATTATTCATACAATTATTTATATACAAAGTGACCGACGGGTACCGGACGTTTTTTAAATGAGCAGTACTCATGTGTTATTTTCCGAAAAAAGCCATTTTATTATACAAAACTTCAGAATTACACCTACATGCCATTTAAAATGCATATTATGAATGGAATATAACGTCAGACAAGTGGTGTCCATTTCCAGCCTTTGCTAAAACGCAGTGTGTGGACGGTCAAAAATCTCACGATCAATTGCTTCCACTTCCTCTTTAAGATCGGGCCAGGTGCTTATGACCGTAGACGCATGACTTAAGATGTCGCCACAAAAAAAAGTCACAACTGCTTGAATCAAGTGACTTTGGAGACCACGGAATGTCGCCGAAACGTGAAATCACCCTTCCTGGTAACATGCGACGAAGTATAGCCAATGAAACACGTGCAGTGTGCGGGGTGGCACCATCTTGCTGAAAATAAACATGTTCCACGTTGTGCAAACGTAGCCTTCTCAGTTGTGGACGTAAGTAATTGTTAAGCATGTGAACGTTAAATTCCGCTTTTACTGTGATAGTTAGACCATGTTCAGCGCTTGTCTCACCCGCTCGATGTTTTCCGGCGTCCTCGCAGTCTTCATTGAACCAGGTGGCTTTTTCTTTACAATCATTCCTGTTGTCCTCAGACTGTTAACTCACCTGAGAATGGTATTGCGACTTGTAACATTATCGTAGCGTCCAAGGTGAAATGAACAAGGAAAAGACGTGACCGACTCAGCATTTTTAACATACGCGTCATAAGCGAACATACGGTGCTCTACACTACGGTACACTGCTCCATACCTATTGAAATGGCATTATATAGGAAGGGGACTGATACCTGAATCCCCCTACCACCATAGCGGCTTCATAAAAAACATTTGAAAAACGTCCGGTTTAGTCACTCTGTATGTTATTCAAGAATGTTATATTATCGAATACTATCTTTTTAGTTGCTCGTTAATTTTTTATTTACTAATAGTTACCCTAAAAACTCTGAAATAATAAGATTTTTAGCTAGAATCTTTAAAACTATCATCAAATTTTTATTATTTTTTTTTTAATATTTAAATATTGCACATAATATATATAATATAAATATTATCATAATAATAATAATTTGTATATGTATTATAGGTTACATTTGCAAGGAACCAGAACAATTATTGATAATTTGGATAGCGGTTATTCAGTAACACCAATCTTAACAAGTTATGATGGATTTACTGACTGTTGGCAAACTCTTCTTAGTACTGAAGGCATATTAGGAATGTATAAAGGATTTGGAGCTCTAATACTTCAAAATATTGCACATATTGGTCTTATTAAAATTACAAAAGTACTTTTGGTGGAAGTGGCAAATTCTCTATACTCGTACCGATCGCCAAATAATGGCTCTCTTACTCCAACAGATAAAACTAATAGAGAAAAAATGTTTCATGTTAGTGAATATAATCCTATACCTCCAACCCATTCATCTCAAATATCAGAATTATATGAATAATAGGACTGGAATTGTAAATGAAACCTGAACATATTACTTTTATTTAAATAAAAAAAACCTGTATTAGATAACACTTATAAAAGTGATTCCCTTAACTATAAAATAAATTGTGAAAATTTTTTTTTCAATATTTGTATATGTAAAAATATTAGTTGAATAAAATTAAATATAAAAAAGAGAATTATTTTATTATAAAATTTCTCTCTCAAGATTTCACCTGTCATAATATTTTCCCAAATTATCCAAATGGTTATATGACATTATATTTAATATTTCTCTTAATATTATCTTTAAATTGTATAAAAATCAAAACATACATTTCTATTACTAAAAAGGACGATTCAACATATTGTGATTATAAGAGATATATATAATTCTCTTTATATATAAACATTAGTCTTTAATTTTTATCCAAATTTTAATAATAAAAATCAGCAATAATTAAATAAACGTATATAATAGATAAAAAACTTTACATACTCTTTACTTTACAAAAATAAATGTAATTATTTTATCTACATATATCATTTTAATAAACAATTTTTAATTAATTTTTTATGAATCAGTATTATTTAAATGAGAAATTTAAATTGAAAAAATAATTTGGATTTATAAATCAAATTTTATTTTTATTATATTTTTAATTTTAATTGGCAAAATTATAAATTAAATTTTATAATATTTTCTAGAAATTATAAAAAAGATTATTAATAGAACATGTAACCTTAATTATAGATATATGACAAAACTATTTATTTATATCCTGAAATTGAGAATAATAAATGAATTCAATTAAAGAAATATTTCATTTTTTAATTCCAAAATAAAATATGATTATATATATATATCAATATATATAATTGTGAGTTTCGGAATGGGGGTATGAGTGCGGTTTCTACATATGTGTGTGTGTTGAATTCTGATGATTAACTATTGATTAAACTAGAAACTAATTATACTATTTTAATTAGAAAATGTAAATATAAGTTATTTCATATATATATCACAGATCATCCCATATATATATATATTTTGAAACAATTTTTCTCCATTAGACTTCGTTATTTTTTGTCTTTATAATTTAAATTTAATTAAAAAAATTATTAATTTGAAAAAGAAATATATTTATATATATATATTTATTTATAGATAATTTATCTATATATATTATCTAAATTTAGAAATTTTTTTTAAATATTTAAATTACATTTTATTTTTTTATGTTTACCACCATGATTCATCTGAAACATCTCTTCTGCCGTCAACATCAAGATGACGTGTATTGATTAAATTAGACAAATGTATACATTGATAAATGTTGAATATAAATTATTTGAGTTAGTTTATATACAAAACCAAAATAAATATGCGAATAAAATTACTAGGAACTATTTTTCTCTCGTATTATCTTTATACAACTAATTTTGTCATATCAATAAATATCAAAGGTTTCGATGATACAATTCTTTTTAAAATCAATTGGCCCGGCCTGAATTCAGAAGATTTTATTGTACGTTATTTAATTTTTAAAATATACCCTTGTCAAATTTATAATTTTTATATTAATTTTTTTTAGGAAAGTAATCATGTAGAAGCTGAGACTATGGATGTCGTTACTCACGACAATGAAGAGTATAAATGTTATTTGCCAAGTTTCAAGAATAAACCCCAAGATTCTACTGAAACTTATACGGGCCCGTCGCCAATTGAATTATTAAGACCATTATTTAATCAAAAATTGTGTTCGTATAAGGTAAATTATAATAAGATTATTACTTTTCTTCTACTATACTATTAAAGAATAAATAAGTTCGACAAAGAAATTTTAAACTTTGACGAATTTTCAAATCTACAAAAAGCATGTTTATAATTTATAAAAGTTCACAGAAAGATCTTTTACATATAAAGAAATAAAAAGAGAGAGAAGGCAAGGTGAAATACAAGTGCCCTAAGCTATATAAATTATTATTATTTATTTGTCTTTATGTATAACTACTGGATAATACTCATTTATATTTATAACTGTGGGCAATTATAAAAACGAACTCAATTATTTATTATAAAAGGATAACATTTCAATTTTTTTTATTTAAAAGGAGGAGGTAAATTTTAAAATAATTTCTGGAACTTAAAATGAATTTTAACTAGAAATATATTATATAATATATTTTCCTAATATCCTAGGATAATTTTATTTTTAATTAATCATCCCAGATATTTAATTATTTCTTTAGAAAAGATTATATTTTTAAGCTCTTAAATATATTGTGATTAAAGCTTTCTAATTTCTTTTCTTTCTTATTTATTTATTTACTTATTGTTAATAATTTATTCTAATATTAATAATTAATAATTTTTGTTTTTTGTAAAAAAAATTATAATCCAATCAAAAATTCAAGTGTCCCTCTCTCTCTCTCTTCTTCCCTCCTTATTTTTATTCATAATGTTATTTTTAAATAACCCATCTTTCTAATTTATGAATTATATATATATATATATATATATATCGTCTTTATACATTAAAAAATATATTTGTGAAGTTACAAGGGATTAAATTATATTATTATGATTTCTTATGTTTATTATTATATTTTTATTGTAGTTGGATACTTATTGGGCTTATGAAGTTTGTCATGGCCAGTATATACGTCAATATCATGAAGAACGAGAATCTAAAAAATTAAAAGTTCAAGAATTTTTTCTCGGACGTTGGGAGCCAACTCAACCAGGCATTATAAGTGAATATCAATTTTTATTTTATTTAATTAATATATATGTTTTTATATTAATAATTCAATTCAAACTTCTTTTAATATAATTTCTAACCATTTATATTATTTTTTTATTTCTTCAGATGAAGAACTGGAAGTACATGAAATTGAAGCTCGAACATCACCTATTCCTGTCAAAAAAATAGATGGCATGAATATGCCTTACGTACAACTAAACATGAGTGGCGGATCCCTTTGTGACATTAATGATAAACCCCGTTTTATTAGAATATTATATGTCTGCCATCCAGAAGGGAAACATGATGTTTATTCCATTAAAGAAACATCAATCTGTGAATACGAAAGTATTATTCTTAGTCCACTTCTCTGCGCCCATCCAAGCTATAAGTAATTTTTTTATATATATTTTAATGAATAAAATGAATTTTTAGTATTTATTTCAAAAAATTCATAAAAATTTACATTTAAACTATATATATAGAGAGAAAATATGTCAAGTTGGAATCTATGATTTCGATTATCAAATAAAAAAAGGAAAGGACTTGGGTTAATTTTAAAATAAATAATTTACAAATAACTTAATAATAATTATAATTTATAAAATATATATTTAATATGATTTTTTTATTTATTTAATTTTACTCAATATATATATATATATATATATATATATTATAACAATTTTATGAAAGGCTTGCAGAAGTGAAGAAAATTATATAAGGCAAAAAAATATAATTCATAGAAATCGTTTATTAATTATAATTTTAAATATTATACAATAGCATTTCCTAGCACCACTTAAAATTCATTTTTCAATAAAAGTTTCTAGAAATATTTATTTCATTTGCAATTTTTTTTCTCTTTTTAGACCTCAAGAAAGTGGCGAAAATTTAATTAATTGTGTACCCCAAGAAGGAAATCCTAGAAAACCAAAATCTTTATTATTGGCCGAGGCTGAAAGTTTAAAACTTCAAGAACCTGTGATAGAAGTAAGTTTACTGACCCATCATGTCTAACAATTGAATTTGGACACTATTCACCAGTATTTATTTTCTTATTATTTTCGCATCATGCAAATTTTCTTGCTTTTAATATATATATTAATTTTTTTTTATTGTTTTTTTTTATTCATTCTTTCTCATAGTATCTAAATTTAAATTCTTATTTAGGCAATTATTTAAACGAAATAACAAAAATCATTTGTAATCAATTGTATTTCTAACCTGAACTAATTTTGACAAATTAATATAAATTAATAAACATAATTTAGATTTTAATTAAATTCATTGTAATAACTTTTGGTATACATTGTAAATTAAAATGAAATATATGTATCATAAAAAAATTAATTTTTGTTCTTTTATTATATTTTTAATTGTTAATTTAAAATATAAAATATAATAAATTAATTTATTATTATTATTTTATATATATATATTTATATAAAATAATTCTAGAAGAATTGATAATTAATTATTACGTTTTTATATTTCATAGATATTTATTTTTTATTTTTTTTTTAATAATTTCTAGAATTTCTCGTGGCATACAAACGTGCCATATCACCTTATTTGACAATTTTTATGAATTTGAATAACAACTAAATACAATATCAAATAGTTATTTATTATTTTTAAGTATCCGATATTCATGAATATATTTAGTCTGTTATTTAATTTTATTCAATCTTTTACAGCCTCTGAATCATTAATTATTATAAAATATTTTTTTTTTTTTTTATTTAAAAATTCAATACTATGTATTATTTATTGGAAAATTTGAATAGGCAATTGTAATTATTATTTATTTGATTATAAATTTTCTATAATGTTATTAAAAATAAAAGGATCAAGATATTCAATTGGATAAATTTATAAAAAAAAACTACATGATGATTAATTCATTCTTAGAGATATTTTTTTGTGAAATATTTTTAATAATGGTTTGACTTTCATTTTTATTTATTTAGTGTTATTTTTTAAATACCTGGCCCAATCTATCATTTTTTACTTTTATATAAAGAATCATTTTAGTTGAAAATGTTTATTCAAAGGGTAAAAAGATAATGTTAAAATACTAAAATTTACAAGTGTATTCAATTCTGGTGCTGATCTGTTTAAAACCCGAAATGTCTCTATCAAAATATACATTTAAAATTTAAAATAACGTTGTTGTAAATCTTTCGAGTTGTCCGTGTTATATTATATATTTTTTTCAGAATATAAAATAAATTTTATTTGTGATTAATAAATATGATTAACTGATTATTATTAAATAATAACATAAATACAAACATAAAAAATAAGTATTTTTCATTAATAAATTAGTCTAATTTTTGTTTAAAATCTAATATTTATTTATTTGCATGATTGCTAGGTTAGAATACTCTATGTAAGATTTTGCTATCTGGATTTCCATGCCTTGAGTTTCATCCTCAGTGCTGACAATTAATTTTTTTAACTAATATTTATTCGAAGCTCTGGTGACTATTTCTTATTAATATATTTTTTTTACAGAAGAGTTATAAATGTTCGGGGTATTTTATAAAATACCTTCTATTTTTTAAAAATTATACTATATAAATTGATTAATTTATTATTTTTTTCTATTTAAGCTCAATAATATATCTTAATATTTTTTTTTCAATGAAAGAATATTTTTAATTTATTTCTTTTTTCTACTTTGTGGGACGTCTCATTTTGTAAGAACTTTTTTTAAGAGCTGCATGCCATTCAACCGATAATTGAATTATAATTTACTTTACTTTACTTTCTCTTACCCGTTTCTTACTCTAGGTAAGAGAAAGTATGAGTTGTAAACATTACAATGTTCAAATCGTGTAAAGTTTGATATTTCTTTTCTTTTTGTTCTGTTTTTTTTGTTCTAGGAAGAAAGTTCAAAAAGGCTATACTCAATATTTTCTAATGATGATTCTAATGCGGAGCATGTTGGTATACATTATTTTCATTTTTAATTTAACTTATAATTTCTTTAGTCTTTTTCCTTTTAATAAATATTATATTCATTCATTAATTAATTACTTTAAAGAAATTATTATTTTATTTATTTTTATTATTATTATTTTTATTTAATATTGTTTTTGTTATTTTTTTTCTTTTTCTTTTTTTTATTAATCTAAGCATGTGTTTGCTTTTTTATTTTTTAAGGGTTCTACTTCTTCACAAGTCCCAGTTGAAATTCATCCTATTAGTCCAGAGACTGAACAAGATGCAGAAGATGAAACTGCATTAGAAGAACAAGAGGAGTATGAATCGCATAAATTAGATACATCACCCGTTGAAAATTTTCTTACAGGCAAAAGCTGCCTGAATGGGGTAATAATTTCGTGTTTATCTTCACGAATCTTATTTAAATACTACCCTTAGTATAATCATGATTATTTCTTTCAAACTGTTTTTTTTAAACAACTTTTATTTTATAAACAGTACTGAATTTATTATTAAAAATATATATATTTAAAAATTAATTATATTAATTTGCTTGACATCATTTTTTTCTATTTCTAAGAATATATTGTATATAAAATAATGAAAATAAATTATATAATTATGAAAGCAAAACAATAGCAAGTAACAATGATACAAATTTACCCTGTAGTACTTGCGTTGTGGAGACCTATTGTTTGGATTACTCTCGTAATAATAATATTAATAATAATAATAACACTGATAGCATGAGTTAATTTTTAATAGAATATTATCAATTTTTCTTATATTATATATCTGGTATATTGTATAAAAATAATACAAAATTATTTTTTTTTTATTTATTAATTTTCTATATATCAGTACAGTAGTGATTAGTTTATCCACAACACTATAATTTTAATCATAAATTAATTAATTTATTTTTAATATACATTCTATAATAAATATTTTAGGGATCTGGATGGTGGAAATTTGAATTTTGCTATGGCAAACATGTAATGCAATTTCATTATGAAGAAGATGGTTCAAAAACAACTCTTAATTTAGGTAAATTTGATTTAACTAATCATATTAATTGGTTACAAAGGAATCCACATAAAAGGCCAAAGTCAACTCGAAAACATATTTCACATTATTATTCTGAAGGGTCCATTTGTGATGAAACTGGACTACAAAGACATACTGAGGTATTAATTATTTATTTTACTAATTCAAATTCATTAAATAGGGATGTATTTATTTTCTAGATCAGTGATTCTCATCATAAGAGTATTTAAAGTAAAGAAATTTTAAATTATTTATTAAATTTCTATTTAAATCATTTTATTTATGTTTTTATGTTTTTGAAAAACGTCTAAAATTTAGATTAAATATATTTTTAAAACTACAATATTTTCTTTAAAGATTCAAATTAATTATTTCTTAACATTAAAAATATACCTAAATGTTCAAATATTAAAATATATCCCTCAAGATAAAAAAAATGAAGAATATCTGTTGTAGATAATAATAATTT
Source organism: Labia minor (assembly GCA_963082975.1). Taxonomy (NCBI): domain Eukaryota; kingdom Metazoa; phylum Arthropoda; class Insecta; order Dermaptera; family Spongiphoridae; genus Labia; species Labia minor. The sequence continues at coordinate 10,718,391 of OY720348.1, forward strand.
AATTTTTTTTCCTCAATTTTTATTAGCTGAATTTAAAATTGATATTAGTTTTATTAAATTATATTCAATATTAGTAAATATTGTATTATATATTATTGCCATGAAAAAGATTTTTCTTTTTACTTTTCAATCTAAAAAAATTTCTGAGAGTAAAGGTATTGTTATTTCTATTCACTACCGATATGCGATTTTTGACAGATGTCCACGTTTCAAATCATTCTATGTAGTATTTCCGGTCGACGTATGTGTATTTTTTTTCTTCCCCCTACATTACAAATCTGCTTGAACTTATAAACTCACTTTGCTTTTAATCGCCCACTCTTTTTTTTCAATTATTTTTATACCATATTTCGATTCTTTTTATTAATGGTTTTCAAATCCTCTTGAATTGATAATATTTTTTTACATTTTAATCATTTTTAAAATATTGTTTTTTAATTTTTTATAACTTTAAATAATTAATATTAATATTTTTTCCAATATACTGTTTTAAAATATTTTACTGCTTAAAACATTATTTTTTAATATGTATATTTAAAAAGAGGATAACCAATGTACACAAATATATTTAAACTACTGTATATATCGATTGATTGGGGGCTACCGCATATATTTAATTGTTTTTATCTTTTCCAGGTGAAATTGAAATGTACTGAACAAACTAGTCTAACTTCAATAACACTATACTTGGAGGAACATTCTACTTGTGAATACATTTTAAGCGTAGAATCTTCACTTATCTGTAAAATACTCCCCCATGCTGATGAACATGGACTAATATCTATCGATGATTTAGAAGAATTAATGGATGATGATTATTCCTATAATGATGAAAACGATAATGAAAATGAACTGAATGATAATGAAAACGAGAATGAGAATGAAAATGATTATGAAAATGACAATGACAGTGAAAATGATTATGAAAATGAGAATGAAAATGAAGAGAATGATAATGAAAGTGAAAATGAGAATGACAGTGAAAATGATTATGAAAATGAGAATGATGAACGTTCGGGAATAGATATCACAGATAATACTGTCGCCAATGGTGATGAATAGGCATCAATCAAAATTTCAAATTGAGTAATAAAAAATAATTATATTAATAATAATATCAAGAATAAATAATAATACAATTTAAATTATTGTTTCTATAATTTACATTTTTACAAAATCTTGATTATTAAATAAAGTATCTTTAATTCTTTTATTTTTATCCATTTTTATAAAATAATCTTATTAAAAGAATAATTACAATACGATTTTGTTTAACAAAGTTTTATCATGTTAATATTATTCCTATGATTTAAATTATTTATTTATTTATATTGTATTATTATAATCTCGAGAATTATTACCAACAATACTGATACAAGTGATATGTTTCTTTTGATTAAAAATTATATTAAATTTTCTAAAGGTTAATTTAATAAACAAAAAAATGAATAATTGATGAAATAAATTGATGAAAACAACAAAATAAAAAAGTTACTATTTATTTTCTTTTGTTCTATAAGTTTTCTTATTATAAATATAATTTTCCCTTCCATTCACATCAAGATTACATTTTAATCTTTAAAATAAATATATATATATATATATATATATATATATAAACAATTTCTTAATATGTAATTGAAAAATTTGCCTTACAAATTTATAATGTTTTAATAATAGAGCTAAGCACCAGTGAAGGACATTTTTTGGTCTATCTCACATTTGATTATCATCGTGTATTATATAAATAATCATAAAATATTTCCTAATTTCTTCTCTTTATTTTTACATTTTATTTTATTTAGTATTTTTTATTTTCATCTTATGTACAACCATATATAAAGAAAAATAAATATATAAATATATTGTTAAAAGAATATAAATCATAGTCAATCATTGTATCATATAGATCTTGATTATTAATATTTATTTATTTTATTCTAACCAAAAAGATAAAAATAATTTTAAAAATTCATACATTTCAACAATTAATAATAAATTTGAAAATCATATTTTAACTTTTTGGTTAGAACCAAAGAAATTAGAAAAAAATATTTTGTTAAATAAGAGGCAGATTAATAATATAAAATTAATATATAAAATTGTTTATATAATGTCCATTTTTTATGATAATAAATTCATTTACAATTATTAATTTATGATATATTTTAATTTATTAATTTTGTAATACTCTTCTGTGTTTTAATATTCCTTAGAATAATATATAATAATTGATTTTAATATTTTAATTTTGTGATTTCAGATATCTATGGTTTCTGATTTGAGCTGAATAACATTGACCGATCACCCAATAAATAGATTTTTAATTTTATTTATAGTTTAAATTAATACGACTTTTAAGAATCTTTTCAATTTTAAACTAATTTTAAATTTATCTATAATTTTATTTTATAAATTGTTAACATTTTACCAAAATCCTATGTACAATTACACTAATACTTATTAAAAAAATATTCACAGGTTTATCAAGGGTTTACTTCGGAACGGTAATTTTCTTATTTATATCAATCTTTCTCTATCTCTATCTCCTCTTCCCTTTCTTGACGATAAATCAAGAGACCCTTCCTACTGTCTTCCGCGTTCCGGGACAGCTCCTTTATCATGAAAAGATTCTATCCATAGGACCTACTGATATCGATCCTGAATTCTTATCCTAGAATTTCATCCAAAAAGCTTAAAGTCTTGCACAATGAAATTTGCCAGGTTCATATGGCTGTGCTCTGGAAAAGAGTGCTTTATATACCATAATAGGATTTCTATCATATACCGAATTAACAATTTCACAAGGGTTGATTTATAATAGTTAAAAGTAATTTTACTATTAATCTTTACAGCTGATATTCCTTAAAAAATCTTAAACATTCATTTCACTGTTATTAAACAATAAAATAATTATATTTTTATTTAAATAATATCATTTGGAGATGGATTGCTGTTAAATAATTAATTATTTTATCAACCATCTTTTCTTTTTAAATTAATATTCAATAGGACTCAAATTAGGTGGAAGGGTCTGGGTTGTCCGTCTGGAGGGGATCCCCCCTCCCCCTTTAACTACTTGTTGCATAGTGCGGAAATTTTTACTAGATCCGGGGGTTAAAAACATGCCATCGTTGTAACTTATAATTAATTGGTTGTCTTATTTCAGTTCATAATTTAAATAAAATAAAATGTATTGGAAAGGTTTTTTTTTATTTAATTTAATTCACATTATTGTAAAATCATACAAAAAATTATTATATATATTTATTTAAATTATTATATATACATATGGTCATAAAAATAGATAAATATTGATAATAATTCATATATGTACCTTATGTAACTATTTAAATGTATATTTTTTTATAATAATTTGATATTAATTAATAATTGAAAAAGATAAATGAATTCCCTCATAAATATGACTAACTCGATGGATTTTTTGATAAACGTTCTTCCATTTCTTTTTTTAATTCATATTTTTTAATTTTTCCACTTAGAGTTTTTGGAAATTGATCTACAATGGTTAGATGCTGTGGTATTTTGAAATGGGAGATCTATTTAAAAAAATTGTATATATATATATTTATTTATGTTATAATATATTTCAAGGACTATATATACTTTATTAAAGTTTTACCAACCTTTCCTTTACTATAATTTTTAATATCTTCAACGTTTAGATTCTTCTTATTTTTCATTCGAATGCTTGCACATATTATTTCACCCAATCTTCTATCAGGGACGCCATAAACCTTATATATAAATTATTTTAATTACATTTAATATTAAATATTAAATTAATAAAGGTTGATAATTCTGTTCTGTTTATAACTTTTTGAAGTTTTAAAATACAATAAAATTTTATTTAAAATTTCAAAAATTAAATTTCGAATTGGTGATTTTATCAAAAGTCTGATGTTGAAATATTAAATACAATAATAATATTAAGGGTAGATAGAAATAATAATTCTATGTTTATTTATTTATCTTTTTATATTAAAGAATATATTTACTTGAGCTTCTAAAATATCCGGATGTCCTTCTAAAAATTCTTCGATTTCCTTTGGAAATATATTTTCCCCGCCTCTGATAATAATATCTTTAATACGTCCAGCAAGTTTTCCAACACCATCCTTCCTTAAGACAAACTGATCACTGAAATTGAAATGAAAAAAAATATCAATTGAAACACACTGCCCAATTAAATTTAATTTACTTCACCTTTCTACTAGTACTAATAAGAACATAAATACATTACGTAAAATATGTGTAGATTCTACACATATTTTACGTAATTCTACACTGTAGATCATCTGAAATGTAGATATGATAAAAATATTTCAAAATTTATGTAATTGAAATTTTTTCTTAACATATAGTAGAGATTTTTAATGTTTTTTTTTTATTTCATTTAATGAAGCTTTATTTTTTACAATATTTTTTATCGATAAATCAAATTTGAAAAATAAATTATAACAAGAAATATTTTGAAATAGAATATTATACTGACTTTTCTTAATTTAAATTTTGATATTTTATTTATTAATTTAATTCATATTTTGTATATTATTTCTTTCTATTCTCAATTAATAGTGATGGTATATTTATGTTTTACCCAGTTTTGAGCCAGCGATCTGGTCCAATCATATCTTTTGTAGCCAGTTCGTTCCTCCAATATCCAAGCATATTCATATATCCTCGAACAAGCAATTCACCAGGAGTTCCAAACGGTACTAATCTTCCCTCTTTATCAACAACTTTAGCCTAGTGCAATTTTTATATTATTAATATTATTATTATTATTGTTATTATTATTATTTAATATTAATATTATTATTATTATTATTTAATATTAATATCATTATTATTAGTAATATTATTATTATTATTCCCTTAGGGGCTCATAACTAGTGAGCACATGGATTGGCAACCATGAGGTCCCGAGCCATATCTAGTATTGTTTCCACTTACTTGTACTAGATATCTCTTTTATCTTTCCTAACTGGCCTCCCTTGGCCAACTCTTGATGCTTCCGGCCCGATGCTATTAGGTTTTCGAGGACTAAGGATCTTTCATTTCCTACTGATTTTTTTTTTGAGTGACATTCCTCGGGAACGGCTTTCAGGCTAATGCTTCGCTTGCCTCCGTCCCGTTAAAACCTTGGCAGGTCTACAGGTACGTTCGTTGCACGTTGCCATTGAGTTGACCGTATAGTTCAGTTGAGATTAATCCCGATTAGCACCCTGGCCCCTAATATGGCAAATATTGGCGAACCATTGCCAAGTAAGCGTAGATTGTTGATGGCATTAGCGAGAGCCTTCTTGGCTATTTTGTATTCAGCAGCTAAAGTTTCTTCAGTTCTATTCTTGGATCGCTGTGCTCTTCCCCTAGAAGCCAAGGCCACGCGTCTCAAGCTCGCAATTTCATCAGTCCACCAATAAGTTTGGCGTCGCCTACTAGGCAGTTTGCTTAGAGCCGTCGATGAATCACAGGCCTTGTCTAGCACTTTCATTATTTTTGCCATTGGCGGTCCATATTCTCAGCTGATTTCGACTTCACTTTGGCTAAACAAGTTCTCCAAGTCTCGACCAGCTTGTCCTCGTCTAGTTTTGAAGTGTTCCAGCGAGGGACAGGACGACCATTACCACTCTGTTTTCACTTCCCATCTGTAATTTCAAATAGGATGTATTAGTTATGGTCGCTGGCTGTGTAGTCCTCTAGAACCTTCCATTCCTCTACCTTATGTGCTAGACATTCAGAGACCAGAGTGATGTCTGCGATCGACATCCCAAAACCAGCTCTTCGGAACGTAGGTGTCATTCCCCTATTCATTACCAAGAGATTCAGCCTAGAGGCCATCTCTAAGGTATATTTTCCTCTGCATTTCCCACTCTAAAGCCCTGGCGTTAAAATCCCCGGCGACAACAAATAATCCAGTCAGAGCGCGAAGAGCATCCTCGAGTTTATCCAGCTTTTCTCGGAATTCTCGAATGGGATCATTCGGCAATAAATAACAGCTCACGAGGGTCATGTCCC